>CAIGQV010019178.1:8237893-8254287 GCA_903798115.1 Danio jaintianensis | reverse complement strand
TACATGTGCATGTGTGTGTGTGTGTGTGTGTGTGTGTGTGTGTGTGTGTGTGTGTGTGTGTGTGTGTGTGTGTGTGTGTGTGTGTGTGTGTGTGTGTGTGTGTGTGTGTGTGTGTGTGTGTGTGTGTGTGTGTGTGTGTGTGTGTGTGTGTGTGTGTGTGTGTGTGTGTGTGTGTGTGTGTGTCTCTGATTGTGGCTGGTCTAACAAACAATGCAAATTGAGTAAAATCCATAAATAGATGTTATTAGTCTCAAGGATCGCTAAACGTGTTGATGTGGATCCTCCGTTAAGGAAAACTAATAGCCAGCGCTTTATGCTTGGCAGATTTCTCTTCTAAGTTTCTTTTGTTGGTAAACACTCACTTTGCACACTTTAATCAGCCCACAGATAAAGAATTAAAGAGAAGAATACCAACACTTTAGCTTCTCAATTTTTTTCACATTCAGTCAGTGAACCTTCTACATTAGGCACATTTTTTAATGCTGGAATGAGTGTAGATCTGAGATTCATTTTTAATGCTCGCTATATGCAATCCTTCGACTCATCAGCAGATTTCTGATCAAATATGCCCTCAACATCTTGCAACTATACATATTTAACAACGCAAACACGGCTGGATTACAGAACTGCGACAGCTGTGGAATGTAAATGGCTTGTTTACTTAGCGTATCTGCATAGATAAGCAGCATTAACCCTGTTTTCGCTTTGCTTAACATCTTATCGATGATCATAGTGGATCCATTTGTTAACAAAAATATTCAGAAACAGAATTATTTAACGATATTTCTTTCCATTAATGCTTGTTGTAAAACTAACTGAATCATACCTGTCAACCCACCTGTTTTTGCTGGGATTCTCCCTGTATTTTACCATTCTATCCCGCTATCATCCCGCTTAAGTATTTTCCTGTATTTCTCCCGTATTTTTCATCTTTCTATGAAAAGTGAAAGTACCATCAACACAGTACCGATCTCAAGGGTGATATAACTGCAAGAGCTGTTCAAGAGAATTATGCTTTCACTTTATTTCGGCTTGAAAGCATGTTGAAATTAATATTAAAACGGCCACATTCACTTAATTTCCATTAATGATATGCATCAACCATCGCCCTTCATATGCAATCTCTGATCAGTCCAGTCATGCTGACCAGATGCTGACTGAAGGACGTGCTCCTTAGTGATAAAGACACTGTTCCCAGATCAGCTTCTGTACACACGATTTGAAGAGGAGCGAAAGGGGACACTTTGGGATTTGGGTGTGTTTGTAAACAGACAAATACACTTATTAATAAGTAAACATGTCCATCCTGCCGTGTTTTATTTTAAACACAAATAGTTTTGCCTTAAATGAGCACAAGCAGTTACGAAAGTATTCGAATGCTTTCATTATAGATCTGTGGATTCTTAAAGTGACACCTCTGTTATCAAGCAAAACAGTGTATTAAAATGAGAGATTCACTGCTTTTCACTAAATAACTATAGTAACTTTAATCAATATTTAAATACAGTGAATAAAGGTGAAGGAGATTTTATGGATTGATTTAATTTCTGTATAGGCCATTGGTTTTAATAGGCTAAATCTTTTATTTTATGTTCAATATGTTCTAATGTTTGTTATGTATTCTATCATTTGAAGCTAATTTCCTCCCCATATTTGAAACGGTTTCAACTAGGCTTATGGCTTATACTTATATAGGGGGGGGGTTACATCCCAATGTTGACAGGTATGAACTGAACACTGTAATAATGTTGTTGTTTTATTAGAATTTGTTAGCTACTGTAAAATAATATATGTAAATTAGCAGTTTTCTGTAATTTTGTGATTCATGTTTATATATTTTTTATTTTTCCCTGTTTATTTAGGCTTTTGAATTGCATTGCATTACTTCTTCCAACAACTTTTAACATTGGAAAGTTAAAAAAAGTGACTTTTATTACGATTTTTAATAGTTTAAAGTGATATATTGTCTGGGTTGGTGTTGTATATTACAGTACGGAAACCTTGTAATAAACTGCCAGTACATTTTCTGTTATTTTACAGACTTTTTTCTCTATATATTATTTCTTATACATTATATTAATTCAACTTACTAAAATGTCAATAAAAGTCACTTTGTTAAACTGTAGTTGAATTTTCCACATCAAAAGTCGACAGAGCAGAGATCAAGGATTCATAATGCAATTCACAACTGTAAATAAACGGAAAACACTTATGAATCACAAAATACGGAACATACTTAAGGGCCTCTTAAAGATTCAATTGTGGTAATATTAAAAGCTAACATTATTAGGATTATGATTGCTATTTATTGACAATATTTCAGGTCAATGCTTTATCTCAAGCTAACACACCAATAAAGTCATCGAATTTCATAGTCCAGAAAGCACTAGAAGCTTTATCTATGTCTTCATTCCTTATAAAAGGGTTTACAGACTTGATGGTGGTAAGAAAAGAACACTGTCTTTCACTTTCTCTGAATGCACCCAAATCACTGTTGACAGGTGAAGCTTTGAAGAATTGTTGGAGAAAATGATGGCGCCCCAGGCTTCAGCCCCCAACCAGCCCTTAGAAGTGTGTGCAGGTGAGCTGGGGACTGGACTTTAGTGTGTCAAGACAAACGCTCAGTGATGATACTACACAAAAATTTCAATTACGTTCCCCATATTGTAAAAGGGGGCGACGCGGTGGCGCAGTGGGTAGCACGTTCGCCTCACAGCAAGAAGGTCGCTGGTTCGAGCCTCGGCTGGGTCAGTTGGCATTTCTGTGTGGAGTTTGCATGTTCTCCCCGTGTTCGCGTGGGTTTCCTCCGGGTGCTCCGGTTTCCCCCACAAGTCCAAAGACATGCGGTATAGGTGAATTGGGTAAGCTAAAATTGTCCGTAGTGTATGTGGGTGAATGAGTGTGTATGAATGTTTCCCAGAGATGGGTTGCAGCTGGAAGGGCATCCGCTGCGTAAAACATATGCTGGATAAGTTGGCGGTTCATCCTGCTGTGGCGACCCCAGATTAATAAAGGGACTAAGCCGAAAAGAAAATGAATGAATGAATGAATATTGTAAAAGGTTAAATGTGTCATTTCTGCCGCTGCAAAAAAAAAAATGCAAAAGCAATTAATTTATGATAATGCTTCCAATACAACGGCCATCTTTTAATAGCATCAACTTAAGAGATTTGCTGGTTATTTTCAGAATACACCATAATTAATTATGAAAATTAAAGAATTCATAAACTTAGTTTATGTGTCTAAAATGAGTCCAATTTGTAGTTTCATCAAATTGAATTTACAAGAGTGTCCATTGTAATGTTTCAAATTACCTTTGTGAAATGTAAATGTCATATTTATTTAGTTTTTTCTTTTTTTTTGTTCTGTGTTTTGGATTAAAGAAAGTCCTGGTAAGCGTAAATGTTTCTTTCATTCATTCATTCATTCAATTATTCATTCATTCATTCCTGTAAAAATGCTAGGTTCCACACAATCAATTTGTGTTGGGGCAACATGAAGGAATTATGTTAACTTAATAGTTTTAGCAAATTTAAGTTGATTGAACATGAAACCGTTAAGTTGACCCAAAAGAATATTCAAGAATTGTGTTGTTTCAGCTCATTTTAACTAAGTACTTTGAACAAACAGAAAATGTCTTTTTTTTTGTGTATTACAGATACAAAGTCCAATTAATAATTTTATATTCCATAACACATAAGAAACCAAACAATTTACAAAATACAGCAATATCAACGTCTCCACAGCTCTGATTGATAGCATGTACCACTGACCTCTATGTTTGATAAACCCACAACAATCTTGTTGTTGGAAGCATTCATTCAGGAGATAAATTTATACATAAGATTCCGTAACAGTGCTTTAAAAGTGATCACTCCCGCCTTATACATTTCACTTGCACTATACCATCTAGGTCTCCTTAATAAAATTGTAAAAGCATCATTATATGCAACTTGAAGCTTCTTTAAGCTAGATGGTCTATAGTTAGTAGCAATGCAATTTAAACTTCATTCTTGCAAGTCAGCTTTTGCACATTTAACTGATTAGTTTGTGAGCATATCATAACGACAGCACTGTGAACTGTGAACCATTCAAAGAAAGAACACAAGTCTGAAGCAAGCCTCTCCTCCAGAGAATATTGATGATTGGCTCACTATACACTATACACTATAAAAAATGCTGGGTTCCACACAATTCCTTCTTGTTGTCCCAACACAATTCAATGAAGTTAACGTAATCGTTTTCACAAATTTAAGTGGATTGAACATAAAACAATTAAGTTGTCTCAAACAAAATGTAAGAATTGTGTTGGAACAGCTCATATTAAATAAGTAGTTTAAACAGCAAAAGTAATTTTTTCAGTGCAGAAAGGGGGCTTTATTCCCTAGTGTGTCCATATTGACTGTTGCATTGTTCCCCATTCAAAACTATACGAGTGACACGTCTTGTGTATTCTGTAGTCTTTGGTGTAGTTCAGTAGAACATTAAAGTTTTTGTATCTAATACTGTAATAAGTAAACAATGAAGAAATGAAGGTCAAATGAAGAAATAAAAATGTAAGTCTCAACTGTTTTCTTTGCTTTCATTGAACAAACCGTTCTAAACATACAGTTAAATAGTTGAGTAAACTAACACTGAGCTCAAAAATATGTCCACCTAACTTACAATTTTAAACTGAGTTTACCATTTATAAGTTGGATTTTTTACAGTGCAGTCTTGGTTATTCGGAAATTAGAGGTCAACTTGAGAGTCAAAAATACAGACAAAACTAAAATAATACCAATTTACTCCTGATGATGATGCAGCAAATAATTTTCAGATTCTTGCACTGACTGATCTTTTTGCTTCTTTAGACCTTAATGTGTGTTCCGGAGCCACATGTATTACTTTTCGTTCGTGTGTGTGCGTGTGTGTGTGTGTGTGTCTGTGCGTGTGTGTGCGTGTGTGCACGTGCATGCGTGTGTGTGCTACAAAGAGCCACAGTTTCAGCCTAAAATCTTCTCTAATGCGCCATTAAAGAAGGTAATCAGAAAAATGACTTTTGCTGCTTGTTCAAACTACTTATATAAAATGAGTTGAAACAACACAACTCTTCAGTTGTTTTTGGGACAACCTAACTTTTTGATGTTAAATCCATTTAAATTTGTAAAAACGATTACGTTAAATTAATCAATTTGTGTTGGGACAACATGAAGGAATTGTGTGGAACCCAGCATTTTCTTACAGTGTAGAGTAAATTACCAACAAATTGTCATTTTTGGTGAACTATCCTTTTTATAAAACCAGCCCAACATTTATTTATATTTTTTGCAATTCTGATTCACACCACTAGTGGCACCATCAGTGCTATTTCATTTCAAACTGTTCAAGATATCTCAAATTGATGATTTCCCGCTGGAATACTTATAGAGTTGCCGTTTTCAAACAACTTCTCAAACCCATGGTCATCGCTCCAGGTTGCCTTATGGAGTGCAATTCAAGCATTAGAAGTCAGAGACTGTGGGACTGAAGCTGGTAAATAACATCCTTAAAGCCCATAAATATTTAATAGGTTAGTTCCTGTGCAGCAGAGTAAAACAGGGTAAAGGTTGAGCTGAGCTTGGAGATGATGTGGAGACGGAGCTCTGACTGGCTCAAAGGAGCAGCAGCAGCAGAATGCAGAATTAGCGCATGTGTGATATGGAGCAGCGCTATATCTGAATGTCAGCATTCTCCACATCATACGGCTGTTTTCATTACTGCAGGCCTGTCCTTCTCAACTAAACGATATGCTTTCCGCTCTCCGCTCAGAAGTAATAAACTGTAGATATGCTGTTTTATTTGCGGTTTGAGGAGACGTTAAAGGCAAATGTGAATGCTGCATGACTTTTTAGGGGGGTTGCTGTGTTTTGTTGACAGATTTGTAGACTGAACTCTATTTAGGGGTAATGGAATAGGGACATGACACAAACTGTATTCAGATCTACAACTGACACTTGAGCACCAAATAGAATTGGGCTTTTTATTGACTTGTTTGTTTGTTTATTTATTTGTTTTTATTTTGTTTGTTTGTTTGTTTATTTATTATTTTTATTTATTTATTTATATTTTGTTTGTTTGTTTGTTTTTATTTATTTATTTGTTTATTTATTTATTTTCATTTATTTATTTATTTATTTTCATTTCATTTCATTTCTTTATGTATTTTTATTTATTTATTTATTTATTTATTTATTTATTTATTTGCATGTGTTTTAAACCCAGTCTTATTTCCATTACATTTTATATTCTATAGAGATCTTTACATTGTACAGATATTTCAATAATAATATAATAATAATAATATTGTGAATGTGTAAAAGGTAGATATGTTATAAATTTTAGATATTTTAGTCTAATATTTGATTTTTTTAAGGTCACATATGTAAAAACTTGAATTAACTGTCCAGCCTGTGACAGTAATTTAATTATAAATATTTAAATCACACTATCTGAATTTTATTGTCTGTAACAAATAATATTTCAGATTTATTTCTATTATTCAAAGAATACAATAAATGCACAAAAGTGTAACTAAAAACTGAAGTATTTGCTGTTGAAGCATCAGCTTTGCCATCATAGGAAAGCATTGCATTTTAAAATGTAATAAAATTGTAAACAAATATTTCATAAATGATAATATTTTACAATATTAAATTTTTATTTTATTTTATTGTTGATCAACTAAATTAGCACTAGAGATTTAAAGAAAACAACAACTTTTGAACGTGTAAAAGTTACTTATAACTTATAACATGTAAAGTTATTAAGAGTTAAAAGTCAATTTACAGTCATTTTATATTCTTAATTGTTTTTCATGTATATCAGACTTAATAACAAATTAAAATCTGATAATTATGTATTTTTATTTTAATATCCTATTCCTCCTTGACAGGAAGCCCTGTTAAAGCAATACTTTCTCCAGTAAAAGCAAACTAAATAGGCATGGCATTACAAGGATTAATGATCCACTATGTGCTATAATGTGAATGATGGCAGATGTGTATATATGTATATAAAGGTCTGATTAGCTAAATGGAAACCTGCTGGCTCAGCTCAGGTAATATAAAAACACTTAGACGGGAGACAATGATTCAGAGTGGCAGTCAGAGAAAATGCATGTGCCTGTTTCCATTAGAGCTGCTGTTGTTCGTCAGAGAACAATAACCCCAACACTTTTCATATTTTTTCCACCTCTGATTCAGCCAAATGGATGATAAAGACAGTAAATGTGCCAAAGTCTATCATCAAATATCTCCACCATATGTCACTCTGGTGGGTCATTTCTACTAATGCAAGCATGAACCGTAATATTCCGTGGTCAAATTCTTGATTTTGATTGGCTGGAATATGTGCAATACAATCAAGTAAGGTCCATGCGAATTCAAAAATTACAATGCTTATTTTGCTAGCGCACATTTTTATTCTTTAGGTGTACAATTACTCCATGCATGTAAATCCATCTTATAATAATAATTCCTTACATTTATATAGCGTTTTTCTGGACACTCAAAACACTTTACACATCTTTGGGGAGAATCTCCTCATCCATCACCAGTGTGCAGCATCCAACTGGATGATGTGATGGCAGCCATATTGCGCCAGACCGCACGCCACACACCAGCTGATGGGTGGAGAGGAGACAGAGTGATGAAGCCAATTGTGATATGGGGATGGTTAGGAGGCCATGATGGACAGAGGCTAGTGGGCTAATTTGGACAGGATGCCAGAGTTAAACCCCTACTCTTTTTCGAAGGACATCCTGGGATTTTTAATGACCACAGAGAGTCAGGACCTCGGTTTCACGTCTCATACGAAAGACGGCGCTCACTGAGCAGTATACAGTCCTCATCAATATACTGGGGCGTTAGGACCCACACAGACCGCACGTTGAGCACCCCCTGCTGGTCTTACTAACACCACTTCCGGCAGCAACTTCTCATGTGGTCTCCCATTCAGGTAATGACCTGGCGCAGCCCTGCTTAACTTCAATGTGCGACCATGTGAGAGTTGCAGAGAGCTAGCTGCCAGCTAGAATCTTCAATTCTTCTGCGTTTGGAGTGTACTTCTCCAATGACATCAGTTTCACAGTTTTAGCCACAATAATCTTAACCACTCCCGTTACCATTAGTTTGCTATGAAGTAATGATGCGCAAAAACAAAGCCCCGCCCCTATTCAATTCAGTTGGAAGTGCATCAACATACTGACATAAAAGTCTAAGCAACTTCCGGTTCACACCGACTTTAATGCACAAGTACTTCTAGTCAGTTCTGATTACAGTTCTAAATCAATGCGATTTCAATCAAACATCAGAAATGACCATGGTAACAGTTGACGCATTCTTCATTCCCCTGTGTAATGTCGATGACATTAACGTGTGAACTGATTCTAAGCAGGACTAGGAGACCTAACATGTCATATCTGACAAAAATTAAGTCAAATGTTTAGAAGGGCATCCACTGTGTAAAACATATTATAAACATATACATATAAACATATAAACATATAAAACTGTGGAATAGTTGGCGGTTCATTCCACTGTGGCGACCCCTGATAAATAAAGGGACTAAGCCGAAGGAAAATAAATGAATAAATGAAATGCTTATTGGATTTGCAAAGGATTTTAAATGCACTCCGTTTTGTGTCGGGCGGTTCTTTGCCTCGACATTGTGCATTTAAAATCATTTCACGAGTTCACTCTTTCAGATATTTGAATCGATAGAATATGTATATTTGGCTTGTTGTGCGAGAAAAGGGCTCTGAGCTCGGAAAGACACCCTAACTTGTGTTATTCTTCATGTCAGGAAAAAGAGAGAAAGATAGGAGTCTGAGTGCAGTGTCTAAGAAGAAGAAATCTTATTAAAATAATTTAAGAAGAAAGGGTTTAAAGATGTGGAGCTGGGGTGGCAGAGGGATGCTGAAAGTGTAGAGAAAATGGAGGTAGGACATGCTTGGTTATTTATAGGGGTTTGGTCTCAAGCTGATTGGATAATAGAATGATTGTCAACAACGAATTAGCCTTGTCAAAACATCTGTGCGCGTGCTCCTCCCAAAATTTGTTTATAAGACGTCACTTAGCACACGGCAATACATTGATTATCCCTTATTTATACTACAGGGCTGTTGAATGCTTGATTCTGATTGGCTGATGAACATTCTAAGGCGTGTAATAATTTTTACAGAAACACAGATAAAGTAGTTCCAGGCAGGTTTTACTGGATTACAGTTCCATATCACTACACCAAATGATTTCAGTTATTTTGTAGCCTACAGCAGTCAAAAATAAAATCAAACCAAAATAAAAGACTCTGATAAGTAACTACACTGTAAAAATGCTGGGTTCCACACAATCGATTTGTGTTGGGACAACATGAAGGAATTAAGTTAGCTTGTTAGTTTTTACAAATTTAAGTGTATTGAACATAAAACAATTAAGTTGTCACAAAAAACCCAAGAATTCTTAGTCTTGTTTCATTCATTCATTCATTAATTTTCTTTTCAGCTTAGTCCCTTTATTAATCTGGGGTCGCCACAGCGGAATGAACCACCAACTTATCCAGCATACGTTTTACGCAGCGGATGCTCTTCCAGCTACAACCCATCACTGGGAAACACCCACACACTCCTATTCACACACATACAATTTAGCTTACCCAATTCACCTATAGCGCATGTCTTTGGACTTGTGAACATGCAAATCCCACACAGAAATGCCAACTGACCCAGCCGAGGCTCGAACCAGCGAGCTTCTTGCTGTGAGGCGACAGCGCTACCCACTGCGCCACCACGCTGCCCTTGTCTTGTTTCAGCTTATTTTAAATAATTAATTTGAACAAACAGCAAATGTCTTTTTTTTAGTGTAGTACTACACAGCATGTTATTGACTTCGGTCTGTTCAATTATTAGACAATAATGCACACCCAAGTGTCTGATTCCATTAAAGCTGCACTTTCTCATCTGAGAACAATACCCCTAACACTTTTTGCTCTAATTCAGCCAAATGGAGCATAAAGATGGTAAAAGTGCCAAAGTCTTTCATCAAAAATCTCCAGCATATGTCAATCTGGTGTGTCATTTCTCCTAACACAGTATAAAATTGCAGGACTCCATATATTCAGCAACTAAGTCCTTTTTTACGTAAAGTGGCGCAGGCAACAGAACGCTGCACTCCAGCCAAGAGCGCTTACAGACAGCTGAAATAGTCCTGCTGTCGGCCAGAACTGACAAAGTGGGTAGAAGTGCTGGAAGTCTGCTTTTGGAAGACTGACAGGCACATGGACGGCAGGAAAAGCCAGCAGGCACCAGCACAGATAGGCGGCATCAGGTTGGCGCAGGCCAGACAGTTAGAGATGAGAAGTGAGGAGAGTGTCACTTTGAGAAAAGGATCCTGACAGGATGCTGACTTTCAGAAAATACTAATGTACGGAGAAGTGCTGTTAATGAAAGTAGGAACTAAAACTTTTTTTTTCTTAAATAGAAGATCTAAGCTGGTGGAATATTCCTTTTGAACAAGTAATCCAAATTTGCATGACAATCTTATGCTTTTACGTTATTCATGTATCAATTCTTGCATGTGTTTGGTTGTTAAATAGTAGTTTGGACCCCAGACTCATTGGAACTCTGCATAATGTACTTATATGCAACTTTCGCTGCAGTTTCTAGGTGAAATGAACACCAGCAGGGAGTAAAACATGACAACTTTTGTGCTTTTCCACACAAATGGTCATAACAGGGCCTATTATTGTTAAATATAGCCTTATTTCTGAGCAGTTTTCAATGGATTTAGACTTTTCTGACAGTTTTATTGGTAAAATGGTTCAACAAAAGAGCTCAGGCCCATGTGAAAACTACACTGTTATTCTTTGACCCAAGTTTACCGTTATTTACTGCAAAAACGCCAAGTAAAATACCACAGACATTCTTTACAGTTCACTACTGTAATACGCACTGCATTGTGGGTCATTTAAAAACTTTTACAGTAACTTACTGCATATTAGGAATTTACGGTATTCTACTTTAATCAAAGCAACTGCTACTGTAGTTGAAGACGAAAATGAGACAGTTAATGAAATAATTAGTCACTTGTTTGGAATGCATTAGTCACTAAAAATAAATGTTTTGTACTTCTAGTGTAAAATGTAAATAAATTACAGTAAAAGTACTGTAAAAATTGTCATACTGTAAAATTAAAATGTGGTAAAAGGCATTTTACCATAAAAAGAAGTTGCTGTAAGGCTGTTTTATTGTAAAATGAAATTGCGGTAGGGACCTTCTGTAAAACACATTTACAGGTAAGTTACTGTAAAGGGGCAGTTGCGGTAAATTGCTGACAACAGTGCTGCCAGTAAGTTACCGCAAAAATACAATAAAATGTTTAACAGTGTAGGTACAATGGCATGGTTGCTTTGAGATGTGGTTTTGTAATTTTCATTCATTCATTTTCCTTTGGCTTAGTCCCTTTATTTATCAGGGGTCGCCACAGCGGAATGAACCGCCAACTATTCCAGCATATGTTTTACGCAGCGGATGCCCTTCCAGCTGCAACCCAGCACTGGGAAACACCCATACATTCTCATATACACACACACACACTCATACACTACGGCCAATTTAGTTCATCCAATTCACCTATGCCACATGTCTTTGGACTGTGGGGGAAACCGGAGCACCCGGAGGAAACCCATGCCAACACGGGGAGAACACGCAAACTCCACAGAGAAATGCCAACTGGCCCAGCCGGGACTCGAACCAGCGACCTTCTTGCTGTGAGGCGACAGTGCTAACCGCTGAAGCACCATGCCACCCTTTTGTAATTTTTTTTTATAATAATTTTTTATGAAAAGAAGATCCAAGCTGATGGAATATTTTAACATCATGTGTTTCATATTTTCAAGCTGAATATCTATACTGCAGACACATATGGAAGACATCAGACAAGCATGTTACATTCTAACAAAGGTGTTTTTCGCCACAGGAACACAAACTCCATGAACTTGGTGTCAAAAACAAACTTGATGTCAAAAACGTCAGAAAAAAACCCATTAGTGAAACGTATTGCATACAAAAAAGTATATTTAGCCTGAAAACAGATATTTCAGGAAGCTGTCAGTGGAGAGAGATGTTTTTGCCTTCAAAATGGTTCTAGTTTTAACATTGATCAGCAAGAGCTGATTTTTTTTTTTAGTTAACTCTCTCATTGACAGAATACTCATTGACAAAGTGTAAAGGCACTTTGATTAAATGGTGCGAATGTACGAAGCAATGGCACTCTTGAATTAAAACAATAGATCCCCATGGAGCTATTCACACTGTGAATGATTAATCACAACATGACAGTTTTTTTTTTTATTCAGCCAATGTGTCCTTTATTTCTGTCGTGCTACAATAAAATGGTCTGTCCAATTAAATTTGAGCTTTGAATCATGTGCTGCTGTTGTTGCACAAAAGGCCAAGACTTGTGATGCTTTATCACAAAGGGAAAGAATTAATGTTGTTATCATAAATACAAGTGTTTATCATTGATGCACGAAAACAGAGAACTTATTGATAAAAGTCACAGCCACTGATTTTTCATTTTATTAAATTTTTTGACAAAAACAATTCTGTGGCAAGGAATTATAGAAAAAAAATGGGAATTGATAAACCACACCCTCTTGTGGACACATAACCTGAAAGGAACTGTAAATGTAACATATTTAAAATAACATAAGATTTTTTTTTTCTTTCAGTGTCTTTATTAGGGACTGAGCACCGGTGGTGCATAGGCCCTATTGGAATTGCTCCGTTTCTTCTTCTTCTTCTTCTTCTTCTTCTCATTTTCACATTTTTGAGGGTCTAAACATGCTCGAAAACTTTGCACACACACCAGAAGTGGCGAACATTTGCGCTTGTTATAGGTTTCGGAAGTGGGTGTGGCAAAATGGCTCGACAGCGCCACCTATGCACATTTGATGGAATAGCCCCCGAGCTACATTTAACGCACACATACAAAAGTTGGCACACACATTAAACATGCCAATACCTACAAAAAAGTCTCTTGGAGCAAAATACAAAAACCCAACAGGAAGTCCGATATTTTTAAGTTTTTGAAATGCAGTTTTTGCCATTTCCAGGCGTTGTATTTTAACGAACTCCTCCTAGGGATTTTTTTCAGATTAACACCAAAATTGGGTATTGTTATCTAAAGGCCTTGGCGATGTTAAATTGCAAAGATCTAGAGTTTTCGTCGAAGGGTGTGTCTGTGGCAGCCTGACAAACTTTTATGTTTTGCCACGAAACAAGAAGTTGTTATAACTCAGGCATACATTGTTAGATCTGCCTCAAAATCCACACGTTTGGTAAGAACATGTTTACATGCCAATATCCAGTTACAGTCATAGCCCCACCTACTGGCAACAGGACATGTTTTACACTGTAACAAACTCCTCCTAGAAATTTTATCAGATCGAATCCAAGTTCCATCAATCTAATCCAAAGGCCTGTGTGATGTTAAATTATAAAGATCTAGAGTTTTCGTTAAAGGGCGTTTTCATGGCGGACTGACAAAGTTCTGTGTTTCGCCATGGAAGAGGAAGTATTTTATAACTCAGCCACACAATGTCCGATCAGCCTGAAAATTCACGTTCGAGGAGATTCCTCTCCTAAAGACATCTACATGCTAATATTGAGTTATAAACATAGCGCCACCTGCTGACAAAAGGAAGTTTGGCATAAATTTGTGATTTTCTTCGTTTTTTTTTATATTTATCAGCTTAAATTATCATTGTCCACTGTTCTCTGTGCAAGGTCCCTTTTATCGCTGCTTCTTTTATTATTGTATCTATTTAACTCATCCCTGCTGTACAGATAAAAAAGACCCCAACATTTTGAATGTTAAGCAGCGACTATCCTGTAATATTCCAATCACATTGTAAAATAGCACTTTCTGCTAAAATGATGTCCTTCATCCTCTAAAGCCAGTATGATTGCTTTCAGATAGCATCTTATAATCGGGGATATAAGAATCAATGCTTGCCGATCAATGCACATAATGCATATAAGGATGAGGGAAAATCCTCTGTCAAACGTAGTGTATGAATTTAAATGTGTCCGTGTAGACCAAGAAGCTCACGAGGGCACTTACACATTTGCTTCAATTTCACATTCAAGTGTAAAATCCTCAGCCGATCCTTTGCAAACCTAATTGAAAATCCCATTTCACGTTATTCCAGCAGTGCCATTTTTCCACTCCGGGGGCTCTTATTCCTGCGCCAGATATAGATCTATACATTACCATCCCGGTGTAGCCTTGCAGCGCTTACAGGTTCGAAATTAAGGATGAAATTAAGTTGAGCAAAACTAATGATGGTTGGATGAACTCTGCTTCTTATTCCCCATTTATGGTTCCAGCAGAATGCAAAGCATGATTGATGTTGGCCCGGCGTCGCACATTACTTCTAGCTATACACACAGTGAAGCTTGTGTTTGTCTCACCTGAATGCCTGAGTGATGGACTGCGTGTCATTACTGACGATGTGCGTTAGTCAGAATGGAGCCTGAAGACTTGGCACGCATCTATTCTAATGGCTCAGAGATGGTATGTAAGGAAAGCCCTGCGCCGCTGCTGTAGTCGGTTGTGAAAAATGCCTGAGGTGATTCTTTTTGTTGTTTTTATGCAATGATTCATTTTTTTCTGCAAATTGAAAAATGAGAGGCAAAAGACGTTGGAATCGAGCACCTTGCTGGCAAGATACAGAAATGAAGCCTGGCTTTTTTTTTCAGAAGAGATCAATTTTAATGTGTAGTAGGCATATGGCGGGCTTATTTAAGTTATTAGCTGTTTCATGCTAACATAAAAAAATCTGATGTCTGACCCTAAAGGTTGTAGCTCATATGAGAATTAAAAATTCACTAGGGGAGGATTTTGAACACTGCTCATTCATTCATTCCTTCATTTTCCTTCAGCTTAGTCTCTATTTCAGACAATTTAGTTTATCCAATTCACTTATGTCTTTGGACTGTGGGGGAAACCGGAGCACCCAGAGGAAACCCACGCCAACACGGGGAGAACATGCAAACTCCACACAGAAATGCCAACTGGCCCAGCCGGGACTCGAACCAGCGACCTTCTTGCTGTGAGGCAACAGAGCTAACCACTGAGCACACACTGCTCTATGAATGAATATTTTTTACTTTCTATTATTGTTATTATGGGCAAAGCTTGCTACCAAACTGATCATTTCTCTTTGTACCAATCTAGCTAGCAAAAATGCTCTTGCTAGGACTGAAATTAAGTTCTGAAAAAAGTTACTAGCAATTACTAACTAACTAACAATTAAAAAGGTTGGTAAAAGTTTAGTTTAGGTCACAATTCATGCTATTAACAGACTTATTACCTGCCTATTATTAAGATATTAACTGTTCATTAGTAGTTATGCAGTATGATCTTATTCTGCATCCCTAATCCTACCTAAAGCCAAAAAAACTTCTACCTTACTAACTATTAATAAGCAGCTAATTTGTAGTTTATTAAGCTAGTAGTGTTAGTTAATGGTTTGTTAATGCCGTGAATTGTGACCTAAACTTGCAATTACAGTTGGTAAAGATTTTGTTTATGCTTTTAAAAGACATATTTTGCTCAACAAGGCTCCATTTATTTCAACAAAAAATATATAGTAAAAAAATTAATACTCTGAAATATCATTGCAGATTAGATAAGTCTTGTGGGCCAGCCTGTCAACCCGGCGGTGACCTACTCACCTAGTGACCTATGCACCTAGACTGCTGCTCTGCACAAGAAGTTTGGCCAGAGGTGAAATTGTCATGCCCAACTGAGCCTGTTCTCTCGAGGTTTTTTTCCTTCACTTTTGTCAATTGGTGAAGTTTTGTTCCTCTCCACTGTCACCACCGGCTTGCTTGGTTTGGGACTTGTGGAGCTGCGCATCGATGGATTTGCTCTTCAGTGTTTGGACTTTCAGCAGTGAAAATTAAACCACACTGAAATGAACTAAACTGAACTTCAACTCTGACAACTGGATGGACACAGTTTTTAATTTTGATTTACTAGAGCTTCTATGTTAAGCTGCTTTGACACAATCTACATTGTAAAAGCGCTATAGAAATAAATATGAATTTAATTGAATTGAATTAACTGTCCTAAGCAAATTTGTTAGAAACTGTCATTTATTTCTGAGATGGCAAAGCTCAATTTTCAGTAGTCATAGCCCCGTGTTTTTGTGTCACATGATCCTCCGGAAATCAGATTTGTTTTTCTGATTTATGCTTAGGAAACATTTCTGATTATTAGCAATGTTTAAAGGATTATGAATTTTGAACAGGCAGCTTGATTGGAAAGAAAGAAAGAAAGAAAGAAAGAAAGAAAGAAAGAAAGAAAGAA
>CAIGQV010019178.1:8200858-8237883 GCA_903798115.1 Danio jaintianensis | reverse complement strand
AGAAAGAAAGAAAGAAAGAAAGAAAGAAAGAAAGAAAGAAAGAAAGATGCAAACTTTTCTACAAAGATGTTCATTTCTTTATCCAGATAATAAAACATTTCCAAGAGTGTTTTGTATAGTTTTGTATTAATATTTCAGAATGTTCTCTTGTTCTCTTTGTTATTGAAATGTTTTGTGTTAATTTTAAGGCTACATTAACCTGTGTAACAATTAAAAATCATGCAACAGCTTGGGGTTTGGCACATTTCTTCATGATTTTGAAAGACATCACTTCTGTTTGCCAAGGCTGCATTTGTTGGAATGAAAATACACTACTGTTTTCCATTCAGAAATACAATAAAATGTCATTTATTTCTGCGATGGCAAAGCAGAATGTTCAGCGTTATTACTCCAGTCCTTGGTGTCACAGAACATTCTTCAGAAATCATTCTAAAAAGCTGAACTGAAGCATTTAATCTATTTTTACACTATTTTAACATTAAGCTTGCTAATAAAACATATAAATCCTTATCAGAACGATAAATTTCCACTTCTGATCCCTTTTCAAAATCCATAGTAAGAAACATATTTTGAATAAGAGATTACTTTGTAACTTGTCATGCTTTATTGTCTATTTCTTTATTTCCTACAGTATTCTGTAATACTGTGAATTTGGATGTATTCATTCATTCATTCATTCATTCATTTTCCTTCGGCTTCCGGCATATGTTTTACACAGCGGATGCCCTTCCAGCCGCAACCCAGTACTGGGAAACACCCATACACACTCATTCACACACACACACACACTCATACACTACGGCCAATTTAGTTTATTAAATTCACTTATACCGCATGTCTTTGGGAAACCGGAGTACATGGAGGAAAGCCACGCCAACACAGAAACGCCAACTGGCCCAGCTGGGACTCGAACCAGTGACCATCTTGCTGTGAGGCGAAAGTGCTAACCACTGAGCTACTTTGTCACCACTAATTTGGATGTATTCTTGTTTAACACTCTTGGTTTTCGTCTATTGTTAGTTCTATAAAAGGAAAGTGTGTGATTTCAGATGCAGCATAACAAACATCTTATTCATTAATTACGTTTATTTTTAGTGGTTTAGGAATAATGATTGGATTCTCACAGTAGGCCTAATCTGTGATGGGCTATTTCAACTACGATTTTCAAAGACAAATTTTGATTAAAAAAAAAAGTTTGCATCCCTGCACTGACGGATGATAATAAAACATCGCTCTTACAGTTTTAGCCTACTGTTAACTTCCTTGTTCGAGCATGCATCTAATGCACCCAATGAGACTTATTTACATTACTTTTAAGCTATATGTTGATACAAACATATATTTTAAAAGAAAAACTCTCATTTGAAACCTTTTATTCATATGTCTGCACTGAATATTTCCCTGTATCTCCTTTGGGTGTGATCATGCATTGACAATGAACCATTATAGGGGAGGTCAAATTAGTTTCATTCATTCATTTTCTTTTCGGCTTAGTCCCTTTATTAATCAGGGGTCGCCACAGCGAAATGAACCGCCAACTTATCCAGCATATGTTTTACGCAGCGGATGCCCTTCCAGCTGCAACCCATCACTGGGAAACATCCATACACACCCATTCACACACATACACTATGGACAATTTAGCTTACCCAATTCACCTGTACCGCATGTCTTTAAAACCGGAGCACCCGGAGGAAACCCACGCAAACACGGGGAGAACATGCAAACTCCACACAGAAACGCCAACTGACCCAGCTGAGGCTCGAACCAGCGACCTTCTTGCTGTGAGTCAAATTAGTTTATATTAACATATTCTTCTTCTACTTTTTCTTCTTCTTCTTATTTTTCTTATTATTATTATTATTAAAATACTATTAGGCTATATGGTTTTGATGTAGCCTACTTCAAGGGGATCAAGCGTTAATTATGGTGGGTCAAACCTCCTGTAATTCACACCCTGATGGAAAATAATAGCTTTTATAGGCTTATATCAATCAGAAACAGTTTACAGAAAAAAAAAGTACAGTTTTGGAATGAATCAGAGGCCTAAAGTCAATATTATATGGACACAGACACAGTAAATTGTCAGATAGTGCCCTCTTTCCTCTCCTCACATTTTATGCCTCTTTATTTGTTTTGTGAGCATAATCTGCCATCTAGTGCCACTCCATTAAAGTGAATGCTTAAAAATATTATGGAAACATATAGGCTTATTATGGACTGATGCATGATATATGCATCATGACAGATGTGTAGATTTTTATCTAATCATCCATCTGAATTATTGTCAGACTTTAACTTTTAATGCAGAACCTGCAGGGAAGTCCACCTTCGTTAACATCTGAGTGCAGGCCTTAATAAATTCCCTGAATGGAAGCAGCAAAAACACTGAGCCAAATGAGCCTAATCAGCATTCAGCTCAGTGGAGGGCAGCGAGCTGGGGGATCTGCCCTGTGCCTTCGACGTGGGCCGAAACGCGGATGAGCCAATGGGACAGTAATTAGAGCGAGGAGGGCAGCGCTGGTGTCTACCTTTATTAATTAAGTGCAGAGAAGCTGCAGATGTCACTCAAGAATCCGGCAAATGAGGTGAAATAAGCCGGAGAGCCAGATGTGTGAATTATTGATGTGAATGTGAACGCATGACAGATGTGCAGAAGACGTTTGAGCTGAAAGGAAGAAACACCTTTCCCAGATTAGGATGTAAAATATACTCAAATGCATGCTTTTATATGCACACAGTATTTATTTACATTCTCGTTTGCTGGTGCCTTTGGAGAATATGAGCAAAGAATGGCTGTGGAAATATTCACATATACCACATTATAAAATAAATGTTTTACTGCAATGTTTCACCCCTACAAAATATCTGTATTTATCTCGTATCACATTCATATTCAAAGTTAGATGTTTTTTGTTGTTATTGTTGATTGTTTGTTTGGTTTTAGATCAGGCTGACTACAAATATGAAATTGTCCATCCATAGCTTCCTAACATGTAGCATACCTGTACTATATATTACTATATACCTATAAGGTTAAGGTTAGGGCAACAAAAAGGCCAAATTCCATCATTCATCCATCGCAATAACTAAAAGAAAAACAAAATATTCTGATGTGCAGCAGAAGATGAGACTGAAATAAGTCTGTTCGGCCCGTCAAACTCTTCTAGAGCACCGATAGTTAATCTTGAAAAATCAAGTTTTTCTGTGAAGCCCTGGGTAAAAAATCTGGGTGTTATTCTGGATGTGTCACAGTCAGACCAGGCTCTCCCCTCACGCAACCACACAGATCACCGTCACCTGAGTTTTAATTAGTCCCGCACCTGTCACGAATCAAGCTCATATCCAGTCACCACATATAAACCCCATGCACCGTTCACTCATCGTCCGGCCTCGTCTAACCACCAGAAAGGACTCATACACGGTCAGTGGTGTCAAACTTACGGCTAGTTATACTTACCTGTACTCTGTTCCGATTATCTCCAGTGGTCCCAATCTCCTCTCCTAGTGCCTGTGTGCTCCACGTCCCCAAGTCCGGTGTTTCCAAGCCTCCTAGTCTCCGTGAGTGTCGTCCAGTCCTCCGTGGTTCCCGTTTCCTGTTGAGTGTCTCCTCGTCTCTGTATATCCTTCTGAAGAAAGACTGTCCGTCAACCCCAGCCAATATCACCAACAGTACTGTTTGTCTCTCATCTGTTGTCCGCTGCCATTCTGTCAATAAACTGTTAACTTACCGATCTAGTCCCGTCCCTTCTGTGACAGGATGATGGCTTGAGCTTTGACAAACAGATAAATGCAGTGGTTCAGATAAATGCCTGCTTCTTTCAGCTTCGACTATTAAAAACAGTTAAATCTATTCTATCTAGAAAAAAATAATCCAGGCTTTTATTACCACTAGGTTGGACTATTGTAACACTATACTTTGGGATTAGTCAGAAAACCTTATCCCATTTACAATTAGTTCAAAATGCTGCTGCAAGGCTTTTAACAGGTACCAAGAAACATGACCACATTACACCAATCTTACGCTCTTTGCACTGGTGCCTGTGCACTATCGAGCCACTTTTAAAATTCTTCTCTTGGTTTTTAAATCTCTAAATGGCCTGGCACCTTCTTATCTGTCAGACATGTTGATTGAACATCAGCCTGGTCGGTCTCTTCGGTCATCTAACCAGAGATTATTATGTATCCCTAAGTCGAGGCTGAAATGCAGAGGAGACTGTGCCTTCGCAGTAGCTAGTCCTAGGTTGTGTAATGCTCTGCCCCTCTGTATTAGATCTGTTTCATCTCTGTCTGTTTTTAAATCTAGGTTGAAAACATACCTCTTTGATTTGGCATTTCATCAATGAAAATTGTTCGTTTTAGCTATAAATTTATTGCATTTTTGTCAGTTTTATCTTATATAATTATATACTTTATATCATTTTAATCCATTTTAATCCAAGTGGTGTTAGTGAGACCAGCAGGGGGCGCTCAACATGTGGTCTGTGTGGGTCCTAACACCCCAGTATATTGAATTGGGTAAGCTAAATTGTCCGTAGTGTATGTGTGTGAATGGGTGTGTATTGGGTGTTTCCCAGTGATGGGTTGCAGCTGGAAGGGCATCCGCTGCGTAAAACATATGCTGGATAAGTTGGCGGTTCATTCCGCTGTGGCGACCCCGGAATAATAAAGGGACTAAGCCGAAAAAAAAATGAATGAATGAGTAAATGCATATCAATAATAACATATCTTCAGATTTTCACTTTAAATGGCCCAAATTATTAATATTAAATGGTGTTACTGTTAAAATATAAGTACAGGTGTGCCAAATCTCAATACTTCTGAAATCTACTGAAACTCAGTTAAAAAAAATGATAACTCACCATTTAGTGATTCTACTTTTTTTTAAACACAAAACAAGTTATTTGGAAGAATGCTGAAACTTGTAGCCACTGACGAAAGAAAAAAAAGTAGGCTACAGAAGTCAATGGCTACTGGTTTTCAGCATTCTTCATAATAGCTTATTTTGTGCTCAACAGTAGAAAGAGACGAAAGCTGGAGGATGATAATGATAGAAATAAAGACAGAAATGCCATTTTGACGGAACTATCCCTTAAGGTACAAATATAAACACTTGTTGAAATATCTATTCTTAACCAGCAGATGTCACTGTGAATTTTGACCCTCAGGAAAGAAAGTCCCTCTTGAGCATCCGTAGCCGGTTTATATTAGGCATTCACGCGGAAGTTCCGCCCCTTTTCCCCCCTCGCTCGCGGGACGTGTAAGTGTTAGCACTTTAGCTCTGGCAAAATAATCCGCGTAAATCTTTATCCATCCATCAATACACACATTTTAAACACGCATCATGTCAAAGTATATGTATAAATGTGTGCATAAATTGAATATTTCGCTGGTGACGTATCATAAAGTGTTAAAATGAAGTCTGTTTTGTTGCCTTCCAGGGTCGAGCCGAAACTGAAACACAATGGTGAGAAATGGTTTTTATTTTCATCATTATAATGCTACATAATGAGGAATTATGATGTTTATATGTATTTTCCACTCAATTACGTTAAAATGGTGTTAAGAATTAAAAATACGGCACTTAGCATCGCATGAAAGCAGTAAGTGGCTAATAGTAATGGCGGTGATGGGATGATGGTCACGCTCGTGCACGGTAACGTTAAGGCTGTTATAAAACGTTGAATTGGTCGTTTTTATCAGTGACTTGTACTGAATTAGTTGTTTTGAAGGGCTTGTTTTGTGTAAAACTCAATTTGTTGGGAACTGGTAATTCTGATGCTTACTTACGGAATTGATCCTGATTGGAGTTAAGTTTGGTTTATATAAATTTATATAATAAAGTGGGTTTATATTGGGGTAACGTTAGTTTTACGTTTTATTGCACATTCAGACTTTCACTTAACTTCAGAAAAGTATTTAGCCAATTCTTAAAAGGGAACTCATGTTAGTGGCTAATGACCATCAAAGTACAGTCTTATTCAGTCAAAATAGTGCTAATGTTGTTTTGAAGTCAATCTTACGTGCAATATTCAACGTGCAAACAAATGCTGCTTGTACAAACTACATGTTTAAAATGAGCTGAAACAGTTTTTGAGAATTTTTTTGGGGATAACTTAATTGTTTCATGTTCATTCCACTTAAATTTGTAAAAACAATCAAGTTAACATTTGATTTGTGTTGGGACAACATTATGGAACAGTGCGAAATTTAGCATTGTTTTTAAAGTAAAAAAGTAGTGTGGTAAACAAGGTAGTGACCGCCTCAAGTTGTCACATTGTGCTCATAAAAGTATGTTATACAAATAAAACTATTAGCCTTTTTAAATTACGATTTACTATTTTATTGAACGCCAAAGTCTGAATATGTGAATTTAAAACCAACAGGTCATAATCCCTCCCAAATGTGCTTTTTGTCTTAACAGCCACGTAAAATCGAAGAAATCAAAGATTTCCTGCTTACAGCAAGGAGGAAGGATGCCAAGTGTAAGTTGTGGTTTTAACATGGTAGTTTATTTTCTTTTTTGATGCTGTGTAGCTTTTTGTTAGATGGTTTTTGCATAGATTGTTTTGATGCTGTTTATGGTGCAACTGTGTGGGGGAAAAAAGTTCATCTTAACCCTGGAGTGCTGCAATTTTTTTGTCGGTTTTAATATAAGCATATCAGCCCGTTTTGAAATTAGCTCACATAAATCAATTGTTTTGAGTTATAAAATGTCCAGCAAGAACCATTATTCGTGCGATTAAAAAGTCATGGTAATGCAGTGATCTGCAGCTGTTTGTGAGAAGTTTGCAAGTTGTCCAAACACTTTGGGTCTGTCCTGTGCCCACTGTGCATTTACACACTTGCTAGAGCAATGATGGACCTAGTGCTGAGTTTCGCATCTCTCAGAATCTTCAGTTCCACCGGTTCACTAACACAATTCACGGATCACTTTTTGTTTTCTTTTGGTATAAATGTCCAAAGATATATATTTTTTAATTGACAACATGACTGAACGTTCTCTTTATTAGTAACTTGCGAACCATCTGGAATTGCAGATCTTTTAAGTGATTTGTGGATAAATACCGCTGAATACTATGAGATTGTATTTTATTGATAGAAAACTTCTCAGGATTCTAAGCATATTCTACATCTGCATTCACTATGGTAAAGTGCTTTATAGAAATAATTGAAATTCTGGCTCATTTTGGGTGCTAAAAGAACCTTCCAAACAGCTACTCACTTGTAGTTTTATATGTTTGCCCTGAAACATTCACTTTTGCGTTGCATAGGCACGGTAATATTATCACGATAATGATAATTTTGCAATATGTTGTGAAGCCCTAGTTGGTTTGACACCCTATTCACTTAAAGAAGCGGATTTGTTTGTAAAGCACATCTAATTTCATGCCTTGCAATCTAACAGCTGTCAAGATCAAGAAGAACAAGGACAATGTGAAGTTCAAGGTGCGCTGCAGCAGATACCTCTACACATTGGTCATCACAGACAAAGAGAAGGCTGAGAAGCTCAAGCAGTCCCTGCCACCAGGTCAGTCTTCAGAAATAGCACATGAAATGTTTATTAGATCATGCATCATGTAAACACACCCTGTTAGTATAATGAATGTTGATGGCAAGATGGAACTAAATGCATAAATGGGTGCTTAATTTTGTTTTGTTTTGCATTTTTGTGCAGCATGTTGCTTTTTCAGGAGAATGATAGCTATTAAAGGAGTAGTTTACTCAAAATTAAAAATTGTCATTTACTCTTCTTTTTTTTCCCCTCTGTTGATCTAAAGATATTTTGAAAGATGTTGAAAACATGTTGCCATTGACTTTCATAGTATTTATTTTTCCTAATATGGATGTCAGTGCTTATCAGTTTCTAACATTTTTCAATTTTTCTGTTGCACAAATGTTTGAAACCCTTTCAGAGTGGTGAGTTAATATTAATTTTAGGGTGATTTGTCCCTTTAAGAGTCTGGTTTTGTTTGCCTGTTGTAAAGTGTTTGGTAATATGAATATATAAGATTTTAAGGTGCGTAGTAGTTGAACCCAGAGTTCCATTTGGATACATTTATGAATTATCATGGTCACCAATAAACAAGCAATATTTCACTTCAGTTTTAATACATTTGTTCATATAAAGGTTTCATCATTGATTCGTCATGCCAACATATGTTATTTATTTGTTTTTTGCAAAACTTTTAAATAAGTATAAATTTTCAGTTTTTTTTCTTTTGGAGATAAATGGCAACTTCCAAGTTTCTGTTTACACTAAAACTTTAAACGCTTAGGAAATTTTATGTAAAGGTAATTATATTTGAGCCCAACCCCCCACCCCCCTGCCCATTTTATTCAGTAATTATAATTTGTAATTGCATCTCACATTATGTAAAGTCATAGTATTGCAGTGATCTGCGGGTGTTTGTAAGAAGTTTGCAAGTTGTCCAAACACTTTGGGTCTGTCCTGTGCCCACTGTGCATTTACACACTTGCTAGAGCAATGATGGACCTAGTGCTGAGTTTCGCATCTCTCAGAATCTTCAGTTCCACCGGTTCGCTAACACTTACAGCTTGCCTAAACTAAACTTATATCCTTTGGAGATTAGTCAGAATAACACCTTTCTTTTTCTGCTTTCAGGTTTGGCTGTGAAGGAGCTGAAGTAGATGTCTCTTGTACAAATGTTGGAATAAAATTGGATAAAATTCAACTTTGTTTGTGTTTCTCTATACATGAGTTTAAAAACTTGGTGTCAGTGATTTATTTTAAGAAATTTGCTTTATGAAGTATTTACTTATTTAATTAGTTGTGGTGTTTTGTCTTTTTGAGCACCAAATCAGAATTATTTCTGAAGAATCATGCAATCCTGAATATTGGAGCGGTGCCTGCTAAAATGTAGCATTTGCCATCACAAAGAATTACGTTTTATAATATATTGAGGTACAATATTATTGATTTTCATGAAAAGTGCAATGTTGATGTAGATTATCCACTTATTGGCTTTAAGCACTAAGGCATTTGAGCCAAATATTCAATGACTTTTATATTTGCTACACAAAATCTTACTGTTTGTAATACTTATTGTATTGACTATGTAAACAATTAAATTGACCTGTTTAGAAAGGTAGTGATATTAATGTATTGCATGTTACAGTACAAGTCTATTTATAAAGCTCCCATAGATGTAAAACTGACCAATTTAATTGCGTCCCTCTTTAATATATGCTCTTCTTTTAAATATATTTTACTAAATGGATGTCTTCTAATAAAGAGTTAATTTAAACCTTCAAACAATGCTAAATGGCTTTCTTAAACTGACATTTTGAAAGTATTGTCCTGTTTTAGGTGTTTATTGAAACTTAAATATACAGTTTGTGTATAACCATAAAAGGATTAACTTAAGGTTCCCTACTTAAAAACCTGCTAAAACCAATAGATGGCCATGTTCTTGAAGAATGCAAATCCTAAAATCTTGCTTTTGACAGTAAATTGAGTAACAAGTGAAAAGAGAAAAAAAAGTGTTTTAAACAACAGTAATATAAGAGGCTTCAGTTCACAAACTTATGAAGCATAAATGTGAGATTCCCATTTTATCTGTGCTTTTAAATTGTATGTATTCCTGCTGTCTGCAATTACACGAGTCGCCCAATAGATGGCGGTATTGCGTCAGACATTTTCATACCTGTTACTAAACGCAGCATATTACGCATTAAACTTTAATTCGAATATATAGTTACTCAAAAATCAATAAAAGTTTAGATTTTTTGCTAAATACATTTATCAATATCATTTAAGCCACACATACACAAACTTGCAAAAGAAACTGTCCCGTCCTCTCTATTCTCCGCTCAGGCGCGTCCTCGAGTCCCATCCGTGCGCTCATTCAGGCTCGCTCCCGCCTGAGCACAACGCGCGCAGGAATGGCTGCGGCACGAGACCTGGATTTAATGCAATAATTTAACATTTCCCGTCAATTTCCATGGGCTGCAAATTGGAGGAAGTATTCAGAGATCTTCTCAAGTCCCTTTGAGCACTTTTGTTTCAGTACTCGGCTCTCTCAAATGTTCAAATCCATGGCTTTTGTTTGAGAAGACAAGACACCGGAGAGTAAACGGCAAAGAAACACCCAAATTGTCGGAGCATCTCTATCTGGGAAAGTGATTTTTTTTTTCGTCTGCTCGGCCGCTGAAGGATGTCGTCTGCCCGGGTCGATTATATCGCTCCTTGGTGGACTTACTGGCTGCATCAGTTTCCTCATGTGAATCTTCGGTTTCAGCCGCTGGATCACACATTTAAACCGCAGGAGGAGAACTATCAGCAGGTCAGACCTTCTGCTTTTACTGTCATGCTGAGGTTTATGGTTCAAACATGGGCTTCATACATTGGCATTGAATTTCTGTTTGGCACGTCGGAGTTGTATGTATGTGTATGACAATATAACAAAAAATATAGTTTCAGAAGTCCTCCGTGAGAGTGTTTTCATTGTGTTTGACGTCTCAGTTGCCCCTCATAAAATGGGATTGTGATGTACATTGTCTTAATATGAAGAGATAGACTCTTGTCAGGCTGTTTGGATTTAATTAATTAATATATTTCCCATAACGTGTTAATTATAGTGTGTTTTAGTTGAAGTTAAGTTGAGCTCAAACAAATGCTGTAGTAGACAACGGTCTGTGAGGTACTTTTGTGATTCACCACACGACCAGTTTCAGTGATAGCTGTAATGTGGGTTTTCTTTAGGTCAGGAAAACATATGCTATAGAATTTAACAGTTTAATCTTCAAATTTTCTTATTAATATTATTTCGTTTATATATATTTATGCATTTTATGTAACGCAAAAACATTAATTTATTCAACTGACTTTTAAAATCACAAGTGATTGTCTGTATTTTACCGTTTAGTTGTATGGCTAATGAAAACACAAATAAAGTTAATGATTATTTTCCTTTCAGAAAATGACCAGTACAATTTTAAATCGTTAAACTTGCAAGAATCACAGTTGAGATTAGCTTCGTGCTGCAGTGTGTATTTTCATTCTTGTATTATGTTTGGAACTCAAAGTCTTTAAATGGCTTAAAATGTAACCCTGGTGGTCATGTTTTAAGGGAAGACTGCTGCTTGAGCATTTTTTTGGGACATGTTTAATTAAATGACAGCAATGCATTAAAGATTGAAACATACTTTTTCCTTTGTGTTTTTGAAAAGCACCCTGTTCAAACTGATCCATGAAGTCAACTAAAATTGCTGCTTTATGCATTTCAGGCAAATAGTTGCTGATGTCACTTGTAGTAAAGAATCAATACACACTTGTACAAATGCATATTATTCTATAAAGCACAGAATCAGACTTATTTTAAGACAAGCCTGCAGTGCAAAAGCCCCTAAAATACTGCTGTCATGATGTAAATATAAAAAAAAAGCATAAACAAATGTTTTCAGTTTTAGATGAAAATGGTGTCGTGCAAACACTTGCTTAGAGACCATTTATGCAATATAAATGAGGAGTGAAATGCTCATTTTTGCATACATCGAGTGTCTGTTTGGACTACATGTCATTTTTGACTCCAAAGTGAAGTAATGTTATTGTCCTGGACAACAACACCCTTTAAAGTGCATGGTCTGTTTTATTCAACATGGTTAAAATCTTAGTAATGTTTACATGCTAGGTTTTAATAAGTTTAAAGGGGTAAAGTTTACAGAGAAATATAAGTTTGCTGCTAATTTAGTAATCTTCACGACAATAAAGAAGATTTTTAGCTGAAACTGTGGTTCTTGGTGTTTTATAAAAATGGAAGTCACCTTGAAGGTCCAGAAAACATGATAAATTTTTGATGATAAATTTGATGTCTTACGAAGGTTTCCATCCCAATGTGAAGCAAACCTTTTTAAAGTGAAAGAAAAAGAAATTTCTAAAAAAAGAAATTCCAAATGTGAATTAGGTGTTTCCATCAAGTTGTTAGAGCAGCTGATTGTAGTATTGGTAACCTAGCAACCAACAGTAAACAAGGCAAGCATAACGGAGACAGCTGATTAGTGATGTGGATGTAATGTTCACGAAGTCTGAGTTTATTTGACAAATGCCATTTGCATCTCCCATTATTCACATGAACCATTTTTCGTACAAAACACTTCAAACTCTTTTGCTAATTAAGGGATTTTAATGTTTAATTTTCATCGCCCATTTCTAATGCGATAAAATGTGCGTTAACACAGGGTGATGCAAACTCAGCTATTGACTATTTACAAATTTCACACTTTTTCTATATTCATCATTATGCAACAGAAAGCTCACATTCCAGACTATTGTAAACATGCTCATGGCTGTTTGCCAAGGCGATGGATTAAAAGTAAAAATGTTGTAAATAATGTTAAGATTCTTACACAGACAGACCATTCTGCTTCATAAGCCCTCAGTGTATCATCAGGAGCTGTGGTTATTCATTTAATGTTGCGTTTATATGTTTGTTTTGTTTTGTTTTTAACTTTCAAAATGCTGCCATTAACCTGGATTTTTATGAATCACCAAGGACCATGATTTCAACTTAAAATATCTTTTTCGATATTAAAAATCTATTCCTTTAAAGAAACACTCCACTTTTTTGTACAACAGTTGTAAAAAAGTTGAGTTTTATCATTTTTGAAACTATTTAGCTTAGCTTAGCATAAATCATTGAATCGGATTAGACCATTAGCATCTTGCTCAAGAAATTCAAAAATATATTTTGATAATTTAATTTTCTTTTCAAAGCTTGATTCTTCTGCAGTTACATTGTGTTTTAAGAATTATGGAAAATGCGAATTTGCTATTTTCTATAGTCAATATGGCTACTATACTCTCATTCTGGCTTAATAATCAAGGAACTTTGCTGCTGTACCACGGCTGCAGCAGTCGCATTGATATTACGCAGCACCTAAAATGAGTCACTAGCTAGTTAACTAAGTAACATCGCTGTGTAATATCATTATGACTGCTGCAGCCATGGTACAGCAGCAAAGTTCCTTCATTATTACACAAAAATGAGAGTGTTATTCCTAATCATTCATTCATTCATTTTTTTTTTTTTCGGCTTAGTCCCTTTATTAATCTGGGGTTGCCACAGCGGAATGAACCGCCAACTTATCCAGCATATGTTTTACGCAGCGGATGCCCTTCCAGCTGCAACCCATCACTGGGAAACATCCATACACACTCATTCACACACATACACTACTGACAATTTAGCTTACCCAATTCACCTATACCGCATGTCTTTGGACTTGCTCGAACCAGCAACCTTCTTGCTGTGAGGCGATTGTGCTACCCACTGCGCCACCGTGCTGCCCCAATTCCTAACCATATCGGTCTAAAAAAAAACTACATTTCAATTTCTGTCAGTCTTCGCATGCATTGTAACAACCGAAGAGTCAAGATTTAAATAGAAAAATGATCAAAACTGAATTTTTGAGTGAGATGCTAATGGTCTAATCTAACTATGCTAAGCTAAGCTAAAGTGTTCCCATCAGACCCAAAAATCAGCTGAATGGTTTCAAAAAAATGCAAAACTCTACTGTTTACTTTTGGTGAGTTATAAAATGAGCCTATTTCCAAACAGTGTAGTGTTCCCTTAAAGGGATAGTTCACCCAAACTTAAAAAATTCTGTCATCATCATATATTCATCCTCCACTTTTTCCAAACCTGTTTAAGTTTCTCTTTAAGTTATGCCGAAGACCATAGTCCATCTTGTTTTGCTTTGCAAAGAATAAAGATACTGAAAGCTGAAAATCACAGTAATAGATCTCATTTTGAAACAATTCTTTGACTCGCTTCTTGAAAACACCTATTTCCCACTCAGTAAGTTTCTGGAATCTCCTCTGCACCTGTCTTCCTTTGTGTCGGTGATGGTGTGTGTTTCTGCTGACCAGTATCAGCATCCAGTTGATTAGAGATGGAGTGAGGGGGGATCGTGAGAGAGGATGGACGGGCACGGTGCTCATTTCTGTAGCTGTCTGTTTCTATTAAGGCAGATGGTGTAAATGGAGGCAGAGCGAGACCAGATGCTGTGGTGTGAGATCAGGAGCTCACGCTGGGTCTTCCGCCGTCTCCAAATCAACACTAAGGCATTTTCCGATGGCCCGAGGGATCCTCCTTCATAACCCATTTTCCCCCCAGTTTGTGAATCTAAATGCTCTGTTCCCGCTGACACTGCTCTTTGAATCCTAATATAGCTTTTCAGCAGAACAGGAAACTGCTGGGATCTTTTTCCTCTCTGGGATTTTTTATAAATGCTCGGGGAGTTTGTGCATATGAGCTCTGCAAATCTAGAGACTGTTGTTATTGTGGTTTTTATATCATATTGTGAATGTTTGTTATGAGCACTATAGGTGAGATGTGCTTTCTGTGGAGAATCGCTGTGTTTATTCGTTTCAGCAATTGTTGCCGACACTAAATGTGCCAAATGATTATTAGAGAATCGTTTAATTTGGAGGGAAAAATTAGTTTGGATTAATTTCTTGCTCTGAATTTGTTGAATCGCATATTTTGCATTTAGATTACAAGTAGGCTCCTGTTGGTCACAGTTAATGGACTAATAACAGCTGTGATTTAAAAAAAAAAAAAATTTATCATGATTTTCCAGATAATGTTTGTTTGTTTTGTTTATTGTTTGCTTGCTTGTCGCTTTTAGTTTCTTTTCTTATTTGTTTTATTTTACATTTAAGTTTAAAAAAATATAATAAATCATTCTAGAAAACGTTTGGTCGTTCATTCGCTTGATCGTTCATTTGTTCGTTAATTCGATCGTAGTTCATTCGTTCATTTGTTTATTCATTTGTTTATTTATTTATTTGCTTGCTTGCTTATTTATTTTCAGCTTATTTATTAGTTCCCCAAAAAACGTATTTGATTATTAAAGTAAATTATTTATAATTATATTCATTCATTCATTCATTTTCTTTTCGGCTTAGTCCCTTTATTAATCTGGGGTCGCCACAGCGGAACGAACTGCCAACTTATCCAGCATATGTTTTACGCAGCGGATGCCCTTCCAGCTGCAACCCATCACTGGGAAACATCCATACTCATACTCATTCACATACATGCACTACGGACAATTTAGCCTACCCAATTCACCTATACCGCATGTCTTTGGACTTGTGGGGGAAACTGGAGCACCCGGAGGAAACCCACGCAAACACGGGGAGAATATGCAAACTCCACACAGAAACGCCAACTGACCCAGCCGAGGCTCAAACCAGCGACCTTCTTGCTGTGAGGCGAACGTGCTACCCACTGCGCCACCGTGCAGCCTATAATTATATTCATATTTATTATTTATATACAAATTGTAGAGGTTTTAGCTATTATATTATTTACTTTATTTACTTTTTGGTTACAAATAAACCATAATTAATTAATTCATTCATTCATTTTCCTTCGGCGTAGTCCCTTATTTATCAGGGGTCACCACAGCGGAATGAACCGCCAACTATTCCAGCATATGTTTTACGCCACCCATGCCCTTCAAGCCGCAACCAAGTAATGGGAAACACCCATACACAGACGCAATCTCCACACAGAAATGCCAACTGGCCCAGCTGGAATTTGAACCAGCGACCTTCTTGCTGTGAGACGACAGTGTTAACCACTGAGCCTCCGTGTCACACCATTTTTAATTGTAATATATTATCAAAGGATGGTTGTTTGTTTGTATATGCTTGTTTATATTGAATATTGAAATAAATTTAGCATGATTTTCGCACCTTATTCATCACCAACCCATGTAAAAATATTTCTGCTCCGTGTTTACACCAAAGAGCATGTCCAGATGGAATCTGCAGATGATTTTTGTGCTATTTTTGGAAGAAGGCTGTGAAATAAATCAATTTTAAAAAGTCCAATACAACAATAAATGGATTCTTTTTTTTTTTCTTGTAATTTTGTGGATGTAGATACAGATCCCTGCTGGAGCTGTCAGTCAGTACAGTGACCAAATAAACATACAAAAGAAGCAATCCTCAAGTTATGCCTGAGTGGATGTTTGTGCATTAAATGGGTCACAGGTTATCTGTCCATATGATTCTTTTATTTCCTGCGGGGATGAATTGCTAACAGCTGTTTCTGTTTTCTTCCCATCCCAGACTGAGGATGCATCTGTTTGGTTCACACCATAAAGGCCTGTTTGTGGCCCTTTATTTAAAGTCAGCTGTAGACATTTGCTAGCCATTTTTTTGTGCCTAAAATTACTGTGATCTACAAGAAATGTGATTCCCTTTTTTAATAACATTTGATTTTTAGCTTTCTGGGAGTTGCTAAAATGTTTGGGAGCGGGATTTAGTGTATTGCCATGTGGTTGCCAAGGTGTTCTTGGTTGTCATTAGTTGTTTGTTTTCTAGCTACTGTTTTAAAAGATGCTTAATTTGAGGTATCGTTTAGGGTCAATATCATATTGCTAACCCCATGGATGGTCATAGCAATTATTACACCACTAAAATGATGAGAGAGAACGCAGAAAGGATAGAGGAGATCTGTGCTTTAGTGACCTCTATGAGCCATAGTGCAGTTCCCAGTCATCTGACATCTGACTCATCTGACCCTCAGGTGATCTAGCCTACTTCTCTTATAATGTGCTGGTAAAGACAAAGTTGCAATTAAAAAAAAAAGAAAAAGATGAAAATCCAGTGCATTCCTTTCAACTTGGAACTTCCAACTTCCTAATGGGGAATTAGAAAAAGTACAATAGAATGACACTTGAAAATCTTTTAAATATGCACATTTATGAAATAGTGTTCTTCCAGTAAACAGATACAAAACACGTTTTTTTAAAGCTTTCCATCTTTCCGCTTCTGGGATTTTAATTTTAATTTTTTTTAAATTTTTTTTATACTGTAATTTGGGACGAGGGATTTTATTTTAACATCAACAAATATTCCACACTTCAGCTTTTAGATGAAGAAATATTTCCTCAGATGTTGAAATTGACTGTGACTCATAATGTCCTGTGATTTTTATTTATTATCTTTTTTGTAAATAAATCTTTTATTTTTATTTTTAATTTTTTTATATTCTAGTTTGTCGATGTTATTCATTTTAGATGCAGCACATTTTATACCCGTGTGCAATGTAAAATTACCTGCAGAGCCTTGAATCTTCTAGAAATCATTTGATAAGATAGAAACCTGCAATATGGGGCAAATCATCAATATTGTTTGCTCTGTTTCTACTGTACTTTGCTTGAATTTCAATTTCAAGTGATCCCATTTGGTTATAGGGCAATGTAAGATACATGTATTTGTCATTTGTTCACCAAAAAAATATCCACAATAAAGAAAAAAATCATAATTGTCCTTTTATCTAACTGTTTTGATCTTTGTGTGATATATCTTGATCAAGGCTCGAGTATAATGTATTTTGTTTAATTAAAGTCTTTATTTATTGTCTGTTATTAGCCTCTATTTTATTACTTTCGACCTGAAAGACGGTACTTTACTTCAATGTTAGAATTAAGATAAGAGAAAAGATGATTATAATTTTTGTTTCAGGTTTGGTTGTTTCAGCAGCAGACCTTTAAATATTTCTGCAGCTGATTCATGGGTGGTCCAGGTTTTTCTCAGAGAAAAAAAACTGAAATCCTAAAAAGGATGTGAAAGCTGTGTGGTAAACCACATTGACCTAAATCGAGCCAATCAGATATATCAGAGATCCACAGTTTGTTTTTGAGAAATGCAGGATAAAAATATTTAGTTTCTGTTTGACATGTGGTTATAAGTCAAGAGCTCGTTGTTTTTTTGCAGTGCAAACAATCAGTATAACTAATGAAGTGACATATTGTATCCTTACACATAGCAAGAGCATATTTCCAGTATTTAGTCTGATGATGGTGGTGTGGCCAGACTGAGAGAAAAGATGACTGCCAGCCTGTCAAATGTGGGTCAGGAATGTCAGTATACAATGACCCTGTGAACACCATTACTGTAAATGTAATGCTTTGCAAGCTCTTTTATTCAACACACCATTATCTCTTCTTAGGACAAATGACCGGAAGATGGCTGTAAATACTTTGTCAATTTAAGTATTTGTTTTTTATTAATAAAACTAGATGGGCGACATGGTTGCTCAGTGGTTAGCACTGTCGCCTCACAGCAAGAAGGTCGCTGGTTCGAGTCCCGGCTGGCCCGGTTGGCATTTCTGTGTGGAGTTTGCATGTTCTCCCTGTGTTGGCGTGGGTTTCCTCTGGGTGCTCCGGTTTCCCCCACAGTCCAAAGACATGCGCTATAGGTGAATTGAATAAAGTAAATTGGCCATAGTATATGTGTGTGGATGAGTGTGTATGAATGTTTCCCAGTACTGGGTTGCAGCTGGAAGGGCATCTGCTGTGTAAAACATATGCTGGATAAGTTGTCGGTTCAGTCCGCTGTGGCGACCCCTGATGAATAAACGGACTAAGCCAAAGGAAAATGAATGAATGAATGAATGAATAATAAAACTAGTATTTTAATATCAGTGCTTTGAAGTATGCATGTTTTGCAAGGTGATTATTTTCCAAAAATTATCTTATTTCAGGTCTTCATGGCATTTTTGATAAAGCGCTGTATATTTGATATATTTACAGTTTAATATGAACGAGTTGTATTGATCTATTGACATGTAATTTTCAAATATTACTCGGGTTAATTCATTTGAATAAAAGTATTGTATTATTTATTCATTATAAAGAAGTATTTTAATAGTTTATATGATTACAAATACAGTAAAAGAAAATTGACCAAAATTTAATTTTCTATTTTAATAAATTATGTTTAATGAATAGTTTAATAATTATTTGTTAAATTGGGCTGCACGGTGGCACAGTGGGTAGCACGTTCGCCTCACAGCAAGAAGGTCGCTGGTTCGAGCCTCGGCTGGGTCAGTTGGTGTTTCTGTGTGGAGTTTGCGTGTTCTACCCGTGTTCGCGTGGGTTTCCTCCGGGTGCTCCGGTTTCCCCCACAAGTCCAAAGACGTGCGCTATAGGTGAATTGGGTAGGCTAAATTGTCCGTAGTGTATGTGTGTGAGTGAGTGTGTATGGATGTTTCCCAGTGATGGGTTGCAGCTGGAAGGGCATCCGCTGCGTAAAACATATGCTGGATAAGTTGGCGGTTCATTCCACTGTGGCGACCCCTGATTAATAAAGGGACTAAGCCGAAAAGAAAATGAATGAATGAATGAATATTTGTTAAATTGATGTCGAAGCTGATGTTTTTTTTATCAGCCATTACTGTCACATGACCCAGAAATCATTTTAGTAGGCTAATTTAGTGCTCAAAAATTATTGTTCTAACAGTAGTGTTCTGCTTATTATTTTTTGTGGAAACAGTGATGAAAAAGCAACGTATAGTGACACCAAACCTTTAAAAAAGCAGTGTGAAAACAAGGTATGCTGCAGATCCCTTGTCATTGTTCTTTCTTCCTCTCTGTGTCTTCTTCCTGATTCCTTATTCACCCAGAACCCATGACCTGCTACGCTCCGAGTTAATGATGTCCCAGCTGTGAGGGTGGGGAGGTTCATCCGAGCGCACTGTGCTGGAAAAGCCCCCCAAGGTTTCCCCTAAACCCCTTACTCCCTTTCAAAAGCAGTGTAGGAAAGACAGAGCAGAACTGAGTGAGGTCGACTGCTCCATTGAGGGCCTTTCTAAAGGCTTGCCTCTGTTTAAGCCATCATCCAATGCTTTGCCTTGATCCAGGTCTTCTCAAACATGTCACAGTTCAAACCAACCACATTATTTGCAGATTTCATTCTTTGAGATCTTGTACACTACCGGCAGGTACGCCACTAAGCGGTGGTAATTTAGGACGATTGTAAGGCCCTGTTTACACTAATACGTTTTCGTTTTAAAATGTTTTGCTGCGGTTACACCTTCCGTCAACACTACCTCGGAGTTTTCGAGCCCTGAAAACAAAGTGTTTTGCAAACGCTGAAGAGGCCGTTTTTGTTTTAAAGCGCTGCTGCTCCATGTCAGTGTGGATGGGGGAAAACGGAGACATCTGAAAACGGAGGCGTGGCAACAGACATTCGCCTGAATCTGATTGTGGCTTTTTCTCAACATCAAGTACACAAAGTTCAGTCTTGCATCCTTTCCTTGTAAGTTCAGACTTCGCAAGTTTGATATGGAAAACAAACTCCCGAGGACACGTCGGGTAAATCTTCAAAGGGTACAGTGTACTTTATAATGTCATTCACATCACCCTGGCTACATTGTTTCGCCATCTTAACAATGAATTGAAAACATGATATAAAGAACTGCCTATTTTCATTTTGATGTTAACTTAACAGACACCAAAAATGTTAAGGCACCGTGTAGCTACATATGACTGTCATCTTCACTGTATGCATATAACAAAACCGAGCCTACAACATAACTGCCTCCTTTCATTTTCATTTAGATTCAAAAGACCAAAAAGTCATTTGATAGAGACAAGATGAGTTAAATATCACATTTAACAGCTATAGTGAGATGAGATCCAGAGGTAGATCCTTGATGAACTGCTCGACGTGCGCTGCTCTCACCTGGGGTTTTGTACTCAAAGCACCCGCTGGCTGCCTGGAGCTCAGACTTCTGCATACGCTGCAGCGCATGCCAGAGTGTGTGTATGGTCACGTGACGTGCGTTTTTAGCGGTGTAGTTTGGACGGAGATCTTTTCAGAAAAACTAGGTGAAACGCCAGTGTAAAAGTGGATCGTTTTCGTTCTAAAACGTCGTTTTAAAACTAAAACGTATTAGTGTAAATGGGGCCTAAGGGCCCACACACTTTTGGGGCCTCCAGAGATACCATCAGGCGGTACAAGCTCCGTCTACCCATCATACACCCAGCCAACACCCCCATCCCAAATTAGCCTATTTTCAAAAAAAAGGGAATGTTCCTTTAAATACAGGGTAAGTCATTAAGTTCAAATTTATTTTTTTAAGCTGGTTGAAGCAATAAAAAAAAAAAAACACATACTCAAAAATACTTTAACACCACAGTAACAATCATAAGGTTATGTGGTCTAAATATATTTACATGTATATTCTATGGAAGGCATAGGACCAATCAAACATTTTGTCCAAACATTATGATGGACTATCCTAAACCTGCCTGTCAACGTTTTTTTTTTTTGCATACCTCTGTTCACCGCAATCAGCTTATCAGTGCTATGCAGACATATTTATTACAATGTTATTACTGCAGTATACACATTACTGCAATATACATGTACTGTAATGTTTTCTCATCTCACTCTCTCCTTGTCACCTGCACCTCTGGTCTGTCTGTGTGTGTTGATGTGTTTTGGAGAAGGCATGGCTTTGGATAGTTATTATCTGTAAGGAGAGCAGTATTTTTACATTTCAAAGCTAGCCTGCTATTGCTAGCTTTTCCCAAAATGACTTATCCTGTGTTTAAAGTACAAATGAAATCAAAATTAACCATATGATTTATGACTTGGCTCACATTGCTAGTTTTGTGGCGAACAATTCATGTCATTAAGGAAAAAAAAATTTGTTGCCCTTGTGATCTTTAATTGAAATCTGAAAATGCACTTCCTGTTTATTTTGTGTCAAATACTGAGGTATTGGGCGTGGCTAACATACTTAACCACGCCCCTCCAACTGTAAGTTTTGACAACAAACAGAAATGGTGAGGAGGAGGTGTCTGTTAGGTTGTAATAACTCTTCTAAAACCCATTTCCCGATCTTTCTGAATGAAATACCTACTTTATTACATCCAATCAGCTCGCAGAGGAAAAAACAAGCCACGCTCACACACAGTTCATGTGGACTTTAATGGCTCCTGTGGTACATGAAGGTCTTATGGAGCGAAACGGTTGGTTTGTGAAAGGAACAGTAGATTATTTACAATATTATGACCTTTTATCCACAACCTTGGCAGAGATCTTGAGCATGTTCAAGACATCTTATCAATAGCTGAGGCTGTGGATTAAAGGTAATAATGTTGTAAACATTTCTCGCACCTGTCATTTCACTTCATAAGAACTTGATGTATAACCATAGCCACAGGTATTTATTTTGATTTGCCTGTATGTTTGTTTTTGATTCTCATAGTGTACCCACTGTACCTACTGACTTGCTTTTTACGAATCACCAAAGGCCACGGTTTACGCTAAAAATATTTTTCTAAATGTTTTACTTAGAAGACATCACCTACATCTTGTATGCCCTCAGGATGAGCACATTAAAAGCAAATTTTCACTTTAGCGTGAACTATCCCTTTAATACGTAATACATTGCCTTTCCCTCAGGCGCATTAGTCAGTTTTATCATGTCAAATATTTAATTCTGTGCCTCACTGAACATAAAACTGTAAAATTGTAGAGTTCTCATCAGAAGGTTGAAGGTTCAATCTCCAGCGAGTGTAGTTTTCTTACAGCTCCCAGAAGATGTGCATATTCACAGCTGTTCTCCACCTGCTGTGACCATAACATAGCTGAAGTTTGGCTCAGAACTTCCACAGAAAGCACATCCAGCACCACTTCGCTCAACAGATGATGGCAAAATCCCAATTTGCATTCTTCTCCAAAAGGTCACAGCACTGGAGATGACAAATGCTAGACCAGAGTTGAGACGTTTCATTAATAAGGTATTGCAATACTGCGTTAAACAATTTAACATCTCAGACTTTTGGCAGTGTTTTATTGTGATTTTATTTTATTTTTCTTTACTATGACAAGTCATAAAAATGGCTATTCACACTGACGTCCTTTTGCAAAGACATTGCTTTTTCATGACAGTAGCTGTTTTCAACCACCTATACTTTTGGGCATTTTGGATATGCGCATAAAAAAACTGTTGATGGAAACACCATGATGCGCTTACATTTTGAAAATGCGCAGAAAAAACATATTCGCATAACTGGGTAGGATAAACTTTTCATCTGATAAGAAAAAATGCGCATAAACTACGATGGCCATCTACGTTTTATTGAACAAATTCCAGTATGCGCATTTAAAAAAAGTCATGTGATTTTGTTATAAGAGATCATGTGATGATAAAAATGTGTGTGAATGGACAAACCAGCAGGCTGACAACATTGTAAAACATCTGAAATGTTGTTTTGGTCATTCTAAAATGCCTTAACCATTTCAGTATTCGTGTTATTATATTATTGATTACCTCCAGAGTAGTCAAGAGAGTCTGTGCTCCGCGCCTTACGCCTTCAAATGCCACCACGCGCCGTCTTCTGAGGCGCAAGTCATTTATTAAATAAAGAAAAGATTCACGCAGCTTCTCCTACCGCAGCAAATTCCGTTTTTACTTTTTATATTTGGCGCCAGTTAATCAGGAAGTGACGATTTTGTTCGCTCTGACTCATTGGATAGAAACTCTGCTTTATTTGCACATCTTTTTTGCGATATTTCAGTTTTGCACATACTTTTAATTCGCATCTTTGGATGAAAACATAGCTAGTCAGTGGTGAAAAGAGTACTGAAAAATCATACAAAAGTAAAAGTACCACTACTTGCCAAAAATCTAGCGCAAGTAGAGTAAAAGTATCTGTTGTAAAGATTACTCAAAGTGTGAGTAAAAAGTAGCCTTTTTAAAAGTACTCAAGAGTAGTGAGTATTAAATTGTGAACGGCTGATGCGTTTACATGCAATTTGTGCATGTAGTTATTGTTTAATATCATAAACAATACAGTCATCCTACAGTAAACATCCTTCATCTTTTCATCTTTGACATGCAGTCTAAACACAAGCAGTCTCTCGATCATGTAAAAATTATTGAACCTCTTCTTGGACACTTTTAATGCTTCCAAGCGGTTTGCTGCATTTATAAAGTGCCCATGTCTTGAGGTTTTTCAGTATGATGCGATTTAGTTTCTATGTGCGATTTGATTGGACAGGAATCGCAGGACTGATTCTTCTACTCAGCCAATCTCGATAGACAAGAAAAAAGAAAGTAGTGGCGTAAAAGTTCCGATACAGCACTAAAAGGGAAAGTAAAAGTACACATTTTTAAAACTACTCAGTAAATTACAATTCCTGAGAAAAAACTACTCAATTACAGTAATTTGAGTATCTGCAATTTGTTACTTTACACCACCGATGACCGTTGGATACTTTCAGCAACATGAGGGATGGTGACCGTCCAAAATGAGTGGCTTGAAAATGTAGCAACCTTTAGAGCTGTGAATGTGAAGGATATTTTTTTTCCTTATCAATCAATTGATGAGTTCTCTTGGTTTCATAATTTGGTAGCACCACAGTGGAAGCTCATTGGTTTAAAACCTTCTCGACATGATTGGCATATTAAGCCAAAATATTCTGATCGGCAGTGATTGTTGTCAGCTCACGCAGAACTGAGACTTTCAGTGTAAACAGACAGTTTACATCTCACTGGAAGCTTGTTTGCTAGAGCTTTGTTGGAACACAGGATAACTGTTTATTATGTATAATTATGGGTTTGTGTTGGATACAGATTTCGTAATTAAAGGGATCGCTCATCCAAAAATTTAAATGCTGCAATTTCTCAATCAAGTTGTTTTTTCCTAACCTGTATGAGTGTCTTTCTTCTGTTCAACACAGAAGATGATATTTTGAAGAATGTGACTGACTTGCTAAATGGAGATGGCAACTGTTTGGTTCATACAGCTTTGGAACCTATAGTATATATTTATTCATTTATTTTAAGTATTACACTGCTGCTCATAATGAATAGGTGTTCATATGTTGATAATCTCACGCTGTACATTTGTAATCCCTGGGTTGACAGCCTTATTTGCATATTTTCCTCATTTGTATTTTGGTGCGTGTTTTTGATTTTGAACAAAGCATTCAATTTGTGCTTTCTTAATATTTTGCCAATTGATATCAGTTTTTTTTTTCTGAATTGATTTCTCTGACTATACAAATAAGAATAAAATGGCCTCTTTTTCGTTCTGGATGATTGACATGTTTTCCCCTAAATGCAAGGCACAGTGTTTAAGTCACAAAGATGTCAATGTGCAGCACACAGATCTTGGGGGCTAACACACACAAACTGTTGTACAGCTATCTTTATGGGCACTTCCCATATACAGTTGAAGTCAAAATTATTAGCCCTCCTGTGAAATATATTTTCTTTTCTTTTTCAAATATTTCCCAAATGATGTTTAACAGAGCAAGGAATTTTTCACAGTATTTAAAATAATATATTTTTTTTGTGGAGAAATCTTGTTTGTTTTATTTTGGCTACAGTAAAAGCAGTTTATATATTTAAAAAAAAACATTTTAAGGTCAATATTATTAGCCCCCTTCATTTTTTTCCGATTGTCTACAGAACAAATCATTATTATACAATGATATGCCTAATTACCCCGAACATGCATAATTAACGTAATTGCACTTTAAGCTGAATACTAGTATCTAGTAAATATTATCAAATAAAATATTATGTAGTGTCATCATGGCAAAGATAAAATAAAATAGTTATTAAAACTATTATGTTTAGAAATGTGTTAAAAAAAATCTTCTCTCCATTAAACAGAAATTGGGGGAAAGATTTACAGGGGGGCTAATATTTCTTACTTCAACTGTACATAATGATGTTTATACTGTACAGTCTGTATATTCAATCCCTGTATAACCCAACCCTCGCTGTACACAATCTGCATTTTTACATTTTCAAAATGCTTGATTCTGTGCATGTTTACCCATGGGGACACAAATCCCCATGAGTCTGTGTGCATTCAGGTTTAAGTCCCCACTGGGATATAAAAACAAGTACATACACACACAAACACAGAGACAGAGAGAGAGAGAGAGAGAGAGAGAGAGACCATTAGGTTTCTGTGAATTGTGGGTGTTTTCCATAGGCTACTATTGTTTTTATGCTGACCAAAAACTTTTTTTATCCCCAGAACCCATCCTACCCCTTACAGAAAACCTGCATGCATTTTTACACTATTAGATATACATAATTAACTTTTTTAATCATTTTTAGTACACTGTAAAAAATTCCCAGAATTGACTATAATTTTTTGAAAGATTTTTTTTTTTCGTATTCAGGCTTTTATTGTGAAATTAAGGTAGGCATCATGATCACAGCAAATTACTGTAAAAAGGGCTATATATTTTGCACGTTAGTTATAGGAATTCAAACACGTTTTATTTTATTCAACATAGAAATTAATACATATGAACTTTTATGCTAATACAGGCACTTTTTTGATATTTAGAAATATTTACAGAATTATTGTTATTTTGAACTACCTCAGAGTAATTCACTGTGAATTTACATATACAGTACCTTACTGTGAAAGTAATGCAATTATTAGCCAGTAATTTACTGTAAATTGAAGGTAAAATATTTTACAGTGTAGGGAGCGAAAGCTGGTTTACATCCTTAGTTTACATTCTTGCATATCCCTGTATTTAAGGAATTAGAAAAAAACAAAAAAACAGGCCATTTCCTTGAAACATGACCTGGGTTCAGTCATCTGTTTCCTCCATGTGAAAATATTCAGTCTTGCCTTGTTTAAGTGTCCCAGACTCCAGTGTTTGGCTCTATATGGATCTCCCCTCTGGCGGTAAACAGTATACTTGATTCTGCCCTTTTTGTTTCTCGACGCTCGAGAGCTTTGTCTGCAGAACCTCATTCACGTCCAGTTTTACAGCGTGCCTATTCATGGGGATGGTGTGATTGGCGCATGAAAAGGCTGTTTTATCCGGGCCTGTAGCCAACTGTGCTCAGGTTGAGCTGTATGTCAATGACCGACCTCCAGGGAAAGTTGCTCTGGACACACACTATGCAAACAAGCCAAAGAACAACACAGAGCACTTCGCCCAATCACTGACTTGAAGTGACCCGGGTCTGTTTGTGTTGGAATGTACAAGCATTTCTGCATGATAGCAACTTCTTGTGTCTGTTAAGTGTTGTGGTTGACGTTGCTCAATTAGTTTAAAATCAGAGCCATGTTTGTGTTTGCAAAACTGACAGGCAAAATGCATTTCAGATTTCACCTGTATAACAAGATGTGTTTGTTTGTTGTGTGCTTTCAGAATACTTTAAAATTTATATTTATTAGTCATTATTGAAGGAAAATAGTAATTTTTTTCAGAAAGGTTGGACTGAATTGATTAAAAAATTACTGGTGTGTAATGTTAGACAAAAGTTACTGTGAACAAACAGTGTTTTTTTATTTTTTATTATTCTATTATGTATCATGGCGGCACGGTGGCTCAGTGACTAGCACTGTTGCCTCACAGCAAGAAGGTCACTGGTTCGAGTCCCGGCTGGGCCAGTTGGCATTTCTGTATGGAGTTTGCATGTTCTCCCTGTGTTGGCGTGTGTTTCCTCTTGGTGCTCCGGTTTCCCCCACAGTCCAAAGACATGCGCTATAAGTGAATTGGATTGCTGAATGTGCATATACAGTATATATGACACTGTCATCACATTCTGAATGAATAAGCAACGTTTCAGCAATCGTTTCCTTAAGGCTTCAATTAAACGTCATTATATTGAACAAGAGAGATGCTGAGTTCTTCATTCCTGGAGAAAGACGGGCAGTGTTTGTGACAGAGGCGGTGGGTGGCTGTGAGCGAGGGTGTGCACAAATTTCATTCACATGCTCACATGCATCCTTTGTTCTCTTTCTTGGAGATTTTACACTACTTTTTTCCCCTATAATCCTCAGTCTGAACCCCTTTCATCCCCTCCCTTGTGTCTTTTCTTTCACACCATCTTCTCCACCTCCTCTACGTCTGCATTTCTCCACCTCTTTACTGTGCTGCCCATCGTTTCCCCCTTTTTCTCCCCACCTCTTTTTTTTGTTAGTGTGTCTGTATACTTGGATAAGATGGATGGACTGCAGAAATTGGATGGCAGAAGTGGAAGAGACAGTGTTGTTCCTTTTCAGCTACAGCAGAAACAAACAGTAATACGGAGGTCCTGTCAGCAATGCTTGCTTATTTACATTCATAGTCTTAACAAGCACAGAAAAGCATGGCGCTTTCTGAAGGGCCGCATTGTCAGACCTCACTCATTTAGAGTCAACATGAAATGGCGTTCACAATCCATTATGCATGTATAATATTATGTTTTGATTTTTTTTACTGACTGGTTCGGGATTGGGCGACGCGGTGGCGCAGTGGGTAGCACGTTCGCCTCACAGCAAGAAGGTCGCTGGTTCGAGCCTCGGCTGGGTCAGTTGGCATTTCTGTGTGGAGTTTGCATGTTCTCCCCGTGTTCGCGTGGGTTTCCTCCGGGTGCTCCGGTTTCCCCCACAAGTCCAAAGACATGCAGTATAGGTGAATTGGGTAAGCTAAAATTGTCTGTAGTGTATGTGTGTGGATGAGTGTGTATGAATGTTTCCCAGTGATGGGTTGCAGCTGGAAGGGCATCCGCTGCGTAAAACATATGCTGGATAAGTTGGCGGTTCATCCCGCTGTGGCAACCCCAGATTAATAAAGGGACTAAGCCGAAAAGAAAATGAATGAATGAATGGTTCGGGATTATAAATCAGACAAAATATGGGGTGAAGTTGATTTTGATCACCTACACACGTGTATATACATATACATGCATTTATGTGTATATGCATAAATCTATACCTGGGTAATGAGTTGGGTCGGCAACAGGTGAGGATCCAAACGCAGCTTTATTAAGACAGAATAGTCATATGGGCAAGGTTAACACAGGGACAGACGCGAGGATGCAGTAGGGATGGCTGACGCAAAACGTTTCAACACATTGTCGACATCCCGAATCGCAAGTGTTTCGAAACACTGCATGATCCCAAACACCCAGGTCACGTGACTAAAGCAATTCAAAGCATCTGTCATTTCAGAAGCGTTTCGAGACCTGGCGAATCTGTGTTTGGTTGACAGGGTTGGAACAAAACTCTATGTAGCCTAGTGGACCGTGCGTGTGCACAGAGTAACTGTGCTGCAAATGTCCCGAGTTCGAATCCCAACTTGTACAAATACTCAGAAATTGTGACTTGATGTATTTTAATAATGTTAATTTTTTATGACCAAAACAAGACATATTTATTCACAAAGTGTTTATTCGTATGTCAGACCAGTGTTAAAACAAAACACGTTACAAGAACAGACTGTTTAAAAATTAATGTCTTTAACATTATACATAACAACAACATAATGCATCACCCTGGATTCGAACCCATTATCTCTGCATGTTAGTCAGGAACTCTCACCGCTCCACTAAATCACTTTAAACCTCAATTCCACAATGTGGGGTATAATTCCTCAATTTGTGTAATGATTTCTTTGCTGAAGCTTCCAGAGCAATACATCAAAATGATCACTGTAGAGACGGGTTTCGAAACGTTTCGAAGCTTCGACACAATGATTCAGCTGTTTCAGTGTTTCATGAAGCCTCATTCTGCCCACCACAAGCATGCAGGTAATCCAGAGAATGGTCAGTTTTAGAGGCGAGAGGTCGAGGCCGGCGGCAAAACAAGGTTAACAGTAAAACAAACACAGGGTCAAAAACCACAAAAGGCAAGACAAGGTAAACGCCAGCAAATGCTCAATTACAGTTAACAAGACTCAGAAAAGTGTGTGTGAAAGTGAGGTGTATTTATACTTAGGGGTTAATCAGTCCTCACAAGCTTCAGATGTGTGTTTGTAATCAGTGGTGATCTGGAACTGGTGTGTGTGTGGGGTGCATGATGGGATATGTAGTCCAGTTCGGTGGCAGATATGTAGTTAGGGTAACAGTGAGTGTTGTCCAGCGATCTGCAAGGGTTGCTATAGATTTAAAAATATATATATATATATATATATATTTTTTTTTACTAGTTTGCTAATTTTCCATTTTCATTTAAAGATTTTTATTTATTTATTCACTTTTTTATTAGTTTTTGGTCTATTTTGTTTTATTTTATTTTATTTAATGTTTTTCAGAGTCGTTGAATATCAGCCAATCTTAAAATTGTGATTTGTTTTTTTCTTAAATTACAGCAATTAAAACAATCTTGAAAAAAATATTTAGCTCTAGTTAATGAACAAGAAATATTAAAGTGCTATATATTAAAATCCATTTTATTAATCCAGATATCACATTGAAATGGAGTGTTATAGTTTGCTAATTTTTCATTTTTATTTAACGGTTTTGTTCTGTTTGTGTTATTTTTATCAGTTTGGGGTCAATTTTATTATTATATTATTATACATTATTGTTTTATTCACACCTGTCTATATAGTTAGTATTAATTTATTTTTATTTTTATATGATTATTTTATTACATTTTTATTATTTTAGTACATCAAGTTAAACTAAAAATAACTTTTTGTTATCTATTATCTTACTATACATTTTATTATCAAATACTACAAATGGCTTTAATTTAAATTTTCGATAAACTATATTAAACTTGCATGAAAGTAAATTCTTAGTCAAAAAGTGTGGAAACCCTGTGGACATTTGTAAGCATCATTGATTGCTAATTGAAAAACAGCTCTGTCCTGTGTGTGTGTGTTTTTGTATTTGAATGACATGTGAATGTACGGTGGGTGGAAATGACTTGGTAAAAAAAAGTGTGGGAGTGTGTAAATAATTCCTCTTTGCTTTTATTTCCATAGAGGATAATGCAGGTGTTCCATTATTCATGTCTGCCTGGTATTAATGCACACCCTCTCTATGTGTGTGCGCACCAATGTATTTGTTTGACTATTATAATTACTCACTTTTGCTGTGCGACTGTGTATGTTTGTGACAGAGAGAACATCGGGAAGGCCAGATAAGGCAGCAAAGCGGCTGTTGTTTATGCGTTTTTTTTTGAGTGCATTCCAAATATATTCTGAAGAGATTCATTATATTCATCTTTATTGCACGCTTTATCATCTCTGTCCGTCTCTCTCTTGCGCAAATGCTGTAATATTTTTCTCTACGCGTCCCATCATTTTTGTTCACACTCTCTTTATCATTTTGTGGATTTCACTTGTGTTTCTTTATGTCTTGTGTGTATTATGCAATGGAGGAGAATGCGTCAAACTGTATTTTGCTCTGTGGTGTTCAATATATTGGTTTGGCTGTTAGTGGTTGGACTTTTTTTAAACTAGGATTAGTGTGGAAAAAAATGAAGGAGGACATTTTTCAGACAAGCCAAAATGAGTAAGAACGTTTCTTGGAACTATACTTTTTTTATTAACTGCTTTATTTTGAGTCTTACATAATGTGGAGCTGCTTTAGCACTTATTTTCAGCCACTATAGATAGTGATAGATAGATAGCATGTTTTGCATATACCACCCATCGCTAATCTCTCTGGCTTTTCCCTGTCAGTCAGAACAAGTTTCTCCTAGTTCACAAAGATCAGAGGATTTAGTCCTGGTAATTCCAGCCATGTAGCTGCACGCTGCTTCATTTAAAACAGTCTATGATAATTCCTCTTTTCACTTCTTACCAAGACTAAACAACAAGGGCAACGAGGACCCGGAGAATGCCATGGTGATGTTTATTTATGTGTGTGGGGTTTTTTTTTCGGCTCTGGCCAAAAGCGGTAAACATAATGCCAGTCTTCTTTCTCTTGTTTCCACACCAACTGCTCCTCTTGCTGATTAGCACACACACACACACGCACACACACACACACACGCTCATATATATGCCTCCTTCAAGCACTCTTCAATTGGAAAACGCACACTTGTTCCCTAATATGTGCCCCCCTCCCTTAAAACCCCCTTTAGCAGGCCGTGTTCCTCCTTCCCCCACTTCCTCATCATCGTACCTTCATCAACCCCCGTTTGCCCTTCACAAAGGCCTGATGGGGGAATTTAGCATCCTCAAAGGTGGAGGAAGGGTTTAGACACACGCGCATCTTTTTCAGACAATGTAAATGAAGTGGGACACTGTGGGTTTCATCATGCATTGTGGTTATACTGGATATTTGTGATTTGAAATGGTGTAAAAGTTTGCGTACGATTCTGTACGATTTTTTTAAATAAAAAAAAGTCTCCTAAGCTAACCAAAGCTGCATTTATTTGAGCAAAAAATTATTTATTAGATTTTTGTTTTAATAATGCTTTCATGCATTTATTCATTCATTCATAGCTATTTTATGTTTCAATACAGTTTAGGTTAGGGCTGCATGATATTGGGAAAAAAAACTGACTCAATATTAAATTTTTCTGTGATATGCATTGCTATATTGAGTATAATTTAAGCAGTTGAAATGAATAGCTCTATTTGGAAAGAATGTATCATTTTAGATTGATTGGGATGCTTTTACATAGGAGTACATCTGCATAAAATATAATAGACCGATCACAAGCATTGATTATCACAGTAGAGCAAAGATACAAATTGAATAAGTGCTGTATGGTTGTCTGGGAGTCTAGTAGTATGCAGGTAAACAAATGAATAATAATCAAAAAATCATCAAAATAACACATTATAGCTTTCTTCTTATACATAAATGCAAGTAAATAATTCTTTAAGTTAAAAACATGATCCTTTATAACTTGGTGCATTTCGATTAGCCAGCCCTGGCCCCGTTGGAAGAGATGGGCCAGTGCATGGTTCGGTTGGGCTTTTTTCATGGTGCACATGTAGTGCGGGTCCAAAGCGCACCTGAGCGTGCAACTAAGATGCAACTTCACTTTTATGGATTTATTACTCATTCATTCATTCATTCATTCATTTTCCTTTGGCTTAGTCTCTTTATTTATCAGGGGTCGCCACAGCGGAATGAACCGCCAACTTATCCAGCATATGTTTTTTGCAGCGGATGCCCTTCCAGCTGCAACCCAGTATTGGGAAACACTTATACACTTTTACATTTACACACATACACTACGGCCAATTTGGTTTATTTAATTCACCTATAGCGCATGTCTTTGGAGTGTGGGGGAAACCGGAGCACCCGGAGGAAACCCACGCCAACACGGGGAGAACATGCAAACTCCACACAGAAATGCCAACTGATCCAGCTGGGACTCGAACCAGTGACCTTCTAGCTGTAAGGCAACAGTGCTAACCACTGAGCCACCGTGGTGCCTCATTTATTACTCATTCTTACTTTTTTTCAATGAACGTGAACTATCATAGTTTATTAAACCCCTCGCTGCACTTCAGCTGCCAACTTTAGCAAATCTCCAATACCTGCAGCACAATGACTTTTATGAAAATTTATGAGCATCAAAAGCCGTGTGTTTAGCAAAAGATTCAGCCGTGTGTCACTATGTTCCAAACACTCAAAATAACACAAAACAATATAACTAAAGCAATCTCTATTGTACTGAGCGAGCACACTTCTCTTCCCATGAAGTAAGCATGCTCGGGCTTGGAAGGTAGAAATGGAGTGTGAGTGTGGCCCGTCGGGGGAGTGGGGACAATCGCGCCCAGGCTTGGTTCAAAGAAAAGCTGAATTTGAGGTCAACGTTACATTTTCAGCATTCTTTAATATTCAGTGTCTCATTATCCTTCTCACTGTTAGTTTTTATATGGTTTATATTTTTAAAACAATAAACAATTATTTCACAAATTCAAAAATGTGTATTGTTAAAGTTTTGCTGCTTTTTCAGCGTTAGTGGTGACGTTGCAGTAGGCGAGTGAAAAAAGTCGTAGCTCTCAGAGAATTGAGAGTTTACAAGTTGTAATTGCCAGTTTTTAACAAGGACGTAAACACATTTTACTAGTTGAAACCTTGTAATTATGATGACTATAAAACATGGTGTGAACTCGCCTTTATGACCGGTATGAGTTTTTCAACAGCTAGTGCTAAAAGAGTTACTGATAAATAAAAGGCATAAAACTGTCCATTTTATAAACCATTAGGCAAGCTATTAGATATGCAGGCATTTATAGGCAGTTTCAGACCCTGTGTTAAACCAGACTGTGAAACACATGGCACTATTTTATCATTTTTACAATTTAAAGTAAGCAGCAGTACACATTACAAACTTGTTTATGGTAATGATTTTTTGTTGCTATATCGTCTAATATTTATAACAAACTCTGTGGCGCAGTGGGTAGCGCTGTCGCCTCACAGCAAGAAGGTCGCTGGTTCCAGCCTCGGCTGGGTCAGTTGGCATTTCTGTGTGGAGTTTGCATGTTCTCCCCGTGTTCGCGTGGGTTTCCTCCGGGTGCTCTGGTTTCCCCCACAATCCAAAGACATGCACTATAGATGAATTGGGTAAACAAAATTGGCCTTAGTGAATGAGTGTGTGTGTGAATGCGAGAGTGTATGGGTGTTTCCCAGTACTGGGTTGCGGCTGGAAGGGCATGGGTGGCGTAAAACATATGCTGGAATAGTTGGCGGTTCATTCCGCTGTGGTGACCCCTGATAAATAAGGGACTAAGCCGAAGGAAAATGAATGAATGATGTTAAAATTTTGCCCAATACCGATAACTCTTTATATTTAGAAGCCTCATTGCCAGAAGCATGCATCTGAATTGTACCAACCGGCTGAATTAATTCATGATTTATTGGCAACTAATTAATTTTCTAATCAGACCGATAACAGTGATAATGACATTCAAAATAATAATTTATTGGCTGCAGATATATTATGCATCAGTACTAATAATTGGGAAAAGCAACTAAATTAATCTAGTTAAAAACTTTATTCTACCACTGATTTAATTTTACAGACATTATTTTAAGGTCGAAAAATATATGCTGCGTTAAACTTCTTAAACTTAAAATTTTACTACTTTTGGCTCTGTATCCTCATCTTTGACAGCTATTTCACTGTAAAAAAAATGCTGGGTTCCACATAGGGCTGCACGATTAATCAAAAAAAGATTGTAATCTCGATTCGTCCCTACACGAGATCTTACTTCAGCTTTTCTACGATTCAGCCAATTATACTTTCAAAATCAGGAGAGAAGCGTAAAGGCAGACGCACAAGTCACTCAGCAACATGGACACCTCCAAATGGTGTTAAAAGTGTCACATACTGTATTTATAAGGAATAATTCACCCAAAAATGTTAGTTCTCTCTTAATGTAATGATGTAGTCGCGGCCGCAGTCGCGTTTGTTTAGTACCAAGAGGACGCGCGCGTGCCCGCCATTGATGTCTACTTTAGTGAGCAGAACCAGCATAGGCTGTGAATAACAGGTAATAAAGTTGTAAATAACGTTCAGTTTGTTGCACAGAGCGATCGTTTGAGAGCCGCGCGGGAAGTATGATTTGCATGTGTTTTTTTTTTTTTTCTCTCAAAGTGACGGCAGCCATAAGCCACACTCGCAGTGAAAGTGAAACCGGAGTGCATATCATTTAAATATTCATATTGCATTTTAGAGTTATGATTATGACAAGCATTTGATATGTTTTTTCTTTCATAGCGAACACAAAGTGTTGTGCATGAAAATAAATGTTTACTGTGTCAGTATAACTACTCTAGCCTATATAATGTTGAATATAATGCAAGAGGGAATCTGATAATGACAAATGTTTCATTTTACCAGGAAAAAAAGGGTCTAACAATGTTGTCAATGACAAATGACAAGCAAATGTCTCAAACACAATTCAGAATTATGAATAGTTGTATTCTGATGTCATCACTTTACTGTGAATTGAAGTTTGTTCAAATCCACCATTCCAAGTCTATACAAAATTTAGCATTTTAACCATCACAACAGTTTATGTGTGAATGCGAGAGTGTATGGGTGTTTCCCAGTACTGGGTTGCGGCTGGAAGGGCATCTGCTGTGTAAAACATATGCTGGAATAGACCTAGTTCATCTTGTCTGTTGTGATTTCAAACCAGAATGAACGCAACCTCTGGAATTGTAGTTGACTCATTAGTCTTGCAGTTAATAGTTGGGGGTGAAGCAGATGGCTTTGGTTTTCCCACCACCCACAGAATGAAAGAGAGTGTGTTGAATGTAACCAACAGAGACAATGCAAGAAACTGGGATGGTGATGCAGCAAATATAGACTCTGGGCTGCTTGCTATAGCTGTCCTACTTTCCCCTTCAGAGCCAAGAGCATGATGGGATAAGGACATTATGTGTGTGTATATATGAGTGTGGCTTTGGTGAATAATTGTGCTTCCTCGTCGGTTGTCATATTTATCTCCAGTCACTACCTAAGAGTCCTGTCTGGGTCAAGGTTTTCGGTCTAGTTAAGACTGAGAGATAATATCCTGTTTTTAATAGTGTGTATGTAGTGCTAAGCATTGGCGGAGTGGTACCTAGTGCCCCCATTAAAGGCTGCGAGACTAAAATAGCTCCAGATCTATCAAGTGAAACTCTGTTAAGTTATATGACCGAGTGTTGCAGCGGGAAATATCCACTGTGTTAATGCATTGCCTGGGCTCGGAAAGCATCTAATGAGGTCATGACTTTGTATGGTCAGGAACTACAACTTTGTTTTACATTAACAAGGCCCTACAGATAGACACTTTAAACTGAAGTCAGATGTTATGGCTGCAATTTTTTTCTTTGCGTTGTGAGTTAATGTTCTATTTATTATTAACTTTCACTTGAAAGGCACAAGGTTTCTTGTACCATCATTTCTTATAATTACTTGTTTCTGCCTTTCTACTGTACTGATATTGAGAAGAAAATGTGTACTGATGTTGTTCCTATGACGGAGTTTGAAACTTTGAAAGGATGTTTGATCAAAATCAACAGCATCTGAACCGATTCTACTTGCATAATCAGACATATTTCACAAAAATCAATGAAAAAAAAACATGCTGGGAAGGAATTTATTTTATTTGTTAGGGTTGTTTGGATCTGAATAACTGCTACCATGAATTGGTAGCCCATTTTTAAAATTTAGGTAAAATGTCTTGTCATTTTTTCCGTGCAACATGCTGCATATTCTTTTAAAATCAACTGCATTCAATACTCATTTTATTGGAAATAAGGGGGGGAAATTGGACAGGGACTCATTTTATCCTCAAGTATTAATAACCCATTTTATTTTATAGTATTTGATGTAACAGTATAGAGATGTTATTAAATTATGATACATTTAAAAATGATAAAAAATGATGCACTTTAAAATAATTAAATCTTTTCAATCAATGAGAAAAAATATATTTACATTTCATATGTATGTATGTATGCATGTATGTATGTAAGTGTGTATATATATATATATATATATATATATATATATATATATAT
>CAIGQV010019178.1:8174328-8190858 GCA_903798115.1 Danio jaintianensis | reverse complement strand
TATGTATGTATATATATATATGTGTGTGTGTGTGTGTGTGTATATATATATATATATTATTTTTTATCTTATTTATTTTTTATTTTTTATTTTATTATTATTTTTAACTTGAAATATATATATATATATATATATATAATTATTATTATTATTATTACTTTTTATTTTTATTATTCTTTTTTTTTCATATGATACTCAAATGCCAGTATTATACTCCATTTAATTAGATGTAAAAATGACAACCAATTACTGTCAAGTGTAGTCATTTTTTATTGCTAAACATTAAACAGGAAGTTGTGGCCTACAGTTTGAGGGTCAGTGACCAATATGTTGTTCATCAGTCATTTTCTAATGAATCATGCAGGACCAAGATGGCTTGACAGATGGTTGCAGCTTCAGCAAACAATCCTGCCCACCCTCTTATAAAGCAATGTGCAGCTCCTGTCGTATTGAAGCTCCACGGTGGCACGAACAAAGAACCCAACGCCTCAATAAACCAGCACAAATCTGTCCTAACCAAACGCTGCCCCCCACAGGGGAGGAGACGTATGAGAATTGGCTCAAACTATATTCAGTGAAAGATGCCTCATTTCACACAAACACACACCACACACACACACAGACTCAAATGAAAGTGAATGCAACTTTTATTTATTTATTTTGTCTGTAAGTGGCTGATGTAAGGTACAGCTCTGTTGTACTTTTAAACCCGTATTTGAACTAGCATAGCTTTGCGCTCTTTCTTTGCGCTCTCCATGCAGTTGATAAAAGCACTAGCGCTATTTTAGCCATTATTTATGTGCCTGCTTTCGGACCTGGTTTTTGAGGCCAGCGTAGAGCTTTTTTTGGTACTGTTTTTGACCATTTAACGGTAGAACGTCTTAAGCCGCTGCTGGTCTCTTACAGCATTAGTGCTTTGGTTCTATTTTAAGGACTCTTAACTTATTATCCCAACTGTTACTCTATCTTTAACTGCCCATGTGGCATTCTTGCATGTATTGGGTGGATATTGCAGCATCTAATACTGTTTTGAAGTAGTGGGTGTGGGTGTACGTGTGTGTGTGTGTGTGTGTCTGACATACAATACTACTAAAATGTTAAGGCTTAGGTAAGAAATAACTAATGACAGACAATGTTTTTATATAAAATACCTATTCAATTTATACTTTGACAGTCCAAATTGAATGATCAAGCTTGTTATAGATTTTTATTTTCATTCATTCATTCATTTTCCAAGGATTAGTCCCTTTATTAATCAGGGGTCACCACAGCGGAATGAACCGCCAACTTATCCAGCATATGTTTTTCACAGCGGATGCCCTTCCAGCCGCAACCCAGTACTGGGAAACATGCATTACACTCTCACATTCACACACATACACTACGGCCAATTTAGTTTATTCATTCACCTATAAAACCCACGCAAACACGGAGAGAGCATACAAACTCCACATAGAAACGCCAACTGAACCAGCCGGGGCTCGAACTAGCAACAGCGATCTTGCTGTGAGGCGACAGTGCTAACCACTGAGCCACCGTGTCACCCAGATTTTAATTTAATTTTTTTATTTTATTTTATTTTATTTTATTAAATTTTTTACCTGAGAATCTTTGAAAGTAAAATTTAACACTGTTTCCACAAAAAATTAAGCAGCACAACCATAATCAGTATATTGATTATAATAATAAGCAATGTTTCAGATCAAATTAGCATATTATAATGATTTACTAAGGGTTGTGGGACAAGTTATATCTGCTGAAAATCACAAGAAACGTTTAAGTAATGATAATAATTTCCAACATTTAATAATCAAATAAATGCAGTGGATAAGCATACGATTTGTTTTTCTAAAACATAAAAAAAAAAAATTACAGCAGTATGATTATCACAAACTAAATGTATACATTTAGAACCATATATGAGCAATTGCCAATCTTGGATTTTTTGCATATAACTCTAAACACCAAAGCAGAGTTTTAATATGTGGAGTTTTTCAAAATACATGTTTTCTTTTCAGAATGAATGAGATTCAGTTCTCCAGCAACCTTCTACAATGTTCATAATTTGGGTAATTCATCTTGCAGAGAGCTGCAAACGAGCTGTTTCTCTTTTGCTGTCTCTACCAAACAGGTTTTGCATTTGAAGTGTTTGCTTAAACACTGAAAGATGAAAGCGCCTTTGTCTTATGATGGACTTTTTTATCACTGTTTTAAATAAGGATTCAAATGAAAGGATTCAAAGCCTGTTGTTCTTAGCCTTTTACGCTGCAGAGGTTTTGAGTATTGATATAGCATCTAAAATCCATTTGTGCATTGGCATGGTTGAATAGTAATAGATTATAATTGACATTAGGACTGGACAATTAATCAAAGTCGATTTCCATCGCATTTTCCACTCCATCACATGCTTTCAGATGGACTGAAAAACACACTGACAAGCTACGCAAAATCACATTTAATATCAAAATCGATTTAATCAGATGATGAAATCAAGACAATAGTTCTGTGATAATGACTACTGATTGCATCGCTTTTCAGTGAGCTATCGTTGTGTGAAGTAAAAGCTGCATGTGAAATACTACGTTTAATACAACATTCTGAAAACGTAGCCCTATATACATTTTTGGAGATTGCAAATTATGTAGCCAGAGGAACGTATGGCTGCATTTCGTCTTTAAAACGAATGCTACGGGGCGGTATGACGCTGTTCCTTTTCACGCTTACCAGCTGACTGCTTACCTCTGTGTGAATGGCTTTTCCGCTGTCAGCAGTTTGCCTTGTGGCTCGCCGCGTAAATCAGACTTAAGCGCAGAGCGCAGTTGACCGCGACGACGGGGTTCGAGTCCGGCGAAGAATGGTTCCAGAAAGCAGGTAAGACAAAAACAAAAGCCAAAAAAATCTGAAAACGTGGTAAAAATCAGGCTTTTCTTTTTCTGGATTGCTTTTAAAAATGCTGTGGGTGGGCGCTGGTCAATCAGTGCTTTTTAAAACACTATCGGTTGGGTTTAGGGAAGGAGGAGGGTGTATCAGTCGATCGATCTGTGAGTCAGTCAGTCAGTCGACAGCAGCCTCTGGTGGATTTATGCGAGAAGAGCAGGCGTGAATGGCACTCGCGAGAGAAACTTGAGATCTCACAAAACATACATAGCAGCATCTGGCGGATTCGCGAAAACAAAAACTGCAAAAAACCATAACTCCTGGGATGTAATTGACGCTCTCCATAAATGTATATAGGGGTACGTAATCAGAATGAGCCTGGGTTGATTTAATAACGTTTTTACCCCCAACTGTGTAAGATGATTCTGTTGTCGTGATTATTAGTCATGCTGAATCAATGAAAGCAGATACATCTTCTGGTTATAATGCAATCCTATGAGGATTTCCTTGGTTTCTTCATGTTTGCCATTTACACACAAGATCACCCTCTGCCCTTTAAAAGAATATTTACTACTGAACACAGAACTGTGTTTTCCTGACAAGATGTGCATGACAATCGCAGGGATGAAGTAACATGTATGAAGTGACATGGAAAGTGACCAATTGACTTTTCAAAATGGCTAGAATGTTTCTCAAAATAATTTTTTTGTATGTTAATTGTAGCAGTGATCTGGTAGCATGTTCATTTGGCATCCTTTTTTGACCAAAGTAATATATGACCGCAATCAAATACTCGATCTCAATCAACAGAGGCATTGTGTTTTTTTACTGTTTCTTATTGTAAACATCATTTAAAGTCTCCTATGGGATGCTATGAGGGGATGATGCACAAAAAGAAAGCCCCGCCCCCTAATCAATACTCTGTTTCAGTTGTAAGTACATCAACATTCATTCATTTATTCATTCATTCATTTTCCTTCGCCTTAGTCTCTATTTCAGAGGTCGCCACACCAGAATGAACCGCCAACTATTTCGGCATATGTTTTATGCAGCGAATGCCCTTCCAGCCACAACCCAGTACTGGGAAACACCCATACACACTAATTCACACACACACACACACACACACTCATACACTACGGCCAATTTAGTTTGAACATCAACACACTAAAAAATAAAGGTGCCTTTCGCTTAATCCAGTTTGTGGAATTAATAAATGTATTTTTCATGTATGTGCCTTATTTCTAAGATAAATCATTAGGATTTCAATTTATATTGGGCTTGTTGCTGTGTTTTCTAGTGAGATCTGGCAACACCAGTAAGTCAAGACATTCCCTGTACAGCCCATAGAGAGGAGAGACACAAACCTGATGCATGTTTAAATACACAATTAACAACTACTTGTTCTGTACACATTACATACAGTTTTTGTAAATGCGATTGTCACTATGCCTGCATTTTTCTGGAGTTAATTTGGTTGTTGAATGTTGTTGGCGTTTTTATAAATTAGAAATGAGGACGCTGGCATCTTTCTGTTTCTCTCTCTCCTTCCCCTCCTGAATGCAGCTCGATTAAATTTTTTTCCATGCACTTTTTGAATCGGAGATGGATCAAGAGAAAAATACGGTTTGGCTAGAGGCTTCCAGCTAATGAGAATTCACTCTTCCAATCATTTTAATAAAGTCCCCAGTTGCAGGCCGCAGTCATTCTCCTGTGTGTTGTTTGTGCACGTGGCCTGAGGGCGCTGTGCATTCTTTATGTGTTTGTGTTTGTTATGGTGTGTCTTTATGGCTCTCCGTTCACTCCAAAGGCAAGAAACTTTGGGGGATTCATTACACTTCCCCAGGAGTCCCATACTGCCAGTCTGATCTAAAATCAGTCTCTATATTTTTTTTAGCTGACGCAGGACTGAGAACGGATTTTGTCTTTCATTACTGTGCTCATTTTGGCACCGAATGTCAAATTCAACTTTAAGGATGTGTTCACACTTGACAGGTTCGGTTGAATTAAAACAAACTCTAGTGCGATTGCTCTATTAGTTTGGGTTATTTGAATAAGTGTGAAGGCTGTCATTCAAACCTTGCTTGAATGAAATCATGGAATATATTGGTCTCAGTCCGCTTCTACTTCTGACTATCTAAACAAACCAAAAACAGGACGTGATGCCACAATATATAGGACAAAATGCTTAAGCACACCTGCTTTTCTCATTAAAATCATAATGTTGCTGATTAGAGTTTAATACAGGCATCAGAATTGCGTATTCTAGTAGCAGATGTTTGTCTGTATGTGACAGGCATTTCTGACTATCTTTGATTCCTTTTCACATTTTTACTCTAAGCACTTTACTCATAAATCATATTTATGCCCACACAACAAGCTTGTTTAGCCCAGCACAAAGTATATATGGGTACAAGTGTGTTGCATAAAATCTGTATACAAAGGTTTTAAGGAACACATTTTTGTACCATTGTAGTTTTGTAAGTTATAGAATATGAAATGATTTGCCTCTGCCCATTAGACAGGCCTCTTCTCTGTTTTCACTTAAATCAGCTCTTAAAACTCTTTTTTACTCTTTTTAAAGAAACACTTTTTTTTTCGTTGGCCTTTGACACCTGATTTTACTAACCTATTTAGGTAGTTTAACTATATTTTACCTTATATTTTATGTATTTTATATACTATTATGCTTATTTTGTTGTATAGTTCTGTACAGCACTTTGGCTCACTTCTGTGTTTTTTAAAGTGCTCTATAAATAAAGTTTGACTTGACTTGACTACTAAAAATGTATTCAAAATTGCAAAAGAAAAAAAGGTAATGTTTTATGAAAATTTATATATGCAGCTTTCGGAATTTTAGAACCAACTGTAGATTTAATTCTCATATGTATGCACATTGTAAATTAGACAAAAATACAAAACAAATATGAAAAATCTATGAAGTTATTAGTGAATGAGACCCAAAGTTTTATATACAGTTGAAGGCAAAATTATTAGCCCTTCTTTGAAATATTTTTTTCAAATGTTGATGTTTAACAAAGCAAAATCATTTTCAGTTCCTATTTTTTTAGCTTTTCTGAAATAAAAGCAGTTTGATAATTTTTTAATATAATTTTTAAGGTCAATATTATTATTATTATTAAATTATTGTTAATTGTTTTTTACACAAACCACTATTGTCCAATGACTTGCCTAATTAATTTAATCTAGTTAAACCTTTAAATTGCACTAAGCTGAATAAAATATTGTGTACTGTCGTCATGGCAAAGACTAAATAAATTAATTATTAGCTATTAAAATGATTTTGTTTAACAATTTGTTGAAGAAAATCTTCTCATCACATCGCCTTCAACTTAGTGCTGGGCAGTTAATCGAAAAGTAATCGAAATCGACATTCGGAACCTATAATCGATCAAATTTTTTCGGGTAAATTGTTTCAATTACATTCCCTACCGCGTGTGGAGTCACGTGACCCCATTCTATTAAGGCAGATTTAATCTTCTGCGTCGAATGCACAGGTGTGGTCCGGCACAGCCTTTGCACGGTCGCATACCCACGCACCTCTCAAAAAATGTAACTACACGTCGCACGTTTGCACTACATTGAAGATGATTGGAAGCTGCACCAGAGATGCCTTGAGATGGCATATTTTCCATTACAATAAAATTATTATTTACATTAAAATATTTGTTTACAGAAAATTCAAGAAATGCACTGTTTAAAATATTATTTACATGATATACGAGAGTTTTTTTTATTTAGAGGAGATGCTGCTTATTTTCTACTTTTAATATGAAAAACATTGAAAATAATTAATTTTGTTTCCAAAAGTGCAAGTTATTTATTTGTGACTGTTGGTTTCAGGCAATGTGTGTTTTAATTTCAGTTGTTCAATGTTGATGTTCAATAAATAAGCATAGATAGTAGATAGTGTGTGTTTCCTTCAATTATTTTAAAATCAAGTTATCATTCAAAAATCTCTCACTTGTAATATGCGAGCATATTTACTGTACAAAGCTTATCAGTAAACTATGAGGGCAAAAAATAAATAAATAAATAAAATAATCGTTCATTAATCGTAATCGGGTTAAAAGGTTCAATTAATCGAGATTTTGATTTTAGGCCAAATCTCCCAGCCCTACTTCAACTGTATTTGGTTGGTTCCATCTAAAAACAAAATACATACAATTCAATTCCTCTTTATTTCTATATAGCGCTTTTACAATGTAGATTGTGTCAAAGCAGCTTAACATCAAGTTCTAGTAAACTGATACTGTGTCAGTCCAGTTTTCAGAGTTAAAGTTCAGTTTAGTTCAGTTCAGTGGTTTAATTTTCACTGCTGAAAGTCCAAACAATGAAGAGCAAATCCACTGATGCGCAACTCCACAAGTCCCAAACCAAGCAAGCCAGTGGTGACAGTGGCAAGGAACAAAACTTCAACAATTGAGAAAAGTGAAGGAAATAAACATAATACAAAAATACATAATAAAAGACACTTTTTTGTGTTTGTTTGTTTGTTTTGTATCTTTAGGTTTGTTGTAGAAATGACTCTTAATGAGTTATGATGACTAAATGCATAATTTTCCTTTTTATACGTGTCCAAATGTCCAAAGAGAACTTGAACCACAAGTGTCAACACACCTTAACATAAAAAAGGCTCACTTAGCATTAAGCTTTAAAGGGCAGCTTATATTAACAATGCAGTGCAGGAAATGACTTCATTTCCTGTGCGCTATTATTGACCTTATTGGTTCTCTTGGGGCTAATGAACCAAATAACTCAGAACGAGGATGAGACTGGCCGTTTTGATGACATCATTCTCTTTCTATGCGAGATGCTCCCTGTTCCCCGGTGGTGAGCAAATTATGGTTGTGTGAGAATGGACTCTCACGCTAATATCTTCAGTTTCATGCTCATTAACTTGCTTCTCTGATGTTGTAGATGGCCCACTCAGTCATCCTTTATCTCACATTCAGACCATTGTTTCATTTTGAATAGCTGTGTAGTGAGATAGATGGTTTGGTTTGGAGTATGTTGTTTGCAATGAAACGTCATGAGTATATCTTCGCCAGTGCAGTATTATTGGGTATCTCAGTAGATGCTTTTAATATGAAACTCAAACAGTGGCTGTCCAGAACTTTGTTTTATGATAGTAGGATGGTTAGAAGCCAGTTGTTTAATAGCTCAAGGTTTTTATGACATTCTTGTATCTAAATATGCACTCCTCTTTCAATGTAAGTTAATAAGACTTTCTTTATATACAGGTTTGGAGTAATTCTTTTAATCCAGGCAAGGCAAGGGAAGTCTATATAGCACATTTCATACACAATGGTAATTCAAAGTGCTTTACATAAACAAAATTGTGTTAATCTAGTGTTAGGATGTGTTTTTGTCAGTCAAGTTGATAATGCTAAACTCAATTCAATTCAAGTTTATTTGTATAGCGCTTTTCACAATAAGTATTGCTTCAAAGCAGCTTTATAATAGTTGCACATTATTGCATTACAATCAAATGCAGAAAAGTTAGGGCTATTATTCAATTCAATTCAATTCATCTTTATTTCTATAGCGCTTTTACAATGTAGATTGTGTCAAAGCAGCTTCACATAGAAGTTGCCATAACTTTACTAATAACTAATTAACTAATAGCGTTTAACAGTTAAAGTTATTATAAACATAGTTAACCTGCAGTTATATAGCATATAGGGGATGTCTATGTGTACATGTTCAATGAAGTGTATTTGTGTGTTAAGTGTATGTGTTGTCCTCGATATAAATACAAGTATAAATGGGGTCTAATAAGTTTTGAGATTTGCCACTTAGTACTTTCACTTACTTGAAGTATTTGAAAACATATTTGATTAGATTGTATATGTGGTAAATAATGCTCATGTAGTCAACAGCCACTAAAGACCACCTTCTCTTACTTATTGACCGAACATGTGATCTTACTGGAATGTGTTATGAGAAAACACATCAAAACAAGGTCGCTACCTAGCATGGACCTTGATGTAAAAGCGACATCAAATTGAAAGGCACACTGGATTTTTTATCTCTACAATATATGTAAACTACCTTGATTTTAAAATGACATCAAATTGACATCTAACATTGGAGTCAAAAAAACGCGTCAAAAATTTATTGCAGGACAGTCATGTAATAAATTTCTGACGTGTTTTTTTAACGCCAATATCAGATGTCAATTTGATGTCATTTTAACATCAAGACAGTCAACTGACATCAAATTGCATTTGTGACATGCTTTTTTGATGTTGTTTTGACATCAAGGTGCCTGATGGGTCACTTCCACAGGTTGTCAAAAGCACATTTGATTGAATTATATATAAACGCTCATGTCAAGTCAAGTCAAAGCAGCTTAACATAGTTCTAGTAAAATCCAGATTTCAGAGTTGAAGTTCAGTGCAGTTTAGTTCAGTGTGGTCTAAATTTCACTGCTGAAAGTTCAAACACTGTAGAGCAAATCCACCGAAGCACAGCTCCACAAGTCCCGATCTGAGCAAGCCAGTGGCGAGGAAAAAAAAAAACTTCACCAATTGACGAAGTGAAGGGAAAAAAAAACCTAGAGAGAAACTAGGCTCTGTTGGGCACGACCATTTTTCATCTGGCCAAACTTCCTGTTCAGAGCTGCAGTCTAGGCGCTGGAGGCTGAAGAAGCTGGACGTCCATCGTGGAGAAGCTGCAAGTGTGAGTAGGGCACCGGCGGGCAGTCAGGTTGGCCCACAGGATTAATGTGGGGACTTGTTTATCACGGTGGTCATTCAGGAATGCACTCCATTTCTCCATGTCGACCACAGAATCATGTGGTCAGAAATCTTCGAATAGCTACAAAAGACCACCTAGTCTTACTTATTGATCGAACATGTGATCATTCTGGGATGTGTTGCTTCAAATTGACATTGACGTCAAAAAATACCTTAAAAATGCTAATTGATTTGATCACAAAACCCTGACGTTCATTTGAAATTATAACACAAAAGTATATATTTATCTGAAAGCTTCAATTCCAAATTTACAGTGGATTTTGTATAACTACAATTCATGTAAACTACCTATATTTTAAAATGACATCAAATTGACATCTAACATTGGAGTCAAAAAAACACGTCAAAAATTGATTACAGGAGAGTAATGTAATCGATTTCTGATGTGTTTTTCTTTACGCCAATATCAGATGTCAATTTGATGTCATTTTAAAAACATATTTGATTGAATTATATATAAACGCTCATTTGGTCAGAAATCTTTGAATAGCTACAAAAGGCCACATATAGTCTCACTTATTGACCAAACATGAACATTATAGGACTTTTAATATGAAAGTACACTAAAACAAGGAATTCATACTTTGCACAATTGCATCCACATCCTTTTCAGTGCAATTTATTTCTGCTTGCTCATAAACCTTGTAGTTTGTTCACTTGTGCACCCCATTGAGGACTTTCAAGATTGTGTAGAAGATGAAATAAGAGGGAAAGGTCTCAAAGAAATCTGAACAAAAGTGGTCATAAAATGCATTTGGATGTATGTTAATACCAGGTGAAAACAGTAATGCATCTCAGCAGACTAATTGTGATTTGATAACTGAAAAGACTCTATTAGTGCTTTAATTTATAGTTTTGAAAACTGTAGATGTGTCGTTTAGTTATAGTGTTTGTGAGCTGTTCTTACTGGCACCATAGTGTTTGTTATTTCCTCAGCCCTCATGTTATTTGTGTCAGGAGAACATTAGCCTCTGGCTCAGTACGCCTCCTGTTGAATATTAAAGACCTGTGTGTGGCATGTATGCAGCATTCACACTATTACAGTGACTTTATTTTCCAGTCATTTAACTTCAGATCCATATAGATTGCCTTCAGTTCATGTTTTTTGATATAGCTTTATCAGTATATGCCTTTAGACTGTCCAAGTTGGCAATCTGGATTCTGTGTTCTTATAGTAAAGTAAAACTGTTAAACATAAAGGCTTGTACACACCGGGACGCTTTTCACTCACGTTTATTGTCAGCGTTTTTCGAGATGTTTTTCTGCATTCAAACCCAGGTGATTTTCATCAGCGTTGAGCAGAGTGAACATGTAAAATTACCCCCTGACATTAGATGGCGCTTAGTGAACTCGCAAGTCATAAAACAAAAGTGAAATGAAGCTCACTATCAAATCCTATTTGCTGCTCTCCACTGCTAAATTATTGTAGTTGCTTTTGCGTTTACCATACAGCTCTTTGTGTTAACCAATGAAAAAGCAACTCCACATTCATCTGCCTCGGTGAATGAAAGTGAAACTCGGATCACCTCGACTGTTTTGCACTCGAGTGCCTCCAAGTGGTGTTTGCTGTAACTTCAGCAGCTCCAGACACATGAACAAAAGTGCTAATCTGATTGGTGGAGAAGGCAAGCATGAGATGTTTCTTTAAAAATGGCGCTTTTATGCCTGGTGTTTTGCACATTGGTGTGCCCGACCACATTGACACCCTTTGTTAAGTCACAAGGTCATGACTAAAAACGCAAGCAAAAAGCGTCCCCGTGTGAACAGGCCTTAATTCTGGGTAAATGAAATAAAGCTGAAATTAAACAAAATTTACATGGATCCATCAAATATGAGATTTGCCAAAATATGGGTAATAATCTACCACTTTTACATTGTTATTCAGCATAACAATGTGCTTATTTTGTAAAATAATATATATGTTTTAAAATATATACAAGAAAAAGTGGTCATTACCAAATTTATTTAAAATGAAAACATTGACAACTGTGTAGCTAGTGGTTTGAGGGATAGTATAAGTGTAATGAGTCGGCTTTCAACAGAGGTGAGGATCCAAATGTAGTTTATTAAGAGAATCGTCAAGCAGGCAGTGGTCAAAACAGGGACAGACAGGAGCATGAGGATAATTGAAAAGCGCAGTCAGAGTACAGGCAAATGGTCGGGACAGGCGGCAAAGCAACGTCAACAGTAAAACAAAGCAAAGGTCAAAACACGCCAAGGCAAGGAAAACACTTTGTTATGCTCACTTACATTTTACAAGACTCAGCAATGATGTGTGTGTGTGTGTGTGTTTGTTTTTATAGTCCATCTTATTAGTCCATCATGAGCTTTCAGCTGTGTGTGTAATCAGGGAGAGAACTGGAACTGGTGTGTGTGAGGTGCGTGATGGGAGTTATAGTTCATTAAAGTGGCAGAGGTGTAGTTCTCCAGCGATCTGCATAGGCTAGATCACTGGTGATCGTGACAATAAGGGTAAAGTAAAAGTGATAATTAGTATTTTGGGGCTGCCATGTCATACATAAATAGTCATTTAATATGTCATAAAATTCTCTTGATATGCCTGAAAATATTGTTTGGTATATAAAGCCGTTGTTGTTGTTGTTGCAATGACCGACATTTTAATGAGCGTATTTTTAAAATCATGGTAAAAATGTATAATGGTGATTCTTTTTTGAAACACAAAAACACATTCTAATGTATTCTAATGAAAAAAAAGTTGTATTAACCTTTTACTAGTTTTAGTTTTGAGAACTAAAAAACTAAAACATCTTTGACCAAAATAAAAACATATTTGCAGTTTTTAGTATTTAGTGTTTACTTGACTACATTTTTCCATATCACTCATTCACTATCCTTCATTTAGTCCCTGATTTATCAAGGGATGCCACAGCGGAATGAACTGCCAATTACTCTGGCATATGTTTTATGCAGTGGATATTTTCCCATATTGTTTCATGATTTGTATTTTTTATTTTTGGTCTAAACATATTACAATGTGCATGCTTCATAATAACCAAAATCATGGTAAAACCAGCCAAAATATTTCCTGAAAATCACGCTAGACATAAGGCATGTATATAACATCTTCTACCAGGTGTTTCAAATCTTTGTAAGATGTGTTTATTACTGTACATATGATTACCGCTTGTAAACTAATTGCAACTTTTCACCTTGTGACTTTGCAGTGTTGCTGTGGGAGTCGGTTTCTATGGAAACAGCGAAACCAACGATGGGGTATACCAGCTGACCTATTCCCTATACAATGCCAATCATACACTGGCAGGAGTGGACAGTTTGGTAAGTACAAATATAGCAGCGTTGACTATAAATAACACATTCAGTCTGTTTCCTGATCATTTTTAGTCTTGACAAATTTCAGCTAAAAACATCTCCCAAGCAAAGTTACTCCCTCTGAAAGCTCAAACAGTATCTCTGTTCCCTTCACGCAAATAGTTCTATCAAAGCGTTCCTTCTAGCCAAACCTCAGCCAGATGTATCCTTCGAGTTCATTTGCCTGCTTCTGTAAAAATCCGCCAGTCTGGGCTGCGAACATTTCATGGGTTCCCCACTGAGCGCATGATTGATTTTCTGACATCCGTTTGCAGTCGCAAGGACACTGAAGATACAGTTGAAGTCAGAATTATTAGCCCCTCTGTATATTGGTTCCCCTAATTTCTATTTAACGGAAAGAAGATTTTTTTCAACACATTTCTAAACATACTAGTTTTAATAACTAATTTCTAATAACTGATTTCTTTTATCTTTGCCATGATGACAGTAAAAAATATTTTGCTAGATATTTTTATCTAGGTACTACACTACCTGACAAAAGTCTTGTCGCCTATCCAAGTTTTAGGAACAACAAATAATAACTTGACTTCTAGTTGATCATTTGGTATCAAAAGTGGCTTATATGAAAGGCAAAGGCCTCTAGATTACGCTTGTTTTACCAAAATAAAATATGATCATGCCTTGATTTTTAATTATTTAATGAGGACAGTAAGATCTGACTTTGCTAAGACAAAAGTCTTGTCACTTAACATAAATAATGTACAGTATAGAATATAAAGTCATGGTGCAGTGGAAAAATAATTAATATTGTGTATGACTCCCATGAGCTTGGACGACTGCATTCATACATCTCTGCAATAACTCAAATATCTTATTAATAAAGTCGTCTGGAATAAAGATTCATAAAGATTCTTTGGATTCATCTTCAATGCCTCCTTCATCTTACCCCAGACATGCTCAATAATGTTTATATCTGGTGACTGGACTGGCCAATCCTGGAGCACCTTGACCTTCTTTGCTTTCAGGATCTTTGATGTGGAGGCTGAAGTATGAGAAGGAGCGCTATCCTGCTGAAGAATTTGCCCTCTCCTGTGGTTTGTAATGTAATGGGCAGCACAAATGTCTTGATACCTCAGGCTGTTGATGTTGCCATCGACTCTGCAGATCTCTCACACGCCCCCATACTAAATGTAACCCCAAACCATGATTTTTCCTTCACCAAACTTGACTGATTTCTGTTAGACTCTTGGGTCCATGTGGGTTCCAATAGGTCTTCTGCAGTATTTGTGATGATTGTCATGCAGTTCAACAGATGATTCATCTGAAAAATCTACCTTCTGCCACTTTTCCAAATGATCAACTAGAAGTCAAGTTATTATTTGTTGCTTTTACAACTGGGAACGACGACAAGACTTTTGTCAGGTAGTGTAATATCCAGCTTAAAGTGCAATTTAAAGGCTTAACTAGGTTAATTATGTTAACTAATTAGGCAAGTTAGGATAATTAGCCAAGTCATTGTATAACAGTGGTTTGTTCTGTAGACAATAAAAAAAAAAGCTTAAGGGGGCTAATAATATTGACCTTAAAATGGTTTTAAAACAATTAAAAACTTCTTTTATTCTAGCCGAAATAAAACAAATAAGACTTTCTCCAGAAGAAAAAACATTATAGGAAATACTGTGAAAAATTCCATAATCCATTAAATGTCACTTGAGAAATATTTGAACAAGAAATAAAAATTCATAATAATTTTGACTTCAACTGTATATGCGGCTTCATGCCATCGCTCTTTCTCATTGGAAAGATGCTTCTGTCGTAAGCGTCGAAGGTTGTATTTGTGTGTGTGTGTGTGTTAGAAAATGCACACTCACTCCAGTGCGTTCCTGCGATATGGAGTGGTCGGAGAAAATACCTCCAATTGGTTTCTACAGCCTTTTATGTTTGTTCAGCTATGAAGACCTCTTTTTTTCTTTTCGTTATTGTCCCTTTCAAGGCCCTGAAGGCTGGGGCGTGAATAAAACCTAATTTGTGTATCTTCAGCCAGACCTATTTATATCCGTCTCTCTTTTCCTGATTCAAATGTGTGGAGCTGACAGTGACACTAAGACGCTTTAATCCTGCTTCACGCACCAATTTCATGCACTCGCTTGGGCCTTTCATGCCTCTGGTTGCGAGTTTGAGTTATTTCGTTGCTTGGTGAACTTAAAGACTGCAGAAGCGACGATGAGTTCTCCATTAAAGGTGAAGTGTGTAATTTCAGCAGCTGTTTTTAGCAGCAGGTTTCTTGATCCCTTCCCCCGTATGTCATTAGCTGGGTTTCAATCCTAATGTGAAGCGAATCTTTTCAATGCTCGCAATAAAAGAAAAGAAAATCTCAAATGTGTATTAGGTGCATTTCCTTCAGGTATTTAGAGCAGCTGACTGTAGTATTGGTAACCTAGTATCCAATAGTAAACAAGGCAAGCATAATGGAGTGTTGTGGGTGTAATGTTCGCTATGTCAGAGTTTATTTGGCAGGTGTGTTTCCATCTCCCATTGTTAGTATTAACCATTTTTCTAAATGTATTTTTATTCAATGTTTGGAGTTTCCATCACTCGTTTTTCATGTGATACTTTAAAAATCAAGTGATTGAAAATAGTTTGAGTGTGAATTTGAATTGAAATGGCCACATATATACAGTGGATTGGAATTATCATTCTGTTGCTGTGTCTCTCTGTTTATATATCCATCTCTGCATCTATTGTTCTATTTATCATTCATTCATTCATTCATTTTCCTTCGGCCTAGTCCCTTTATTTATCAGGGGTCGCCACAGCTTAATGAACCGCCAACTTATCCAGCATATGTTTTACGCAGCAGATGCCCTTCCAGTCGCAACCCAGCACTGGGAAACACCCATGCACTCTCACATTCACACACATACACAAGGCCAATTTAGCTTAATCAATTCACCTATAGTGCATGTCTTTGGTCTGTGGGGGAAACCAGAGCACCCGGAGGAAACCCACGTGAACACGGGGAGAACATGCAAACTCCACACAGAAATGCCAACTGATCCAGCTCGAACCAGCGACCTTCTTGCTGTGAGGCAACATGCCGCCTTCTATTTACAGTATCAAATCTAGTCATTCTTGTTTCTATAGTGCTTTTCACAATGTAGATTGTCAAAGCTCCTTTACATAGATTCTATTTGTCTGTCCTTCAATATGCCATTCTGTCATGCTATTGTTCTGTCCTTTTTTGATTCTATCATTACTGTTACTCTAACCTGATCTGTCTGTCATTGTCTATCGTTCAATCTACAGCTTTATCATTCTTTTGTCATTATTTCAGTTTATCAGTATTATTCTTTCTCTTCATTTTCTATCATTCTATGATTTTTATGAATGCTCATATATCCATCTATAGTTCTGTTATGTCTCAGCTATCCATCATTATATTTTGTCGTTCCATCACTGTTGTTTGCACTATCACCCTATATTCTATCACTCTATTGTTCTATCTATCTATCTATCTATCTATCTATCTATCTATCTATCTATCTATCTATCTATCTATCTATCTATCTATCTATCTATC
>CAIGQV010019178.1:8148547-8166662 GCA_903798115.1 Danio jaintianensis | reverse complement strand
ACACACACACACACACACACACACACACACACACACACACACACACAGATCAGTTAACTACAAGAGAAAATTGATAGCAAGTAATAAAGATTGTAGTGGAGCTGAGAGCAGTTTATCCATCACCCACACGGCAGTTAATCAAACCATTTGCTGAAGGTGAACTCCAAGACAAAGTGAATTTGATTATTGTATTAGAGTCCTGAAATTGGTTTTTCTTTCTGTCTTCAGTCTCAGGTTCTAAACCCTAAAAAGCTTATGTTTCAACCTACCTCTTCTAGAAAGACTCACATCTGATCTTTATCTTTCTGCTCCCTTATCTTTGTTCCACTGTTGAACTTCATATCTTCACTTTTAGTTTTTAACACATCTCAAGACACTCTGAAGCTCCCCCAGCAAACCTCCAGATGTTCTCTATAGCAATTATTACAAGACCTGCAAGTAATAGGGTCATCATTGCCTTTCTTTTATTTATTTATTATTATTATTATTATTATTATTATTATTATTAATAATATTATTATTATTATTCAGTTTCTTTTTTACAATCTTTTCTTTTTCTTTTCTTTACTTTTTCCTTCTATGTAAAGAATGCTGAGTTATACACACTTTCTTCATGTTGTCCCAATTAATTGTTTTACAAAAGTGGATTGAACATAAAACAATTAAGTTGTTCTCAAAAAAATCTCAAGAATTGTGTTGCTTCAGCTTATTAGGAAAAAAAAGTCGTTTGAAAAAGCAGCAAAAATATTTTTGAATGTTTCTTTTTCTTTTACTTTTCCCTTTTCCTTTTCTTTTTGTTTTAATTATTATTTTTTTCTCTTATTTTCCCACCACTTTCTTTTTTCTTTTCTTTTTGACTTTTTCATTTTCTTCATGTCTTCATGTCATGGCATTTTCTTTTTTCTTTTTATATTTGTCTAATTTGCATGTTTTATTTTTATATATATTTTCTGTTTTCTTTTGTTCTTGTTTTTGACTCTCTTTCATATTTTCATGTTTTTCAGCACACCTACAGTATTCTTAAACTTCAGACTGTCAGATTTTTATTCTATTCTCTTATATTTGTTCCAGTGTTGGACTTTGTGTTTACAGTCATGTTCAAATGCACACATTTTCTTCTTTTTTACTTTATATATTTGCCGTGTGTGTGTGTGTGTGTGTGTGTGTGTGTGTGTGTGTGTGTGTGTGTTTTATTTTTTTAATAAGGTTATCATTTCCTTTCATTTTTTTATTTTTTCAAATTTCTCTTATAATTCTTTATTATTATCTCTTATTTTTCTTTGTTTTTTTTTCCATAATTCTTTCTTCTTTTTACTTTATTTATTTATCTTTTTGTGTGTGTGTTTTATTTTTTCTTGTTCTTTTAGTCTTGTTTTTTTCTCTCTTTTTTTCAGCACATCTCTGCTAGAAACTATTATTAGAAGACCTGTAAATAATAATGTTATCATCGCCTTTATGTGTTTCTTTTCTGTTTGAAATCTTTTTTCTAATTTCTTTCGTTTTACCACTTTTTCATTCTTTTTGTCATTTTTTTTAAATCTATCTTTTCTTTTCTGTTTTGTTTTTGTTTAATTTTTTAATTAATTTTTGTTTCATTTTGGCTTATCCATTTCCTTTTTTTCTTCTTTTTACTTTATATGTTTGTCTTTATGGTGTGTGTTTTATTTTTTTCTTATTCTTTAGTCTTGTTTTTCTCTTTTGTCCACTTTTTCCTTTGATTTCTTTTCTGATTTCCTAGTCTTTTTTTGTTAGATTTCTGCTTTCCGTTTTTTTCCATAATTTTTTTTCTTCTTTTTACTTTATTCATTTGTCTTTTTTGTGTCTGTGTTTTATTTTTTCTTATTCTTTTGGTCTTTTTTCCTCTTTTTTCCAGCACACCTCTGCTAGAAAGACTCACATTTATATCTTTCTATTCCCTCATCTTTGTTCCACTGTTGGAACTGTTGTTCATAGTTGGTTTTCAACACATCTTGAGAAACCCAGCTTTCATTAGAAGACCTGTAAATAATAATGTTATCATTGCCTTTATTATTTTTTGTTTGTTTGTTTAAACGCGGCACGGTGACTCAGTGGTTAGCACTGCCACCTCACAGCAAGAAGGTTGCTGGTTCGAGTCCCGGCTGGGCCAGTTGACATTTTTGTGTTGAGTTTGCATGTTCTCCCCGTGTTCGCGTGGGTTTCTTCAGGGTGCTCCGGTTTCCCCCACAGTCCAAAGACTTGCAATATAGGTGAATTGGGTAAGCTAAATTGTCCGTAGTGTATGAGTGTGTGTGATTGTGAGTGTGTATGGGTGTTTCCCAGTAAAGGGTTGCAGCTGGAAGGGCATCCGCTGCGTAAAACATATGCTTGGATAGTTGTCGGTTCATTCCGCTGTGGCAACCCCTGATAATTAAGCGACTAAGCTGAAGGAAAATCAATGAATGAATAAAAGTTTGTTTGAACTCTTTTCTTGTTTTACCACTTTTTCTTTCTATTTTCATTTTTTAATCTATCTTTTCTTTTATGTTTTCTTTTTGTTTCCGTTTTAAATTAATTTTTTGTTTCATTTTGGCTTATCCATTTCCTTTTTTTTTCTTCTTTTTACTTTGTTTGTTTGTCTTTTTGGTGTGTGTTTAATTTGTTCTTATTCCTCTCTTATTCTTTAGTCTTGTTTTCCTCTCTTCCACTTTTTTTTAGCACACCTTTTCTAGAAAGACTCATCTTCATTCCACTTTTGAACTCTACATGTTCGCTTTTACTTGGATTTCAACACATCTTGAGACACTCTGAACTAGTTTCCCCGCAGCAAATCCCCAGATATCCTCCATAGCAATTATTAGAAGACCTGTAAGCAATAAGGTCATCATTCCCTTTCATATCCCCTCTCGTTCTATCCTCGTTTCTTTGCCTTACCGCTCCCCCCCCCCCCCCCCCCCCAGTCTTTTTAATGGAGAACTAGAAAATCATATCTGGATATAGAGCAGGCAGCACCACTTAGCGCTTGTGTTCCATTTCACGCTTCGACTCTCCCATTCAAATTTAATTGCAGAAGCTCAGCGCCTACAGAAACCAGAGACAATCAATTAGAGACGCGGCGCTGGGAGAAATATCTTGCTTTCGTATCTTAACCACTTCCTCATATGCATTACAGCTGTGGCTTAAGAAATGCAGCTCGGATATCTAGCGTTTGTTCATTAGCTGGATTATTGGATTACGTTCAGCTGAGATATTAAAGGAGGTTTTTTTGCAGACGTGGCCACACAATAAACTTTTCGCTGTTGTTAAAATGTTCAGTGCAGCTTTGTCTTGTGCTCTTTGACTTTAAGAAAATCAATGTTTTTGCGATGATGAAAGGATTCAAGTGTGGCGCTGTTGTGGGATCAAAGAGCTTGTGTGAATCGACTCTGGTCAAACTATAGATAATCAATGTGGAGTTGTGTTTCTCACAGCTTTTTCGGTATGCGGTCATTACAATCTTCAGTAGTGATGTCATGAAGCTAAAGAAGGGCTTCTGGGAATTGAGTCTGGGTTGTGAGTGTTTGATTTCAGGATGTGTAGAGCATTTGACTGGGAATCCCCTGTTTTTGTGCTCTTTTTTTTAGTGTTTGTTGGAGCTAAAAATGCACTCATTTATACTTTTTGTAATTAAAAAATAACACTTTTTAAATTAAAGGAACATTGAAGCTCATTTCTCAAATCCCCTTGAGATTAACAGTTGAGTTTGACATTTTTTTAATATCCATTTATTCATTCATTCATTCATTCATTCATTCATTTTCCTTCAGCTTTATTCATCAGGGGTTGCCACAGCGGAATGAACTCCCAACTTGTCCAGCATATGTTTTACACATCGGTTACTGGGAAACACCCATACACACTCACATTCACACACATACACTACGGCCAATTTAGTTTCTTCAATTCACCTATAGCGCATGTCTTTGGACTGTGGGGGGAAATCGGAGCACCCGGAGGAAACCCACGCGAACACAGAGAGAGCATGCAAACTCCACACAGAAATGCCAACTGACCCAGCCCAGGCTCGAACCAGCGACCTTCTTGCTGTGAGGCGATCGTGCTACCCACTGCGCCACCGTGATGCCCCTGTGTAAAACATATGCTGGATAAGTTGGCGATTCATTTCGTTGTAGCAACCCCTGATGAATAAAGGGACTAAGCCGAAGGAAAATGAATGAATGAAAAATCACTCCATAATTATACCATACAACAAAAAATGTTATCCTCTTTAACAGGTTTTAAAAGATGCATAAGGAGTCACTTTATTGTTGTTCTGTAATTTTGTAAGAATTCTATTGTATGTATGCTTTAATTTTATTTTATGGCTGTGTGTGTATGTGACTTTGTAATTTAATTTGTGTGTATTATTATTCACTTGTAACTGTAATTTAGCATTTGTTGTAATGCAATTGTTTTGTCATTGTCTTTTTAATATTATTATTATTATTATTTAGGTAGAGGCTCTAAATAAGCCTTTTGGGCTTTTTGCCTCTTCCTGCACGTTATGGCTTATTTTTTTCAGTTTTATTCAAATATTTTTTGTATTCTTGTGCAAATAAATAAAGTAAAAAAAAAAAAAAGTAATTTATTAATTTAGTCATTTTAAAATCAAATAAGGACTCTATACCCAATATGGAATTTGTTGTTTTTATATTGTTTTTATTTAATTTTTATTAGGATGTACAATAAAAATAGGAACACAATAAGATATATGTGTATATGCATTAAATTAGTCAGTACCAAAGCTAAAACTGGAAATAATTCACCAAAATAACTTTAGATCACATTACAAAAATCAGTACACCCCAATGGATATGTAAAGGGGAATATATAAAATTATAAAAAGGACAAATCAAGAGAACCATAAAAAATATTTCATTAATGAAATATAATTAAATATTAAATTATTTAATGATTTATTATTTAATTAAATATAAAATGCATTAAATTACTTAAATAAGTTGTGTGTGTGTGCGTGTGCGTGTTCGCGCGTGTGTGTGTGTGTGTGTGTGTGTATGTGTTTTTGTGACATGTCAGGACACAAATCTGTATAATGACATAGGTATGACACAGGTATTACAAAAAGGAGGTGAAATATGAGGACATTGCTGACGTCCTCGTTTCTTAAAAAGCTTATAAATCGCACAGAATGAGTTTATTTCAGAGAGTAAAGCTGTACACTGTTTCCTGTGATGGTTGGGTTTAGGGGTAGGGTGGGGTTAGGCCAATTCAAAATACGGTTTGTACAGTATAAAATCAATGGAAACCTATGTAATGTACCCACTTTTCACAAAAACAAACGTGTGTGTGTGTGTGTCTGTTTGTAATATAAACATTTCATATTGTTGATATTATTATTAACAGGTGGAACTGTCGTGTATTTTTAAGAATTTTATGATAATTATAAAATGCAAAGAACAGCATTTCTGTCACAAAAACCCTGGAAATAACTTTAGTAATGATTATGACTGTGTTATTTGGCCATAACAAGCTAGATTTTGCTATGCAAACTGCAGGTATTTGCTGCTAGTAGGTAAACAGACATGCTGCTGTGAGCATGAAGGAAATGCTGCTGCTGCTGAATGAAAAGACAAACATAAATCCTGATGCACATCTAGACAGGTGATACTGGGGGACGTGGAGGGTTTTAGAGTAACTGACAGCAAACTGCAGGACCAGGTTACAACACACACTGTAAATATCAGAATTGTAGAATCATAAGTTTGCTTGCAGAATGTATATAAAGGACAAGTTGTTGACCCCAGTGTTTAAACGCTACAACATGTAGTCATAAACCGTAAAAGTATTTCTGATTCAGTAACTATAACATTCCTTCTTACAGGTGACGGGTACTATGGGAGGCATGCAGAGCAGTCTAAATGATCACCTGTCTCGACTGGGCGAGATCTTTGCCACACGGGGAGACTTTGTGCAGACGCTGCATTTCATGCAACAGATGTCAGACAACATCATTAAACAGCTGTTGGGACTTCCAGACTGGGAAAAAGCAAAAGTAGACCTGGCCGCCATCGCGGATCAGACTGCATACGTGGAGTATTACAGGTATTGATGACAACATTAATCTTTTTTCTTTTTTTTAACTTAATTTTCTATTGATTTTTTTAAGAACATACAACCAGTGACAACAAAACGGAAAGCAAATATGTACATACATACATATAAACATATACATACCCATACATATACATATATAAATATATACATACACATATACTGTACATACATACATATATATACACTATTTATATCCATTCCAAACATATGTACACACATATATACAAATATTAAATTAACCTCACCGAGAAAATACATAGAGAGCATTAATCTTGAATGTTTTCAATGTTAGGTTTATTTTTTACCCTTGTTTTGCAGCTGGAAAAAAGCATTGACATTTTGGTAACACTTTAATTGTAGGGAGTTTTCAAAAGGGGGTTTTCTTTATAATCATCAAGTCATGAATACAAATGAGATTTTATGCATGCTTATGACAACTGTCTTTAAGTGTGATTCGCTCAGTAATGTAATTTTAAATGCAAAGGTGACTCTGTTTGAGATGTCTTTGTCATGACAACTTGACTGTGACGTCCTGTGACATTAGTGGAGTTTCCTCTTTGAGATTGAGGATTGGCTCCGCCTTCAGACAATTATGGGAATCACCTGTCGTTGACTACTGTAAAAAAAAAAGTTGACTTAAAAAGTCAAACTTAAAAGTGTAAGGCAACTTGCTGCAGAGCTTTTTGAGTTGTTTCAACTTAAATCGAGTCAAGTGCAGTACTTGGGTTAAAAGTTGAGTCAACTCAAAAAAGCTGTGGAGCAAGTTGCTTTACAATTTAAAGGTGAGTCAACTTTTATTTTTTACAGTTAAAAGTCGCAATGCTGGCATTTTGAGACAGGCTGCTGCACATTGGACTGGACTCTTTTTGCTTTTGTTATGTTTTATTTATTTTGTTTCTTTAATAAATTATGTTCTATATTTTGGCTTTTTTGTTACATCTTTTTTGAGCCATGGGGCGTAACATCGACATTAAACAAATAAATCATAACCTATCTTTGTCATGACATTAAAATGTCATTAAATATTAATGATCCTCTTTAAGTATGTAATTATTATCTTAAAATATATAATCATAACCTGTCTTTGTCATAACAACATGACATTACTAAGACAACTTGTCATAAATCTGTAATAAACATGATTGTCATGAAGCCATTGTAATTGTGTCTTAAATTTTATAACAGTGGCATTAATATTTTTCTTGACCTCAACTACAGTGGTACAGCATTAATTTGACATTAAATGTCATTAAATATTAATGACGCTCTTAAAGTATATACTTATTTGATAGAGTGTTGACACATTTATTGAGGAATTTTACTGACAAATTCAGTTTGTTCCACTAAATTTAGTGGACAGAATTTTAGTGAATAGAACAATATTCATGACACAGATCAGGGTTCCTACGCTTTTTGAATGTACTTAAAAGTACTGGAATTTCAGACATATTGATTCGAGGCCTGGAAAATACTTAAAAACAAACATAGGTCCTTGAAAGTTCTTGAATAAATTTTTTTTATTTCAACAATTGTACTCAATTGTCAAAAACAGAATGAAAATTCTTAAATTAAAAATCTTGAATTTAAATCTTGTACAGTAACACTGACAAATAATGCACATTTTACCAATATTTCAGAAACCGCATTTGAATATCACTAGTATTGAATTCAACACATTTTATTAAAGTTCTTTCAACATGACACTTTAAAAGTGTGAACATTTTTGAAAATTACTTTGAGGTTTTTAATGTAAATATTAAGTGTAAGTAAAATGTTAATTACAGTAGGGATTTTCATGGCGCTGCATGTGCTGGGGGTATGAATCACAGAGGTGCTTTATTTAAATTAATGGTACTTTAAAAAGTCCTTAAAAGGCCTTGAATCTGCTGTTCATGAAAGCGTGGGAACCCTGACAGATACAATAGCCTATCTTTTTTTATGACATTTATGACAAGTTATGTTGTTTTGGTAATGTCAAGTTGTCATGAAAAAGATAAAGACTGGTTAAGATGTATTTGTTACATCAAGGCTTCATAACAAAGACATATCCAACAATGACACTTTGCATTGAAAATGACAAAACTGACAGTGACCGTTGTCATATAAGCATGCATAAAATCACTTTCATATCCATGAGATGTGTCATGTCATGATTATGAAGGTGTCGTGACAGTCTTATGAACACCCCATTCAAGTAAAGTGTTACTGAAGTATTACATCCTTGAATCCTCATATTTTAACAATATGAAATGCCAAAGTTGTCCATCAACTGCTAATTCGTGTGTGTGTGTGTGTGCGTGTGTGTGTGTGCGTGTATTTGTTTTTGTGACATGTCAGGACACAAATCTGTATAATGACATAGGTGTGACACAGGTATTACAAAAAGGAGGTGAAATATGAGGACACAGCTGACGTCCTCATTTCTCAAAAAGCTTATAAATGAGTTTATTTCAGAGAGTAAAGCTGTACACTGTTTCCTTTGATGGTTGGGTTTAGGGGTAGGGTGGGGTTAGGCCAATATTAAATACGGTTTGTGCTGTATAAAATCAATGGAAACCTATGTAATGTACTCACTTTTTACAAAAACAAACATGTGTGTGTGCGCGTGTGTGTGTGTGTGTGTGTGTGCGTGCATGTGTGCATGCGTGCGTGTGTGTGTGTGTGTGTGTGTACAGTTTGTTTTATTGTTCCATTGAAAGCCATTTCCTCCTGTTAGACTCTATAGATCACTAGTTATTTACTGGTTCAGCTTCACCGCTGGTCATCCATCAAAACATCCACCAGCACTGGACGAATATTCCTGTCAGATTGCAGATGACGGCTTGATAAGTGATGATGATGTTGCCATCCTTTAGTTCAGGTTGCCAGAGAAGTTCATCTTTGATAGGAGGTATATTAATATTGCTGACACGTGATGGGGATAATGTTGAATGTGGGTGTGCTTGTGTCTAAGAGGAGTTTATAGGAAGAGACGTGTTCATTTATTTCCTTATGACAAGACTTCAGTTTATGAAATATTAATACCTATAGAAGTTGTTCATCTATTATGAATTATTTTCAGAGACAGAGAGCTCTCTGAAGTGGCTTTGCCAACACACACACACGCACACACACATGCACACGCACGCACACACACACACACATCAACAAGAAGGTTTTATCATTTAGAGGTTGTGCTTTTGTAGCTCAGGAGAATCCCAGATATTTTTTGACTTCAGTATAGAAGATAAATGCAGAGGAAAGGTTAAAAAAAAGGACAAATAAAACAGTTGTTGACAAAAGATGAGTATAACGTGAAAGTGGGGAGAAGATCTTAGAGATTGTGTTTTGGATTTGTATTAGGAATTGTTATTTTTACATCAAACTGGAGATATTTTTGAAATACTGGTGTATATTTTCTCAGTAACATTTGTAGAAAGTCTGAAAGGTAGGAGTCTAAATTCTCAGCCAGTGTCCAAAATTAACTTTTCATTTAAAAGTCAATGTTTTCGGTCTCATATGGGCATTTTTATGTAACTAACTTACTAATTAAATGCATGTTGTTTTTATATTGCAAATTAATCTCTGTATAGTCTGTTACCAATACAGTTTTATCAATATCAACAACAAGTATGCTGTAAAGGAGACACAAACACTTCATCTGACATGGCATTTCATGATGGGGAACTACTGTGGATTGTTTTGCATGTGAAATAATTCAATTAAACATGCTATAAAGATTGCAGACTTTATTATGCCACATTTGAGATACTGTTGAGATCTTCTGAAGCTCCAAGAGTCATGATCAAAAATTTTCATTGGTGCTCCATTTGGAAATGGTTTTCTTTATTTTGGGTGCACAAAAACTCTGTTGTCTCTTATTCTCTTTATTTTTCACACATATCTTGATTAGCATTTTTTAAGCTTGGCAATATTTTCAGTGAATTTTCAGAACACGTCATGTTTCCTCATTCAGTGCTCATGAAAGACTTCATCTGCTGACTCTTCTTTCTTCTAAAGGTGGTTGACGTACCTCTTGATACTGATCTTGGATCTGGTCATCTGTCTTGCTGCTTGTCTGGGTCTGGCCAAACAGTCCCGCTGGCTGCTTACTACGTAAGTACAAACCTACAGTGCATCTCATTTCCATGAAAAGATTTGAGAACTTTAAATGATATTTTATCACTGGCAATAGATCCCACAAAATTGTAATAACTAATTGGGTCTTTAATTTTCTGATCATTATTAGCAAAAGAGAGTCTAATTATTAATTTAGTTATTTTAAAATGAGGGGCGTCACGGTGGCGCAGTGGGTAGCACGTTCGCCTCACAGCAAGAAGGTCGCTGGTTCGAGCCTCGGCTGGGTCAGTTGGCGTTTCTGTGTGGAGTTTGCATGTTCTCCCCGTGTTCGCGTGGGTTTCCTCCGGGTGCTCCGGTTTCCCCCACAAGTCCAAAAACATGTGGTATAGGTAAATTGGGTAGGCTAAATTGTCCGTAGTGTATGTGTGTGAATGAGTGTGTGTGGATGTTTCCCAGTGATGGGTTGCAGCTGAAAGGGCATCCGCTGCGTAAAACATATGCTGGATAAGTTGGCGGTTCATTCCGCTGTGGCGACCCCGGATTAATAAAGGGACTAAGCCGAAAAGAAAATGAATGAATGAATGAATTTTAAAATGAAAGAGGAGTCGATTCCCCCCGTGGAATTTATTTATGTTTTTATTTTTTATTTTTTTAGGATGCAATAAAATAAGATATTTGTGTACATGCATTACATTAGTCCATACCAAAGCCTATATTATATAAATTATTGTATGAATTATATTAAGCCTATATTATATTATAATATTAAATTGTTTAATATTTAATTAAATATAAAATTCCCACAAAATTGTAAAGGTGCTATTTAAAAAAAAAAATAAATAAATAAAAGTTTAACGTCTAAAAAACATCCTCTCCGAACAACATTTGTGGCCCTGGACCACAATACTAGTCTTTTGTTGCATGTGTATATTTGTGGGAATAGCCAAAAATACATCGTATGGGTCAAAATGATAGATTTTCCTTTTATATCAAAAATCATTAGAATATTAAGCAAATATCTTGTTCCATGAAAACATTTAGTACATTTCCTACCTTAAATATATGTAAAAATATAATAATTTAGACTAGTAATATACATTAAGGATTTAATTTGACAACTTTTAAATCATTTTTCTAAATATTTAGAAATATTTTTTTAACCCTCAAATTCTAGATTTTCAAATATTTGTGTATAGCCAAATATTGTCCTTTAAATATTATCCTAAGCAACCATACATCAATAGAAAGCTTATTTATTGAGATTATATATAAATCTCAGTTTCTAATAATTGACCCTTATGACTGATTTTGTGGTTCAGGTTAGCATTTGTTAAAAATAAGCAAAAACTGCAGTCAGAAACAAAAAGCATTGAATTTTAAGGTTCTTATAACACTTATCTAACTAATATGTAGGAGAAAATGTATCTCAGGGAAGAAAAACAGCAATGAAAAATGCATGATGTGACCCCATTTAAAAAGTTGCGACATAATATTGAATAGAAACAAGTTAATTAAAATAAAGATCAAAGCGACAAGAACAGCAAATAAAATGTTCTCTTCGTTCTCAAAGGATTTTCTTAAAAGTAACGCGGAAAAGAACAGAGTGTTGAGTTTCACTGTCCTCATTCAAGTGACATATTAAAGAGGAAACTGATAGGTAGGAGTAATTGTTTCAGTTATCAGCTGGGTTTTGCTGCATAGTATTTACTAAAGTTGAAATTGTGTCATTTCTAAATATAAACTTATTGATGTCATGTTCAATGTTATGTAAAACATTAGACGTGTTTGGCAGTCTTATAAGAATTAAAGGGCTGAGGCTATGAGAGATATTTAAAATTGAGGTCAAATTATGGTATATATGGTAAAAAAAACTAATTCATACAGGAAAAAATATATGGGATAAGCTCAGTGGTTCTGTCTACTCAAATATCTTGCTAATACTCAAAAAAGTAAATTACACCCCAAATTACTAATTTACACCCCAAAATACCATGTCTTATTTGCATAAAGAAAAGAGAAGGTCACCTACAATAGGTTTACATCCAATCGAGTTTGAAGACAGAGATTTTTTCTTATTAAACATTGTAGCATCAACTTGCTTTCTCACAGTGTCTGAAACTGCTCGTACAAGTCTCTTAAACCCTGCATTTCTGAGAGTCTACTTGGCTGTGATTGGTCAGATAATCCAGTCTGTTGTGATTGGTCTTCCATTTACAGTGCATGTCAGAAACCAAACACCCATTACTATACTGTATCTTACTATATTAGTTTAAGCATACGTCCTCTTAGGAAAGGTTTGCAATTTGGATTTCTTCTCAATGTGGCGACAACACAAACCAAGATTTCTAAACTCTTCCAGTGTTTGAGGGTCAAAGTAGATGCTGGTTTTGAACAGAAAATGAAGACCAGGCTAGGGCTGCATAATACATTATCGAAAAATTATCATCGCAATAATAGTATATGCAAAATCCATATCGTAGAGAAGTGCAATAAATTAAATTCTTTTTTTGTGCCAAGCATTTGTGTGCTGCATGCATAGGTTGTTTATCCAAATCTGACCAATTGGAGATGAAGCCTTTACTATCTTCATCCCCACCTCTCCGGTAGGTGTTGTTAGGAGAACCTAGAGCTGAAAATAAATACTAATGCTGGGAGATGAGAGAGGAAATTGGAAACAGCCAATAAGAATCTGAACTTCCTTTTTTCAAACTCTAAGGGCGTACTCACACTAGGTACAGTTGCCTTGAACCGTGCCGAAGCGCGATTGTCCCCCCCTCCCCTCTCCCCCGACGACCTGCACTCACACTTAATTTTTACCTTCTGAACCTGAGCACGCTTACGTCATCGATGATGCTACTGTTCAGTTTAACAGGAAGAGAAGCGCTCTCGCTCAGCAAAGTGAACATTGCATTTCAAACGACTAAAACAATACAAATAAAGCACTGACACAGTCAAATATTTTGTCGAACAGATTCACCACTTTTGACGCTTATAAATTATCATAAAAGTCCTCGTGCTGCACATATTAGGAGGTTTGCTGAAGGTGGCAGCTGACATGCAGCGAGGGGGTTGCGTCTTTAATAAACCATGACAGTTTGCGTTCATTGAAAAGTAAGAATGATTAATAGATCCATATGAAACAGTCCCTTAAAAGTGAAGTCGCAGCTTCAGTTTCAGCTCAAGCGCACTTTGCACTCACACTACAAGCGCACCGCGCCAAAGCCCAAACGAACCGCGCTTTGACACACCTCTTCCAACCGGGCCAGGGCTGGCCAACTGAATTACGCCTGGGCCCGATTCGGTGCACTCACACTTTTCAAACGAACTGGGAAACGTGCCTGGGCACGGTTCGGCTAGCATAGTGTGAGTACACCCTAAAAGTTTGACATTGACATTTTTTATTTATTTAATTAACTTAGAAATATAACATACCTGCTTATTTAATATGATCATAACATAACTAAATATTATTTTTTAAACTTGCTGATAAAATAGTTAGTATAATAGTTAGTTATATCGTAAGAAATATCGTTATCGCGATATATCGTTAACAACAACAATATCACTGATTGCATATTTTCCCAGTACCGTGCAGCCCTAGATTGGACTGCCTTTATTTTTGTGCATGAAGTATTACAAGAATTTCTGAAAACTCACTTCAGGCCGTTTTAGAATTTGGCAGGCAATAACTCAATTAATGCACTTTGAACTTTTTTACATTAATAAACATTGACATTATTATACTGAAAAAAGCATAATTGGGGACCTAAAAATGTTGTTTCTCTCGAGCATTATTTTGCATTTGGTTTATGTTAATTAAATGCATTTGCACCAAGATTGTAATGCTAAAATGCTTTAATAAAAAAACTTTTTTTTTTTTTGATTTACAAATATTTATAGCAGAGTCTGGGATTCATCAATATACATAGGATATGGAAAGAAAAAGAAACAAATAAATTTATTAAATAATTAGTACATATGATTGGCTGATTAGAAATTTGTGTTAACGAGCAGTTGGACAGGTGTACCTAATTAAGTGTACAATGATTATTCATTATTAACAATGAATAAAGTTTGTATGCCATCTATGGTAGAAAAGTACAAATACAACCAAAATAACATTAGTGGGATAAAAAGTGCATCTCTGGTCTCAGTAAGATACAACTAAAATGTAATTGTCTTTCTGGTGGCACCATGTATTTTGGCCGTGGTAAAAAAGGACAAACAACAAGGAAATTTCCAGACAACCACAGTTTCAGGATAACATTAACAATGATTTAATTCTCAATGATTTAATTCTCAATGATTTAATTCTTGATATTGTTTATGGCGTGTGTGCAGGATGATGGTGTTTGGGGTCTTGACTCTGATACTCAGCTGGGCGTCTCTCGGAGCTGATGTGGCCACTGCAGTGGTGAGTATATCAGCCAACAAGTCAATCATTCTGTTCAGATCTTTACCTGAAACATTGACAATTCAAGACTAACACATTCTCAGTATATCCATCACTGCATATATTTACATATCATCATTGTGTGTGTCTGTGTATTTGATGTTATTTGCTTTTTGTGTGTACTCGTAGAGGGTCACCGCAAGTCCATCACTATCACAAGCTTGTTTATATGGCATAGCATGACAAATAGCAGTCAACTGCAGTCTGCTTGCATGAATGAGGTGATACAATTTCAATTTATTGCATTTGATGTGGGTGTGCTTGCTATCAGAATCACTGAGGTTTGTGTGTTTATTGGGGGGGGGGAGTTAAATTGCGGCCGATTTCATTACACCACATCAATAGAGGAGGAGGGAATCAAATAAATGGCTGGGAATCTAAACCACTGTTGGATTTCTTTTATTTTACGATTCACACGTGGTCTCTGTTTTTTTCTAGTTTTGTAAAACCACATATAATAACCTTTTTTACATACGCTAATAGTTAGTGGTCTCGGTAAGACCCTGGAAGAGGAATCTGCTCGTGTGTTTGATCTTTTTGGGTAGGAAATGAACTGCATTTTTGAGAACAGAGCTCCTTGAAAGCATTGTCTAAACTCAATTTTCCAATTGCCTAATATGATAGCATGCATATTAATTAGGACTGAAGGCACAGTAGTATTTTGATTAGGCATTACTTCCCAAAAGCATTTTGTTGACAGCCTCGATGAGTTTAGTGAATTGCAATCAGATTATTCAGATTAAATCAAATAAAACTGCATTACATTTGGCAGTGTTGATGCACTGTTCATAGGTTCTACTTTTTCTAGTCTTTGGAATTTTAGTTTAGACTTAGTTTAGGTTTAATTGAGCCAAAAGGGCTTCATCGTAGTGCATTTAGAAAATCTAAATTGAGCAAAGTTTTGTGGCTGAGCTTGATTTATTTTACTTTTAAATCCCATCTATTTTCTATTCCATACTGTTTCTCTCACTCACTCTCCAAACACTTATTCTCCTGCTCATAACAATAACTGGCAGGTTGTAAATGCATTTAAACAGCAACCCACAAACCAATTATATCCATCAAGAAAGCAAACCAAGTGGAAGCATCAATACATTCTGCTGTATTTTATACAGTACTGTTTGTGTGCGTGCATGTGTGCTGTGTGTGTGTATGTTTGGCAAGAGAGATTTTTCTAAGTGAGATAATATAGTTCATGCATTATCTAGCAATATTGTAATTACAAATTATTTATGCATATTTTGGTTGTGAGTTTGTGGCCTGAATATATTTAAAGGTGCCATTGAATGAAAATCTGGGTATACCTAGGCATAGCTGAATAATAAAGTTCAGTACATTGAAATGATGTACTGTGAGACTCAAACACTGTTGTTTTGTAGTGCTCTTGTATATCCTGTGAGTGTAAAATCCACATGGGATCATTAATATGCAAGACCCAGGCAAAATTTGATAGGCCACAATATTTCCTAGTGACATTACAACAATGATGAACAATGATGAAGTTTATCTAAGCTTGTATTATACCTACCACGTATGTGGGACTCTTATTTTGAAAACTGGAGCAACTTTAAAGAAGAGTAAAGGAGCAGTTTTGTGAAGCAGGCAGCCGTGCATGATCTCGTCTGTTCGCAATGCATCAGAGTACAAAATGCAGGATTTACAAATTACACATTTTCTCAGTGTCACCCCAAAGAGGCAAAAGGTTTGTTTAAATGTATGTTTTTGTCAGTTTAACATGTATATTGTGAAATTTAGTTTTGTAGGTTTATAATGAGGCAGCAAACACATGTAAAATGAATATAAGTGTTTAATGCACGTTTATACATCGTTTTATATCACTCAGCTTTTACTGTGATTTTTCTGGATGAAAAGGACACCAATAACATTATGCAGAGTTTGATTTTAATTCCTGTCTCTGTAACCACAAAATGCAGCTCTAAATACTTCTCTGTCAGCTCATTTTTTCGAGTATAATTATAATTTAGCCTCAGGACCAAACTAGGTTACTATACTAGATTGGCATAATCATCACTCACTCCTTCTAGCTAAAATAAACCTTTCTACAACTTCAGTTGAAAGACAAGCCACGTACTCAATTTGATAAAATAGTTTTTTGAGAACTGAAATATGATTATTTTTGCATGTATTTTAGAGTACATCACACTGTGTGTGTGTGCGTGTGAGCTTTAAGCACTGGCATGTGCTGCTTGAGCATCAGAGTAAAGCTCATTAATATTCACGACCCTTCCAAATATGGTCAAAACCAACCATATCGTGTCCAAGGGTTGGGAATGGACCTGTTTCTGTAGAATTTTTGCACTTATCTAAGCCACATTCTTTCTATGTAGATATCGATGTCAGAGAATTTAATATATTTTATTAATGCATTCTATGGCACCTTTAAAGGGGACCTACTATGCAAAAGGCACTTTGATAAGTGTTTAAACAGTTGTGTGGCAGCAGTCTGTGATTATAACCATCTTCTACGGCCCTATCATACAGCCGGCGCAATAAGGCGCAAAACGTGTTTTGCGTGATTAGTTGCTATTTTCAGCGCACCCCTTATTTTCACGTTTTGCACCATGTTGTTTAAATAGCAAATCCATTTGTGCCACTTTGTGGACTCATGGGCGTGCTGGTCTATAATAGAGGTGTGTTAAGGCGCATTGTTGGCACGTTGCTATTTTGAAGAATTGAAATAATATTTTGAAAATTGACTGCGCCATTGACCATCTGAAAGCAGGTCTCAAGTCCAGCGCAGAGCTTGTTAGTTATGCGCCTATGCAGGTCCAAACGCTTACACATTGCTTAATACACACAGGATGTGCAGCAATACACAAATATCTTTACGCATGAAAAAAATTAAAGGATTATTATTAAAGGATTTATTTTCTACATAAATATAAAAAACAGAATTGGGTAGGCTAAATTGTCTGTAGTGTATGAGTGTGAATGAGTCTGTATGGAAGTTTCCCAGTGATGGGTTGCAGCTGGAAGGGCATCCGCTGCGTAAAACATATGCTGGATAAGTTGGCGGTTCATTCCGCTGTGGCGACCCCAGATTAATAAAGGGACTAAGCCGAAAAAGAAAATGAATGAATGAATGAATATAAAAAACACTGCCTCCATGCCTTCTTCATGCCTCCATGCTTTTTTTCAGTTCATTCATGACAATTTGCATTTGTACAATGTTATTATTATTAGTAGTATTACTTATTATATGCATATTTATATTTGTTTTAATAAAAACAAGTTTCGATTTGTCCACCTGTCGGGTTCTGGAGACGTATGCCTCACTATATGGGGCATAAAAATAGGACGTATGTTTGGATATAACTTTTTTTTTTTGACCACACTTCATTATTATTGTTCATTTATTCGTTTGCTGGAAATTAGAACTGAATTTAGAAATAGTTTTGAAACAAATCTTTGCGCTTAACAAACTAAATTAAATATGTAGGCTAATGGATGTCTTCAGCGGAGTGCGTACAACACCATTTCCTTATCCATGAAAGTAAAGGAGTAAAGAGT
>CAIGQV010019178.1:8129574-8143537 GCA_903798115.1 Danio jaintianensis | reverse complement strand
GTATTTTATTTTATTTAATTTAATTTAATTTTTTTATTTTATTTTATTTTTTCCCTGTCCTATATCTTTTAGCTTGGCTGGAATAAAAGCAGATATCATTTTATTTTTAAAGTAATTTTTTGTATTATTACCTCTCTTTAGTATTTTTTTTTCTTTTCTTTTATTTCATTTCATTTCAGCCAAACTGAAAGATACGACTTTCTCCAGGCCAAACATTTCACAGGCTAATAATAGTCTTCAACTGGATGTTTATATTTGGGAATATATTTTTATTATTATTTTAAATTTAATTTAATTTTTTATTTAATTTAATTTAATTTGATTTGATTTAATTTGATTGGCTACAGAACTTTTTACAGATTGGCTAACTTAGCTAATTATCAATTAAACAACAAAAAAAAACCTGAATACTAGTATCTTACAAAAATAACTAGTAAATTATTATCTACTGTCATCATGGCAAATAAAAAAGTTATTAAAAATGAGTTTTCAAAAGTTATGTTAAAAAAACTAAAAAACCTTCTCTCCATTAAACATTACTTGGGAAATACTTGAAAAAGTTCACAGGAATTATTTTGCCTTCAAGTCAAAGTAAGTCAAAGTTACATACTTAACTCATAATTACTTTTAAAGTCATAATTATGACATACCAATTCAACATTATGATATAATTCCATATGGACTCTTTTCACAAGAAAAACACGCGTTTAACGGTCATCATAATCTTAAGTCCTTGAAAAAGTTTTTAATATTTAGATTAAAAAAAAAAGTATGAACATTTATATGCATTCATGAATGTATTATATGATTTTTGCGTCAAATTACAAAAAAAAACTAATTACCGCTTATACGAGGTGTTTCTAATGCAGCGTCTATGGGGCTGAGAGTAAATTTGACGTTATTCTCTCCTCTGGCTGCCGTCATCAATCTTACACTATTTTTTTCCTTTTTCTGAATGTCTTGATAACACCATCGTGGCATTTTTCTTTTATCATTTCAGCAAATAGAATTGTAAAAAAAATATTTGTTGTACTCTCCGATTCACTGTGTTCTAAGTTTACCCAACTATGACGACGTTCGCTGCTGAGAAACCCGGAAATGTGAAAAGGGTTTATTAGATGTTTTATGCATGTTTTTTTTTCTCATAAGCCTGAAACAAGCTTCTATAATGTCATTCTGATAATTCATTTTTGTTCTTGTTTTCTAGATATCGTCCATTATTACCTGTACTGCAGCCAGACTCTCCCAAACCCCTTTCAGCAGGTACTATGTTTAATATAAATGACTGAGTGCACTACTTTACCCTTTAATTTCTTTAATATTTCATAGGTAATCAGCAAAGATGTGAATCATAAGGACTCTAATGCTATTTTCAAGGTGTTTGTATGCACTTAAAACGAGAGTTCACTCAAAAATGTAAATTTACTCACTATTTACTCTCCTTCAAGTGATTCCAAACTTTTATGAGTTATCGTTCTTCTGTTGAACACTAAAAAAAGATATTTTTGAAGAAAACCATCATTTCACAAAGACCTCTTTTTTACCTTTTAAGGTTTTTTCACTTTTTAACTTATTACATATTTTGAAATCTATTTTTACACAATCTTATTTAAATCAAGAAATCAGGAAACCTGTAACCCAGTGGTCTCAAACTCAATTCCTGGAGGGCCGCAGCTCTGCACATTTTAGCTCCAACCACCTCCAACTCACACCTGCTTAATAGTCTCTAGTAGTCTTGAACACCTTGATTAGTTAGATCAGCTGTGTTTGATTAGGGTTGGAGCAAAACTGTGCAGAGCTGCGGCCCTCCAGGAATCCAGTTTGAGACCCATACTGTAACCGTTGACTTGACAAATCCTTCCATAGCATGAAAAAAAAGCAGTTGGAAACGCTAGAGAGTGGAATCTTTAAGTTCAGAGATGTTTAAAAACTTTATAGTTGACAACTTAATTTTTTATGTTCAATCCACATAAATTTGTAAAAACAAAATGAATAAGCTAACTTAATTCCTCTGTTGTGTGGAATCGTTGTAGCATCACTTTTTCAGTCAGTCAGTGCGATATTGTTGTTGAGTGTCACGATAACAATATTTCTTACAATATAACTAACTTGCAAAAGTGCTATTCAATCAGATTTTTTTTCATTTATATTATGATTATACTGAAATAAAAACACTCAAAAACGTATTTTTCTGCTTGTTTAAACTACTTATTTAAAATGAGCTGAATCAACACAATTCTTGAGGGTTTTTGCGACAACTTAATTTTTTTATGTTCAATCCACTTAAATTTGTAAAAAAATATTAAGTTAACTTAATTCCTTCATGTTGTCCCAACACAAATCAATCGTGTCGAACTAAGAATTATAATTTTTTTTTTTACATTATTATTTACCTTATTTTTTTCTTATGATATAACTTGCAAACGTGTTATTTCATCAGATGTTTTTTTTATTCCATTTATGTTATGATCATACTAAAATAAACAGGTAATAGATATTTTTTAGTGCACTATTGACCTTGTACTTCATGTACGTGCGAGCGTGGCCATTGGAATCTTTTTGACTCGAGTGTTTTATTTTCGGCTTAGTCCCTTTATTAATCTGGGGTTGCCACAGTGGAATGAACCGCCAACTTATCCAGCATATGTTTTACACAGATGATGCCCTTCCAACTGCAACCCATCACTGGGAAACATCCATACACACTCATTCACACACATACACACACATACGGACAATTTAGCCTATCCAATTCACCTATACCACATGTCTTTGGGCTGTGGGGGAAACCGGAGCACCCAGAGCAAACCCACGCGAACACGGGGAGAACATTCAAACTACACACAGAAATGCCAACTGACCCAGCCGAGGCTGGAACCAGTGACCTTCTTGCTGTGAGGCGATCGTGCTACCCACTGCGCCACCGTGACACCCCCATCGATTTTTAGACTTTAAAAATTGCTCGTTATGCTGCTTGATGTTGCAAACGGATATTTTCATATTATATTATTAAACATTTTTATGTATAGTCATGAACATGCTTGTTTGTAGAGCAAGTAGTTTGACCGTTTTCTGCCGTTTATTATTCCTAGTCATTTCTCTGAATCAGAAGTTCTAAAACGATCGCAAAAACAAGCGCTCTTCCGCATTCTAGAATAAGGTCAATACAATTGCTTTCTATGCAAAGACTATATGTTAAGCTGCCAAAACAAAGTGTCCAGTGGAAATGCATCTAAAATTATTTGTACAGTATTTTGATTTTAAAAGCCCAATACAAACCGGTTCTGGATTCCCAAACTGCATCTGGCTTTATCAGTCTGTCTCTCCTCCTGTAATCTTTCTCCTTCACTCCTCCAGTGTCTCTGCGTCTCTGGGGTTTTTAGGTCAGCCAGTAAAAGGCCAGTGTCCTACATCTCTGCTCACTGCAGCTCAGCAACCGTACACATTTCTCTCAGATCAATAGAGCTGTCATAGAGAACAGAAGCAGAGATGTTCAGAACAAGGCTGTGTGACATTTACAGTTTGTATACTCATAGAAAAAAATACTTGTAAAAGCGTCTTTCTTCAGCACTTTAAGACGCTGCAGACAGAAGCATGCTGATGTTTTTCCTCCTCAATCTAATGCTGAGAAAACATCCAAAGTGCACTTTTAGGTGTTTGTCAGAATGAATCAATTTGTGTAGATTTCAATTACAAAACATATTTGTAGAGGCTGTTTTCTCAAATAGTTTTTTTTTTCTCCTCCAGTGAGCCATAAATATTTTATTTCATTCCTGTTTATATTCCCAGTGTTATAATACTGAAATACTGAAAGGTATTTTTTTTAAAAGATACAATATTTTATTTGAGTTATATTTTATTATACCATGCAAGGACCATGTTATTTTTGTATTTTTGTATTTTTTATTTATTTTTTATTTTATTGTTTAATTGTATTTTATTTGTTTCTACATTTTTGTTTTGTTTTATTTTATTTGATATTATATATATATATATATATTTTTTATTATTTGTTGTGCTTGATTTTGATATTTTATCTTGTTCTTTTATACATTCATTTTTACTTTTTATTTTATTACATTATTTATTTTTCATTTATTATGAAAATTATGAAAATGATTTAGTATTTTTAAATTTTAAATTTTATATTTTATAAACATAATTTAATTTGCTCTGGTTTCCTCCACAAGTCCAAAGACATGTGGTATAGGTGAATTGGGTAAGCTAAATTGTCCGTAGTGTATGTGTGTGAATGAGTGTGTATGGAAGGGCATCCGCTGCGTAAAACATATGCTGAATAAGTTGTCGGTTTGTTCCGCTGTGGTGACCCCTGATTAATAAAGGGACTAAGCCGGAAAGAAAATGAATGAATGAATAATGTAATTTGAAAAATAATATATTTCATATTTTTATGTTTGTTTTATTTTAGTTGGATTAATTCATTTCATAGCATATTTATATTCATTTTGTGTTTGGTTTTAATATTTTATTTAGTTCTTTTCTTGTAGTTCATTTAGATTTTTATTAGAGTTTATTACCTTATTTATTTTTCATTTATTTGATTTCGTTAAGTATTTTATTGTATTTACATTTAATTAGCATTTTATTTAATTTTATGGTTTAATAAACATAATTTCAATAATAGTTTATTTTATATTTCTATGTCTGTTTTATTTTAGTTGGATTATTTCATTTTATAGCATATTTATATTCTTTTTGTGTTTGGTTTTAATTTAATTAGTTATTTTCTTCTAGATTTTTTGTTTTATTACTTTATTTATTTTTTTATTTATTTGATTTCGCTTAGTATTTTATTGTATTTGTATTTTTTATTTGATTTGTTTTTTACTTTATTTATTTTTATATTTCTGACATGATGATTTAGATTTGAAAACTGCTAGTGTTACTTACCTCTGTGCATCTGTGAATGGTACAGTTTCTCTCTCTGCTGGTAGGGAGTGGAACTGCATAATAGTTTCTGGAAGCAAACCTATGATGTATAAAAGTGTTGATGTTGAGTTTGTTAGCCCTTAAACAAAACAAACGGATCCTTTAATTAGTTTGTTTTGCAGTCCCTGACTGTCTTCCAGAGATCATTGACCACCATGCAGATCCAGATCCAGGGCCTCCTGCAGTTTGCAGTTCCTCTGTTTCCCACAGCCGAGGTCAGTCTGACACTGCAGATCTTTTCACTTTAATACAGTTATACATGTACAGACACTTAGTTCTATCCAAGTCAGATAACACTGCAAAATTAAGTTAAAAGTTCATTTAGACTTAATGAGTCAATGTCAAAAAAGACACAAAAAAAGAAAAAAAGGTTTATACAGCTATGGAAAAATTAGAAAATTCTTGGTTTCTCTGGAATTATGATTTATAGTTATGTTTATTCTGTAAACAACCATTGACATTTCTTCCAAGTTTGAAATAAAAATATTATTTTTATAATAATTTCATAACTTTTTTACTGAAAGTTTTTTAATGACCAAAAACAAAAATTACCTTCAAGTGTTTTTTACCAAAATGTGCTATGATTTCAGACATGTTTTATTTGTTTATATAATGTTATATTATTTATAGACACACAGAGACACAATACCAATGTTTTAAACTCAAAAGAGTTAGGAAATTAACATTTAACCTTCTTGATTTTTAATCACAACGAATTAAAACATTAATTTTGTTTTTGAATTTGAAAGAAATGTCATCAGACTCTTAGTAGAATTAAGAAAATATATATCTCACTCAAACCAATACTGTATATCTAAAAATGTATGTACAGTCATGGCCAAAAGTTTTAAGAATGACACAATATTAGTTTTTACAAAGTTTGCTGCTTTGTACTGTTTCTGTGATGTACTGAAATATAATTACAAGCACTTCATACATTTCAAAGGCTTTTATCGACAATTACATGACATTTATGCAAAGAGTCAGTATTTGCAGTGTTTGCCCTTCTTTTTCAGGACCTCTGCAATTCGACTGGGCATGCTCTCAATCAACTTCTGGGCCAAATCCTGACTGATAGCAACCCATTCTTTCATAATCACTTCTTGGAGTTTGTCAGAATTAGTGGGTTTTTGTTTGTCCACACGCCTCTTGACGATTGACCACAAGTTCTCAATGGGATTAAGATCTGGGGAGTTTCCAGGTCATGGACCCAAAATTTCAACGTTTTGGTCCCCGAGCCACTTAGATATCACTTTTACCTTACGGCACGGTGCTCCATCGTGCTGGAAAATGCATTGTTCTTCACCAAACTGTTGTTGGATTGTTGGAAGAAGTAGCTGTTGGAGGGTGTTTTGGTACCATTCTTTATTCATGGCTGTGTTTTTGGGCAAAATTGTGAGTGAGCCCACTCCCTTGGATGAGAAGCAACCCCACACATGAATGGTCTCAGGATGCTTTACTGTTGGCATGACACAGGACTGATGGTAGCGCTCACCTTTCCTTCTCCGGACAAGCCTTTTTCCAGATGCCCCAAACAATTGGAAAGGGGCTTCATCGGAGAATATGACTTTGCCCCAGTCCTCAGCAGTCCATTCGCCATACTTTTTGCAGAAGATCAATCTGTCCCTGATGCTTTTTTGGAGAGAAGTGGCTTCTTTGCTGCCCTTCTTGACACCAGGCCATCTTCCAAAAGTCTTCGCCTCATTGTGCGTGCAGATGTGCTCACACCTGCCTGCTGCCATTCCTGAGCAAGCTCTGCACTGGTGGCACTCCGATCCCGCAGCTGAATCCTCTTTAGGAGACGATCCTGGCACTTACTGGACTTTCTTGGATGCCCTGAAGCCTTCTTAACAAGAATTGAACCTCTTTCCTTGAAGTTCTTGATGATCCTATAAATTGTTGATTTAGGTGCAATCTTAGTAGCCACAATATCCTTGCCTGTGAAGCCATTTTTATGCAACGCAATGATGGCTGCACGCGTTTCTTTGCAGGTCACCATGGTTAACAATGGAAGAACAATGATTTCAAGCATCACCCTCCTTTTAACATGTCAAGTCTGCCATTCTAACCCAATCAGCCTGACATAATGATCTCCAGCCTTGTGCTCGTCAACATTCTCACCTGAGTTAACAAGACGATTACTGAAATGATCTCAGCAGGTCCTTTAATGACAGCAATAAAATGCAGTGGAAAGTTTTTTTCAGGATTAAGTTAATTTTCATGGCAAAGAAGGACTATGCAATTCATCTGATCACTCTTCATAACATTCTGGAGTATATGCAAATTGCTATTATAAAAACTTAAGCAGCAACTTTTCCAATTCCCAATATTTATGTAATTCTCAAAACTTTTGGCCACGACTGTATATAAAATTATATGTATATCTCTGTTAAAGTCTCTTTTAATTTTCTTTTTCCACAGATGGAGGTATACATCTAGACATTTCTGTTTTTGTGTGTAATGTAAAATATAAATGTAAATTAATAATATATTTGTATTTATTTTAAACTATGATAACCTTGGTAAATAAAAAAATTTAAATGAATACATCAATGTATTAATAATAATACATAATTCTTCTTCTTCTTATTATTATTATTATTATTATCATTATCATCATTATTATTATTGTTATTTATTTATAATAATAATAATAATAATATGATTATTGTTAGTATTATTATTGGTATTGTTAATAATAATAATAATAATAATAATAATAATAAGATGATATTATTTATGTATTTATTGTTATTATTTATTTTAATTTCTTATTATTTTTATTTATTTTTTAATTGATGAATTTCTGTCATAGCTATTATGCATGGTTGTTGTTTCAGAGAGATTTATTGAGTATTCAGAATCTATTGAATAATTCGGAGGCCAGTTTACATCAGCTCACTGCACTTCTGGACTGCAGAGGACTCAATAAGGTAACACACTCACACAGAAAGAGACACACACACACACACACCACCTGTTCTGTCTAATGTGATGCTGTGAGATTATCAAAATTCCTGCAATCAGTAAAATGCATCTAAATCTTGTGTGTGTGTGCGTGTGTGTGTGTGCGTGCGTGTGTGTGCGTGCGTGCGTGCGTGCGCGCGCGCGTGCGTGTGTGTGTGTGTGTGTGTTTGCAGGACTACCTGGACGCTCTGATAGGTGTATGTTATGATGGTGTGGAGGGTTTGCTGTATCTCTGTCTGTTCTCCCTGCTGGCGGCCTGTGCCTTCTCTGTCATGCTGTGTGCCATCCCGAGAGCCTGGAGACAGATCGCCAACCGGTACAATACACACACAGAAGACATGATGCATTCTGTCACACTGACTATAATGCACTTACATTAATCAAACTATCACCATCAACAAATGAACAAGTCAGTTAAGAAGTTCAGAAAAGTCTTTTAGAGTCTTTTAATTAAAAATGAAACGAAAGTACTTCTATTATAAGCATTATATCAGCATTATAGAATAATTTATGTGACAGTGAAGATGAATTGATAATAAGAATACAGCTCTATATCGCTAGAATGAATTACATATTAATATATGTGTACTAAAATATTACAATCATCAAATTTTAAAACAGAAAGTAATGTAAATGTGGTATCTCACAAGATTATGTATAACTGCTTTGTATAATTACAATTATAATTATTATTATTATTTTATTTTTTTGGGATGACATTTGACATTTGAATTGGAATCAATCATAGGAATGAATTACATTTTAAAATAACATATAACGATATTAAAATCTTAAATATGTTATGTATTTTTGTATATTGTATTTTTTAATGTTTGGCAAGATTAGTGTTTTTTGTCATTTTATTTATTTGTTTGTTTATTTATTTATTTATTAAATGCAGCGTTGGTGAGGTTGTTATCAGCTGAATAAAATAAAATAAAATTACTTAAAATTAAATAAATTGAAATAAATTAAATAAAATGATAAAATAAAAATAAATACAAATAAAATAATAAAAAGAAAATTACAATATACAAATATCAACAAATAACCAAGTTGTTAAGGAGTCAGTTAAGAAGTTCAGAAAAGTCTTTTAGAGTCTTTTAATTAAAAATGAAACAAAAGTACTTCTATTATAAGCATTATATCAGCATTATAGAATGATTTATGTGACAGTGAAGATGAATTAATAATAGGAATACAGCTCTGTATCGCTAGAATGAATTACATATTAATATATGTGTACTAAAATATTACAATCATCAAATTTTAAAACAGAAAGTAATGTAAATGTGGTCTCTCACAAGATTATGTATAACTGCTTTTTATAATTACAATCATTATTATTATTATTATTATTATTATTATTATTGGGATGACATTTGACAAGGAATGAATCATAGGAATGATTTACATTTTTAAATAACATAAAGATATTAAAGTCTTGTATATATATGTATTGATATATATGTATATTAAATGTGATGTATTTTTGTATGTTGTTTTTTTATTTTTATTTATATATTTTTTAATCTTGGCAAGATTAATATTTTTGTAATTTAGAATTTTGTTTATGTATTTATTTATTTATTTATTTATCTAATTATTCAGTGCAGCTTTGGTGAGCTTGGTGAGAATAAATGACATTATAGACTCTCAAAAGCATTTAATATAATATAATTCAAGATGCCAAGTCACCTCTTTCTTGTTGAATTATTGTGTGAGGTGTTTAGCATCTGTTGAATAATTGTTCTTAGTACTAAAAGTTTCCTCAGCAGCAAATAAGCAATAATGATGATTCCTTAAAGATCATGGAACACTGAAGACTGGGGTAATGATGCTTTACATCAAAGGAATAAATGACCATTATTATCATCGATTATTATGGCATTTCACAATATTACAGTTTTGGTCACGCTTTACAATGAGGTTTCATTAGTTAATGTGTTTACTAACATGAACTAATAATGAACAATACTTGTACAGCATTTATTACTCATAGTTTAACATTTACTAATGCATTATTAACATCCAAATTCATGCTTGTTAACAACAAACCATGAGGTAACATGAACTATTAATTAACGACTGTACTTTCATTAACTAACATGAACAAATACTGTAATAAATGTACTTTGTTCATGTTAGTAAATGCATTAACTAATACAACCTTATTGTAAAGTGTTACCGCAGTTTTTGATCAAATAAATGATTTCATAAATGGACAAATAAACGCACATCTACTCTTGAACAGTGGTGTAAACCACAGAATGCTCCTCTTTCTCTCCCCGCAGAGATAGAGATTATGACGACATTGATGATGGAGATCCGTTCAACCCTCAGAGCCGACGCATGACATCCCATCATTCCCAGCAGGCCAACATGCACAGTTTCTGCAGCTACAGCAGCAGCATGGGCAGCCAGACCAGTCTTCAGCCTCCAGCACAGACCGTCACCAACGCTCCTCTGTCTGAGTATATGTGAGAGGCGGCTGCTTCAAAGACTTAACTCTACACTCTAACATGCTTTGTTTTGCACATATTTTACACCACTGTTTCAGTTCTACTTGAAAAGGTCTGTTTGTTTACTTCCTGGCTTTATGATGCCCCTCCCTCACAAACACACAATGACCTCTGATTGGTCAGCTAGGGCCAATGTGTTCTGATTCACCTAGCATAAATGTCATGGCAGGGTTTATGTCAATTTAAACTTGGATGAAGCTTGTTGTAGTCTCTACCTGCCATTTTTTGTTGGCCTTAAAGGGATAGTTCTCCCAAAACTGAAAATTCTGTAGTCATATATTACTTAGCCTTTAAACCTGAGATTCTTCCTTCTGTTGAACACAAAAGAAGATATTGTGAAAAATGTTGGAAACCTGAAACCATTGACTTTTATTGCATTTGTTTTTGCTACTATGTTAGTGAATGGTTACCGGTTTCAAACATTCTTTAAAATATCTTCTTTTGTGAAAACAGAAACTAGGTAGTTGCCACTTGAAGGTGAGTAAATAGTGAGCAAATTTAAATTGTTGGGTGAACTGTTCAGGTTTAAACAGTTTTCATGAACCTGTCAATTTTTGGCTTTTCGTAAAATGATTTTTCACTCTAATGAAAAAAAAACAAAAAAACATCCAAAATACAGTTTTAAGTGTTTGCTTTGCACACTTTATCAATTTGAGTCTGTATATTTCAATGACAATACATATTTTTAAATTCTATAGTCCATTTCAATCTCATTGGGCCATGAACATTTCCTGCTTGTTGTCAAATTATTTCATAACTGTAACAAGAGGCGATTCAATCATATCTTAAAACAGCTGTCATAACAGTATTTATCAACACATGGACCTTTTTGGAGTCTCTGAAACTATGGAAATTAAAAATGTAAAACAGGAAATACATTAGGACCGTTGTTATTGTTTACACCCTTCAAAATGGTAAATTTTCTCAAAATTAGTTTTTTTTTCCTGCACTGACCCATAAACCTCCTTTTCTGCAGCACTTACATACACCACACTGTACATTTTTATTCATATTTACATTTTGAAGATTGTTACAAAGGCATATGATCACATTTATTCTCTAATTTATTCACTATTTATACATTTCTTCGACTAAAAGTTGAAAAAAAATATTTCTTTTCAGGATATTAAAGAGTAGAAACTTGGAATTTGGAGAGGGAAACCAAAGATAATCAAGGACCTCTTTAAAATAAGATAGATTATTTTATGTACACAGTTATTTCCTGTTTTCAGATGGATGAGTGTGAGTTTTGTGTAACAGCTCACTTTAATTACTTTTAGATAAAATAGAAGCAGTTGTTTTTGTTTTTTTTTCTTTGAAGGAGTGTTAGATGAAGTTCAGTATGTTTTGTTGTTTCTAGAATACTTATTTCCATTCACACCTTTTTGTTTTTGGTGTTTTGTGTGTTATCAGGAACCAGTCTGCGCTGTTTGGAGGGAACCCGCGCTATGAGAATGTGCCTCTGATCGGGAGAGGATCACCTCCTCCTTCGGTGCGTTGGGCTCCGGAGGTCAAGTCCTTTTCTTGACCACACATATTGTACACTCATGCTCACACTGTAATAATGATTCAAGCCAAAGATTAAAAAGTAAATAAATAAAGGATGCAGTCATTTTAAAGTCAACATGAAATCGGTATTAACCAGTGGTATTCAAAGGTTTTGGGTGAGTAGGAATTTATTACAAAATAATAATAATGTTTGTTATCAGCTAAATAAAATTAAATTAAAATTAAATTAAATTAAATATAAAATAAATACAAATGAAATAAAATAAATACAAATGAAATAAAATAACTTACAATAAAATAATAAATGAATAAATAAAATAAACAAATAAATACTAAAATAAATTAATACAAATAAAATAACTTAAAATTAAACAAAAATAAAATAAATAAAATACAAATAAATGCAAATAAAATAAAAATAAATTAATTAAATAAAAATAAATTAAATAAATAAATAAATAAAAATTAAAATAATAAAATAAAAATAGATTTAATTAAATAAACAAAAAAATAAATACAAATAAAATAAATAACTTAAAAAATAAATAAAATAAAATACAAATAAATACAAATAAAATATAAATAAATAAAATAAAAGATGGATACAAATAAAATAAAAATTAATAAAATAAAATAATAAAGTAAAAATAAATTTAATAAAAAAATAAATACAAAAAGTAAAATAACTTAAAAATAAATAAAAGAAAATAACAAAAATAAATAAATAAATAACAGTTTGTGGCTCTTTTCAGGGATTCAGCAGCGGTATCCAAGATCTATTGAAAATGTAGTATTTATATATTTTTTTAAAGAAGTTCATGTTTTTACAGAACCATTGGAATAAATTACATATGAAAATATTTTAATATAGTAAGTAGTTATTTTTAAAAAATATATAAATTCTCAATTTTACTGTTTTAAACAGCCTTCTTTCAAAATCTTACAAACCCCGAGCTTTTGAATGGTATAGTGCTTGTTTAAGTTCTTATTATATTTTTTTTTAACCAAAATTAAACCAGTAACTCGTATTAAGAGAATAAATGTGTTCAATTTGATTTCATGTTGACTTATAACTCTTGCCATGATTTTTTCAACCCTTCTTCTATTTGTCCCTTTATGACTACTGTCTTCTGCTAATAGCTTCTTTTACTTTTTTTCTTTGTTTGTTCGTATGTTTCTCTGTTTGTATGTTTCTGTTCTTATTTATTTTCTCTTTTTTAACAACAAAAAAAAAAATCATAATTCTTTTTTGGAGCTTTACTCTCAGCCATATAGAAACCGCGTAAGTTGCTGTATGATTACAGTATTATTGTCCAAGTTCCTCTGTTCTCCAACCCTCCCCTTAATATTTCATCCCTTGTTTTGTTTCTTTTGTTTTTCCTTACATGAGTTTGAATAGATTTTGTGTGGGTGATTTTATTTTTTCCCTTCTCACTCCTGGCATGGATCCTCATAGACACATATGTTTTACTGTATGTTAGACAAAGGTGATATATATACAGGGGACGTGCTCTAAATACTGTATATATATATATATATATACAGTATTTAGAGCACGTCCCCTGTTGTTAGAAGGTCAGAATGCATTATAAAGAGTGTATTTATGTACTTCTATGTCAGATTGTACTGTCGTCTGGCCACTAGCATGCCTTTTAATCCCTTTTGTCAGCTTATAATGAGTTAATTACAGGGTTCTTACAGGTGCTGGAAATCCTAGAAAATGTCTGAATTTTATTGTAAGGTTTTCAAGGGGTGAAAAGTGCTTCGATTTTGGATAAAGTGCTTGAAAATGCAGTTGTGTTGCTTTCATATTAATTTATCTTACCAAATAGGTTCATATTTAAACACAATATTAATATATATATATTGCTTTTGTAAGAAATTAAAACTCTGCTGGAATAATAAGTTAAATAATTTAACATTTTAAAATATGTTATATTCTATATTAAACATTTGGAGTTCATTAAAATATATATATATATATATATATATATATATATATATATATATATATA
>CAIGQV010019178.1:8114525-8129564 GCA_903798115.1 Danio jaintianensis | reverse complement strand
ATATATATATATATATATATATATATATATATATATATATATATATAAAAATTTTTTTATTTATAAATTTTTTTCTAATTTTAAGATGAAAGATGCATTTAAGTAAATGTAATTTAAGAGTTAATTACAGTATGTCTGTATTGTTTGCTAGGGGCAAACATTCAAAAAATGTCCCCTAGAAAACTATTCAAAAATAGCATTTGATATAATGTGATGATGTTGTACATATAGTGCTCAACATATATCAGTACACCCCTCACAAATATCTAATTTCAATGAATATTTTCTATAGGAAGCTTTACAGTATTATATTTGTGCAAATACATTAGATTAGTCAGTACTGAAGCCAAATCTGGAGCTTATCTAACTAAATAACTTATGGTTATTTTGATAATGGTTAAAAAATTAGTAGCCCAAATATTTAGCCCATGTAAAAAAAATAACAGCAAAAATCAAGAGAAACAAAAATCTATACAATTTTGTTGATTTTTCTTTTCTTTCTACTTTGTCATGGGGTCATTTGGAAATGAGAACTAATAAAACAAATAGGTTGTTTGGGTAATATATAGATGGTAGTAAGCATGCCCCCCATTTTGTTTTGTTTTGTTTTGTGGGCCTTTACAGGTTAATCTGATGTTTAATTTTTTTTGTGCAATTTTTCACATGAATTAAAATGTATTATCTTTCTATTTCTGAAGATGTTTGGTGATTAAAATATTATTTTAATAAATATATCTGTTTAATAAATCTGTTCAAATGCACCAAATCTTACCTATATTTACTGACAAATGGATAAAAAATATTCATTTTTAAAATGGGGTGTACTTATTTATGCAAAGCACTGTATATGTATATAAATTTGTAATGTACCTCATTTGTAAAGTGCTGGAAAAGTTTGAAAATTCACCTGCAAAGAGCTTGAAAGTGCTTAAATTTGGCTTTGGAAAAGGTGTAAGAACCCTGTAATTACAGTCTTACACACTTATAACCAGATATTAGCTCCTTTCACACATTAAAAGTATAGTTCACCCAAAAATGTAAATTGTGTCACTATTCACACTGCAAAAGATGCTTTTCTTACTCAGATTTTTTTGTCTTGTTTCTAGTTCGAATATCTAAAAATTCTTAAATCAAGAAGAATTTTCTAGATAAGCAAAACATTTAGTCTTGTTTTAAGAAATAATATGCAAAAATGAAGTGAGTTTTTCCTTAAAACAAGCAAAATAATCTGCAAAAGGGGTAAGAAAAAAATCTTATGTCAAAAGGAAAGACAAGATTATTTTGATTACCCCATTGGCAGATTATTTAGCTTGTTGATTAAATAATTATTTAGCTTGTTGGTTCAACTCAGTTATGTGCATACATTTTTTACTGTGTGCGCATTTTCAAAATTTATTGGCATCTTTGCATTTCCATCAAGCATTTTTTTTATGCAATAATCCAAAATGCGCATAATAATAGGTGGAGGGAAACATAGCAATTTATTGTTTAGTAATGTTAGTAAATACTGTACATATAGCTAGTGGAACCTCATTGTAAACAAGGACAAGAAGAGAGGATTAGGGCTAACTGCATGCAGTTGAAGTCAAAATTATTAGCCCTCCTGTGAATTCTTTTTTTCTTCTTTTTTAAATAATTCCCAAACGATGTTTAACAGGGCAAGGGATTTTTCACAGTATTTCTGATAATATTTTTTCTTCTGGAGAAAGTCTTATTTGTTTTATTTTGTCTAGAATAAAAGCAGTTTTTATTTATTTTTTATCCATTTTAAGGTCAATATTATTAGCCCCCTTAAGCAATATTTATTTAGCTTGTCTACAGAACAAACTACTGTTATACAATGACTTGCATAATTACCCTAACTTGCCTAGTTAACCTAGTTAAGTCTTTAAATGTCACTTTAAGCTGAATACTAGTATCTTGAAAAATATCTAGTAAAATATTATCTACTGTCATCATGGCAAAGATAAAAGAAATCAGTTATTAGAAATTAGTTATTAAAACTATTATGTTTAGAAATGTGTTGAAAAAAATCTTCTTTCCGTTAAACAGAAATTGAGGAAAAAATATACAGAAGGATAATAATTCAGGAGGGCTAATAATTCTGACATCAACTGTATACAGTATATTTTTAAATAGTAAATTACCTGTTATTTACCCGTTAGGACTGTATGTGTGAAAAGGGCTACAGAGTATTAACTTAAAAAAAACTTGGTGTCTTGGTGTCATCAGTAAACAATTGTAATCCACAAAAAAGTACTTCATTTCCACATCACTCTTCAAAACCGGTCCTTGATTTTCAGCTTTTGTTGCTTTGGATCTCTGGTCAGTGTCTCTTTGTGACTGTGTGGTTGTTTTCCAGTATTCTCCAACCATGAGAGCCACCTACCTCTCCATGACCGAAGACCAGATCAGACACTTCGGGGAGGATTTCCGAGCATAAAACTGATCCGTTTCCTTCCTCCGTTGTGCACATGTTTCCTCTGGCGTGAGTCTTCGCACTCTGGGAAAACGGACACATGGAAAACTTTTGTGTTACAGGACCATAATCTGAGAGGAGAACATGATTTGAAGGGCACTGTAATGTGCTTGCATGTATGTATGTATGTGTGTGTCTGCGTGTGTTTGATTATTCTAATGGTGCAATGTATCTTTTCCCTCACGCCTGACACATCTGTGAGGTGCTAAAATGTCCTGATTTATTTGTATGTTTACACTGTATTTTTCATCAAATAGATCGCTGGTTTCCTTTTGCAGCTGCAGAAACTTTTTCAACAAACTATTTTGTGTCCACTTTATATTAAGTGTCTTTAACTACTAACTTTTTAATGCATTATTAGACGCAGTGCACTTATTTTGTACCTACGTTTTTTTTTTTTTTTTTTTTTTTACATTGTACTAGTTTAAAAATGCCTCCATACACAAAAGTCTTGTCGCCTATCCAAGTTTTAGGAACAACAAATAATAACTTGTCTTCTAGTTGATCATTTGGTATCAGAAGTGGCTTATATGAAAGGCAAAGGCCTCTAGATTACGCTTATTTTACCAAAGTAAAATATGATCATGCCTTGATTTTTAATTATTTAATTAGGATAATAAGATCTGACTTTGCTTAGACAAAAGTCTTGTCACTTAACATAAATAATGTACAGAATAGAATATAAAGTCATGGTGCAGAAAGAATTAATATTGTGTATGACTCCCATGAGCTTAGACGACTGCATCCATACATCTCTGCAATGACTCAAATAACTTATTAATAAAGTCGTCTGGAATGGCAAAGAAAGTGTTCTTGCAGGACTCCCAGAGTTCATAAAGATTCTTTGGATTCATCTTCAATGCCTCCTCCTTCATCTTACCCCAGACATGCTCAATAATGTTCATGTCTGGTGACTGGGCTGGCCAATCCTGGAGCACCTTGACCTTCTTTGCTTTTAGGAACTTTGATGTGGAGGCTTAAGTATGAGAAGGAGCGCTATCCTGCTGAAGAATTTGCCCTCTCCTGTGGTTTGTAATGTAATGGGCAGCACAAATGTTTTGATACCTCAGGCTGTTGATGTTGCCATCCACTCTGCAGATCTCTCACACGCCCCCATACTGAATGTAACCCCAAACCATGATTTTTCCATCACCAAACTTGACTGATTTCTGTTAGACTCTTGGGTCCATGCGGGTTCCAATAGGTCTTCTGCAGTATTTGTGATGATTGTGATGCAGTTCAACAGACGATTCATCGGATGATTCATCCCTTTTCCAAATGATCAACACGAAGTCAAGTTATTATTTGTTGCTCTTACAACTGGGATCGGTGACAAGACTTTTGTCAGGTAGAGGTAGTGTATAATTCATTTCTGTTAAAATAACTTCTATTTTAGTATTATTTAAATACTAGTATAGCACTCATTCATATTATGAATTCATCTTTTTTTCCAGTTTTCTTTTTAATTTGTATTAGTAATTTTGTTTGTTTTTGTATTTAATTCTTTGTTTAATATACAAAAAGTTCAGATGCTAAAACCTCTAAGTGCCATCAGGAATATTCTTCTAAAATGAGCATTTTTCTCATTCAACTACTGTGTAGTTTTAGTAATTTCACTTTTATGGCAAAGAATAGTTATTTTTATTGCATTTAATGTGAAATAACTGAACATAAACATTGAAGACTGAGAGAAAAATGCTCATTTTAGAAGTTTAGAACACTTAGAGGTTTTTTGAATCTGAACTCTTCCTATTTTTAATTTTAGTACTTAAAACTTGAACTAAAATTAGAAATCTTGCAACCGTCTAAAATAAATATGTTTACATTGAATATAATTTTATTTTAGCTTTATTTCAATCACCGAAAAATATTTTTTAAAGTTTACCAACCCTCAGGCTACCCAAAATGTAGATTTTCTTTTGTATGGCATGAAAGAAGATTTTAGCAGAAATCATGCTCATAAAATTCAGTCAAAAAAAAACATATTGAGGCAAAATAAAATATATTTTGATATCATGTGGTATTTAGCTGGTATTTAGCTCAAGAAACTAAATGATTGGTCTGTGCAAGAATCTGAACATCATCACTTTGTATAAGACCTTAGTATACAGCATAAAAAACAATTAGTTACTTTAATAAAAAAAATAAAAAAAAGAGTAAACCCATTGATCTTACTCAAAAAAAAAAGAGAGTAAACCTGTCATAATTTGGAATTTTCTTTTAAGGCAAAAGGTTTACTCACTTTTTTAAAGTAAAGTCAACTAATCAGTTTAAAAGCAATGGGTTTACGGATTGTTTTAATTTTATTTTTAAGTTATGTCAACTTACAGTGTATCGTCATTTTGTTTTGCCTGTATATATTTTAACATACTATAGTAGTTAAAGACAATTCATATAAAGTTGAACCAGGATTGAGATTTTCCTCTTTTATTTTTTTCAGACCAGCATACATATTCATAAAGGTTGTCCATTTGTCAAATAAAAGGTCATGTACCTATAAGTGTGGGCACTGGTTAACAATAATATTTAGTCCTACATAATGTACAGCATTACTACTATCAAAATAGTAGGTACTTTTCTGAGCGATTATTCCTCATGAGAAGTTGTCTTATGTTTTTTTTTAGCTACTGTGCAGTGAACTTCATGAGCATCATCACTTTTTATGATGGCTTATTGTACAGATACTAATGCTGTTTATTTTTTTATTGTTTTGTTTTCCAAATGTCTTTTGTGCCAAGAATGGAAGCATAATCTGTGCCTCTGAAGCACTTTTATTTTGAAATCCCTGACTTTGCTTAATTCAGTGAGCAGCCGATGGTTGTTTCTGTGATCAGCAGAGATGGAAATAAAAGCTTTTCAGTTTTTTGGGGGTTTCTTGTAACCCATGTAGAGGCATTTAAAAGCACAACATGATCACTTGTAGTTTAAATTCCGCTTGAACCAGAAGCCGCGACCATTTTTTTTCCATATTGTGACGCAGTTCCTAGAGAAACAGAATATTAAATGAGAAAACAGTAGGCGTGGCTTGTTTGTTTTTTTCACTGCGCGCTTATTGGATGTAGTAAAGTAGGCATTTCATTCAGAAAGATCGGGAAAAGGGTTTGGGGAGAGTTTTTACAACCTAACAGACACCTCTTCCTTGCCATTTCTGTTTATTGTCATAGCGCTGACAGTTGAAGGGGCGTGGTTAAGTATGTTAGCCACACCCACTACCTCAGACAGAGGTAATCTGAGAATTTAACTGAACACAAACAAGAAGCACATTTTCAGATTTCAGTTTTAGATTACAAGGGCAAACAATTTTTGTTTTCTCAATGACATGCACAGATGAATTGTTCACCACAAAACTAGCAATGTGAGCTAACAAAATCAGAATGGTTAGTTTTGATTTCATGTGTACTTTAAAGTGACCTATTATACATCCTGAGAGATCTTCACCTTATTTCCAGCAAGCACAAATAGCAGGTCATTTTAATCTTTTTTCATATAGAAATTACAATAAATAGCACACTGAGCCAATCTCTTCCTTCGTATTAACCCGGTTGACCAGCTGTAAATAACCTGTATGATAACAGACGTGGTGTTATTTGTATTTCCTTCTTTGCTCCATTCTTGTGTGCCATTTTCAGGATGTTGTTTGATAAAAAAAAATCTGCTATACTTGGACAGATGCGTGCACAGCGTGTCCTCATTTGAGATTTGTGGTCATATAGCATTTTTGTAAAACTGATTTTAATATTTTGGGTGCATGAAAAGCACTGTGTTGCAGACACTGAGGTGGTGCTTGATTTCTGTCTAACTTAGAGGACAGAGAAGCGGACATAATAAAAGCATTTTGAACTTAATTGACTGAACGTGTCTATTTTTGAAAGTTATAGGCACATTTGTGAATAGCTGCATTACTTCATGGCATATTTACACACTATATGGGGTAAGTTGTGTCACTATGAGATAATGTTACTTTTTTGGCTTTGCAAGAAAATGTCAATCTTAAAGCTTTAATAATGAAACCGCAAATATGTAAAGTGTATTGAATATCAAAACGTTTAGGTAAGTATGATAATATTTAAAAATATTTACTATCGTACACAACCGACATTATACATTATGTTCTCATCTAAATGTCTATTTGTTTATTTATTTATTTTGCCCCAATGGTTTAATTTGTCTAACAACTATATTATCATTCAATTCAATTATGTCATTTTGGATTAACAAATTCATAATTTATTATAATTTAAGTATAAATGTACTTAAATGTAGTTTTATCTTCTCCTTAATAATAATAACAATAACAACAACAATAATAATAACAACAACAACAACACTAATAATAATAATAACAACAACAACAATAATAATAATAACAACAACAACAATAATAATAACAATAATAACAACAACAATAATAATAATAACAATAATAACAACAACAATAATAATAATAGGGGTGGCGCCGTCGCCTCACAGCAAGAAGGTCGCTGGTTCGAGCCTCGGCTGAGTCAGTTGGCATTTCTGTGTGGAGTTTGCATGTTCTCCCTGTGTTGGCGTGGGTTTCCTCTGGGTGCTCCGGTTTCCCCCACAGTCCAAAGACATGCGCTATAGGTGAATTGGGTAAGCTAAATTGTCCGTAGTGTATGTGTGTGAATGAGTGTGTATGGGTGTGTCCCAGTGATGGGTTGCAGCTGGAAGGGCATCCGCTGCGTAAAACATGCTGGATAAGTTGCCGGTTCATTCATTCATTTTCTTTTTCGGCTTAGTCCCTTTATTAATCAGGGGTTGCCACAGCGGAATGAACTACCAACTTATCCAGCACATGTTTTACGCAGCGGATGCCCTTCCAGCTGCAACCCATCACTGGGAAACACCCATACACACTCATACACTACGGACAATTTAGCCTACCCAATTCACCTATAGCGCATGTCTTTGGACTTGTGGGGGAAACCGGAGCACCCGGAGGAAACCCACGCAAACACGGGAATACATGCAAACTACACACAGAAATGCTAACTGACTCAGCCGAGGCTCGAACCAGCGACCGTCTTTCTGTGAGGCGAACGTGCTACCCACTGTGCCACCGTGCAGCCAATGAATGAATTAATAATAATAATATATGTAGTTAAATGTAGTTTTATCTTCTCCTTTATAATAATAATAATTATTATTATTATTTATGTTGTAACCAACATGCAGTTAGAGGAGAAAAAATATATTTATTATCACCAAGATTCCCTATTTGAGTGCCCGTGCATAATAATTACATATAATTTTGCATATTAGCCTGAATAGTAACAGCTTACTTTACCTATACACATTTTTAATAATGTAATATTTATATAATAATATAACACTGTATAACCAGGAAGATGTGTAATGTGAGAAGAGAGGGAAAAAAAAGAAAAAATGCAAAACTTACGCACATTTTACAAGATTATTAACATCTTGCTAACAAATGTGTGTTAAATCCATAGACTGTAAATAGCCTAAAAACCTAGCAGTTTCAAGCATACAGCGACATAATAATCATTGAACAAATTGATTTTCCTTATTGAGCCCTGTAATGTGGCGCCCTCTTGTGGCAAGAAGCCTGAGGTGAAGCGTCTTTTCGTGTGGATCAAACGCTATAAATAGCACATTTATATATACATATAGACTTCAAAGTAGAATTTAGTCATGTTATTATTTAGTAGCAGTGACATTAGAAGCACAAGGTGAGTAAAAGGAAAGAGCATAGTCCATTTTTGGTAAATGTATGTGTGCTGTCGTGACGTCACTTTCGTCGCTGCTAGGTTACAGTAAACTCCTGCTGTCCCGTGAACCAGTAAAACCACCAAAAACAGCTCAAAAAGAGACTCACATTCAGGTAAGATTAATTAAATTGCCGGTTTTAAAGTCTTCAACACGAAACGGCTTGTCATAGCTTGATACGTACCTTGAAATGTAATGTGTTCTTTTGTCTTGTGTTGCCATTAAAAGTCCTGCAAACCTCCTTTTTGACACAGCGCTGTGTTTCCAGTGTAAAATGCTTAAACGTCATTAAAAATCATACTTTTTCACTTTAAGATATCTGTTTGAGGTTCGACATTCTTACGAAAAGGAGCGGAAGCATTCTGGCGTAACTGTTGTGTTGTTGCTACCTTTTTTCCCGTCAGTGTGACGTAAACTATTCTAAACTATTTGAAACAAACCTAACCCTAAAGCAATATACAGTACAATAACTATCATGGTATCGAAATGATAGGCTAACAGTGACACACATTTAATTCAGTTCAATAGAAGTACTGGATTAGTTAAATTGGGGAATTATGGTGTATTTGTGTTTTTTAAAATAATTGTAAAAATGTATTAACATAATAGAGAAAGTCTATTAATATGTCATCAGATCACTTTGACTCACACGTATTTATGTACCCCACATGGTCAATACAAATAATATATAATAAAATGCACTTTTGCTTACCTTTAGCTAAAATGGAGATAGTGTACGTGTACACCAAAAAGCGCAGCGAGTTTGGCCGACAATGTAACTTTTCAGACCGTCCGGCTGAGCTGCATGTGGACATTCTGCCAGACTCTTCCCTCGCTGCAAACTTCACAGTGAGAGATCCATGTAATGTGATCATACAGTGTGCAGGTGAAATGTCAGAGCATGAGGTGAGACATATCAACAAGTACCATTATATATTTCCATATACAGTTGAAGTCAGAATTATTAGCCATCCTCAATTATTAGCCCCCCTGTATATTTCCCCCAATTTCCGTTTAACACCTTTTTAAATATAATAGGGGCGTCACGGTGGCGCAGTGGGTAGCACGTTCGCCTCACAGCAAGAAGGTCGCTGGTTCGAGCCTCGGCTGGGTCAGTTGGCGTTTCTGTGTGGAGTTTGCATGTTCTCCCTGTGTTGGCGTGGGTTTCCTCCGGGTGCTCCGGTTTCCCCCACAAGTCCAAAAACATGTGGTATAGGTGAATTGGGTAGGATAAATTGTCCGTAGTGTATGTGTGTGAATGAGTGTGTGTATGGATGTTTCCCAGTGATGGGTTGCAGCTGGAAGGGCATCCGCTGCGTAAAACATATGCTGGATAAGTTGGCGGTTCATTCCGCTGTGGCGACCCCAGATTAATAAAGGGACTAAGCCGAAAAGAAAATTAATGAAAGAATAAATATAATAGTTTAGAAATAGTTTATTTGCTAATTTCTAATTTACACTAGTATTTAGCTTAAAGTGCAATTTAAAGGCTTAACTAGGGTATTTAGGTTAACTAGGCGAGTTTACATTGTGTAACAGTGGTTTGTTCTGTAGACAATTAAAAACAAATATTGCTTAACGGGGCTAATAATATTGACCTTAAAATGGTTTCAAAAAAATTAAAAGCTGCTTTTATTCTAGCTTAAATAAAACAAATAAGACTTTCTCCAGAAGAAAAAAATATTATAGGACATATTGTGAAAAATTCCTTGCATAATTTTGGAAAATATTTGAAAAAGAAAAAAAAAATCACAGGAGGGCGAATAATTTTGACTTTAACTGTATGAGTTACGCTGAATTATATTTTGAAGTAACCCATAGTTTTTGTCCTGTTCAGGTGAACACGGAGCGCTTTGAATCTGAGTCACGAGGAATAAACCATGTGGAAGGAGGATGGCCGAAAGATCTCAATCCAGATGACATGGAGGCCACCATCCGCTACAGGAAGAAAGTGGAGAAGGATGAACACTATCAGAACACCATTATGCAGATTGCTGGTGTGAGTGGCCGCAAAGCTAACTATAATATTAGTATAAAATGAGCATTTTTTTTTTTCTGTAATGTATTATATATTTAAAAAAAAACATGATTTACAGAAGACACCCAGTAAAGTGTCATTAAACAGTGTCAAAAATTCTTGATAGGCATGTTTAAATACAAGAAACATTTGTTCAGATATTAAACAACTATTTTAGGATCACAGTGCAGCCCTAACTGATTTATTATTTGTCAGTTTAAGGATTAGTTCGCTCAAAAATGAAAATTCATTTACTCACCATTCGTCTGTCATGAACCTGTTTGAATTTCTGCACACATATTTTGAAGCATGTCAGAAACTGCAATCAAATATATATAAATATAAAACTAAATATATCAATAATGCTGAATGACAAACATTATTTCGCTCATATTTTCACATTTTATTATTTGATACTTTAAAGCACATACTAGCTTTTAATGTGTATACTAAAATGACTTTTGTAGATGCAAAATTGGATGTCTCATCTTTCACCCATGAGATGCTGGGCTTAGCTCTAACCCAGCTTTTTAATGGTTTTGATGTCTTCTTGTAGCTCATGGAACACTGCATTAGGCAAAACAACGCCACTGATATCTATGAGGACTTTCTGGAGGATGAGGATGAGGAAGATGTGGAAGAATCAGAGGAACAGCCATCAGCAAAGACAATCAATGTCTTCAGGTGAGCACAAAAATATATTAACCCAGTTTTGTGAATGAATAAGACATTATAATTTTTCCTTAATTAAAAAAAGGGTACATTTAGGTACATTTTTGTCATATTTATACATAACTTTTCTGAATTTTGGGATCAGTTACTACACCCCTATTCCATCCAAAACATTATTAGAAAAATACTGATATAAATATTTTAAAAAAGAAAAAAAAAAGAAGGGAAAAATGTCCTTATGATCTGATGACAAATAAAAGGTTATAAGGTTTAGCCATTATTTTATTATGTGCATCATTATAATATCACATTAGCAAATTTATCCATATAAAATACTCACATCTGATAGATCATCAACTTAATTTTTCCCCAATACAGAGGGAAGTTACTGTGAAGAATGTAAACACGACTGTTAAACAATTATGACAAAGCACTTTGTCCCAAAACTTGCCATCTCTTCTGGTTCATGTTTGAACACCAAATCATCATATTAGAATGATTTATGCAGGGTCATGTGACACTAATGGCTTTTCAAAATTATGAAAATTATGGCTAATGAATAAACATTAAACTATCTTTCTGACCTTAAACCATTGGTTGCCAATACAAATTAGGATAGTGCTAAAAATCTCATTTAAACCAAAAAGATCATTTTCTTTCTTTCTTTCTTTCTTTCTTTCTTTCTTTCTTTCTTTCTTTCTTACACTTATTCAAATAAATAGACACGTTTATGAAGTATTTATTGCTTGGAGAATACATTTGTTTATTTTAATTTTTTATTTAGTTATTGTATATACATGTTTCTTTTTTAAATTATGTAACTGCTTTTTAACGTGGTGCAGTGTTTGAACTGTTGTAATTAAAGAGTTAAAAGGCTTTCTTTCTTTCTTAGACTTATTTAAATAAATAGAGCCATTTATTTATTATTTATAGCTTTGAGAATCTTTTTTTTTCTTCTTTTTTTTCTAGAGACCCAAATGAAGTGAAGCGGACAGCCACCAGTTTGTCCTGGCACCCTGATGGCAACCATAAACTGGCGGTGGCCTACTCTTCCCTGGAGTTCCAAAGAGCACCCAATGACATGAGCTTTGACTCCTACATATGGGACATTGGTATATCATAAAAAAAACAACTTTTTAATGATACAAATGAGCAATGTTGCATAGTTAGGCAACCAAGGAGCTTTTTTTTTACTTTCAGAAAATCCCAATAAACCTGAGATGACTTTGAAACCTGCATGTCCGCTTGTTTGTCTGGAGTACAACCCAAAAGATTCACACATTCTTGTTGGCGGCAGCTATAATGGACAAATTGGTGGGTTTTTATCACATCTTTGGATGCACAATTAATCTTGGCCTATTCCAGCTACAGAAGAACATCTGAACTCTTTTAGCAGTGTAATTACATTTGCTTCAGTCTCTCTTGGCATTTTAGTCCTTAATAAATTATGCTTAATTGAAAAAAGTACCTTTGACCTTTTCTGTATAATGTTTGCTAGATGAGGCACACGTAGCTCTTTTGTAAAATCTAATGGCTGGACTCGTGTACTTTGGATGCAAGGTTGAAATTAGTATGTACTTAATGTTTTGTTTTTGCCTGATTACCAGCATACTGGGACACTCGTAAAGGCAGCCAGCCAGTGGAGATGTCACCCATTGAATTCAGCCATAGAGATCCTGTCTACAAAGCCATCTGGCTGCAGTCAAAGACAGGCACGGACATCTTTTCTGCTTCTACAGATGGCCAGGTCTGTGTACGATCACACATAACTCTCATATAAAGAAAGAATCAGTATTTAATTGAGATTTATAGTGTCCTCAACGTGTTGTTTAACCTTTCAGTCTTTTACTCACAATATGAACAAAAACAAACTCCGCTCTTATTAAGAACAAGTAATTGCAAACACAACTCTTCGATAAAGTCCTTGTGAAATCAAAATTTACAATGTTTATTTTGCTAGCGCACATTGTTGTTCTTTAGGTGGACAATTAATCTGTGCACGTTAATCCACTGAAAATAAAATCTTTGTTTTTTTAATCTTCAATCAAAGTCTGAGCATTTGCTTTCGCATTTGGAGTGGTCCTTCTCTGCTGATGTCAGTTTGATGGCTCTAGCTGGGTTGCCAGGTTTTCACTACAAAAGTCAAGCTATCCCAAAAATAAGCACAATCCCTAAATCCCATATGGAAAAAGAAATATTTTACAAGATTGAATGCATTATACAGGCTCTTTCTCTATCTTTTCTTTGATGGAGTTGGAGAGCAGGGTGAGGAGAGGGGGTGAGATGTTAGAGATGGAGATATTAGATTTAGACACAGATCAAAAGTATCCCAATTTCACTGGAAAACCCCAGACATGACAAAACTGTGCTTTAATCAGCCACAATCGTTTTAACCATGCCCCTCTTACCGTTAGTTTGCTACAAGAGAATGATGCACAAAAATAAAGCCACACTCCCTGATCAATATTCTGTTTCAGTCTGAAGTACATCAACATATTGAAATAAAAGTCTCAGCAACTTCTAATTCAAGCATATTTTAAATATATGTGAGCTACAAGTATTGGCATCCCTATGAATTTATATTTTTAGTACAACTGTGTGAACTAAATCATTCAGTCAAGACCTCCTGTTTCAAAAAGGTATAAATATGAGGACAGACACAGGCCCAACAGTTATTCATCTCAATGGGTAAGACCAAACCAAACGTTATTGAGCTTCAAAAAATGGCACATGGTTGTAAGAAAATAGTAAAAACACAGAAAATACCTATTCCCACCATTAGGAAAATAGTTAAGAAGTTTCAGTCAACTGGAAATGTTAAGAAATGGATGGCTTGAGTGGCCAAAAATCTCCAAGATATCCAAGAGCTAGAGAATTGCAGAAGTTAGATGGGTCTTCAGGTCAGAAAGTCTTCAAAACTACAATCTAATGCCACCCACATCACCACAAACAGTTTGTTAGGGTTGCAAGAAAAAATAAAACCTCTACTCTCACCTAAAATCGAGTATATTCAGGTTTCTTTTGTTAATTTTTGGATCAGACAGTTAATCAAAAGCCCCATTTTTAACAGTAATACTGGAAAATTGTCCATTAAATCACTGTAATGACTTTAAAAATGCACTGTTGTGTTTACAGATGATCTCTATTTATGGAAATTTACTGGTCATTTTCTGGAACAGTCTGTATGTGTGAAAGGGGTTATTGAAGACAATGACTGTATTACATACTAATAGTCATCAGATATTGAACATGCTCATGCATCTGACTCCAGGTCCTGTGGTGGGACATCCGCAAAATGAGTGAGCCCACCGAGAGACTCGTGATGGACCCCACTAAGAAGGGGAACATTGATAATTCACTTGGTGCAATTTCACTGGAGTTTGAGACCACTATGGTAAGATCACGTTTTATTATTTGTCCCAATAAAAGAAGAAACCCTATGAAACAGATGATGAGAAAATCACCATGATTTTTTTTTTTTTTACACAAGCCCACTAAGTTCATGGTGGGCACAGAGCAGGGTCTTGTGGTTTCGTGCAATCGGAAAGCAAAAACTCCAGCTGAGAAGATCGTATGCACATACAGCGGACATCATGGACCCGTTTATGCCCTGCAGAGGAACCCATTTTTTCCTAAGAACTTCCTGACTGTGGGTGACTGGACAGCACGCATCTGGTCAGAGGACATTAAAGACTCCTCTATTATGTGGACTAAGTAAGTAATTCTTTGTTCAGTTTTTGGAAAATCACCAAACAAATCAATCAATCAATCAATCAATCAACCAACCAACCAACCAATTTTTGTTCTTTTAAACTTTTTATGAAATAAATCCTGAAAAGAAATATGATAGTTTACGCAAAAATGTTAAACATCACAGTTATGTTCAGCATTCACCATAATTATAAATGTTTCTTAAGAGCTAAAAAAGAATATTAGAGTTATTTCTGAAGGATTTATCACATGAATAAATTGCATATTGAAAATTTTGGTAAAATATTTATAATAATAAGATAAATAATAATACGATAACTAGACATATGTGTATAACAGATACTATTAGAACTTATAATTTGAATTGTAATTTGTTTTATAAAAAAAAATATATATATATATATATATA
>CAIGQV010019178.1:8094412-8114125 GCA_903798115.1 Danio jaintianensis | reverse complement strand
TTTAAGATTATAAGGCTGAGCGGCATGAAATGCCTTCAGTCTAGAGACATTTCCCAGTATTTATCTGTTGCAATCCCTATATCACAATAATTAACCCCCGAAAAAGCCAAAGCAAAGCAAACACTACCAGAAACACTACCAGACTATGGTATAAATACGGCACTACGACATACAAAAGAAAGAGATCGACTTAGAAAGTCACTTACCTGTTTGATAATGATTTGATCAGCTGTGGTTTGAAATTATGCTGTTTTTCTCCTCTAAGGGCTTATTATGCGGTCTCTGTCGCCATCTTGTGGCGGAACGTCAACCGTCTTTGCTCTGCTCAGTATGACAGGCTGATGGATGCCGACACGCTGTATCTCCAAAATTATAAATGTTTGTTGTGCTTTTTCTAATCTGTTTCTACAGATATCACATTGCCCATCTGTTAGATGGCTGTTGGAGTCCAGTCAGACCCTCAGTCTTCTTTACAGTAAAGATGGACGGCACCTTGGATGTGTGGGACATCTTGTTTAAACAGAACGACCCCACTCTCTGCCTCAAAGTGTGTACTCTCTGTCTCTTCATCAAACTTATATCACTGCCCGACATCTCAACATTATCTGCTTGAAGAAATGTTCATTAGTACATGTGTATGTTTGTTTTTTTGTTGACAGGTGTGTGATGAAGCTCTGTACAGCATCAAGGTTCAAGACAACGGCCGTTTCCTGGCCTGTGGCTCTCAGCTGGGAACCACCACACTGCTGGAGATTTCAGCAGGCCTGTGTTCACTGCAGAAGAACGAGAAAGCTCTGGTCTCAGAGGTGACATACAGTATATTCACACTTGAACATGTGCATGAAAACAAAACACTGTCAGGCCACTTTATTAGGTACAACGACTTTTATTTGTGTGTGCATGCTACTTTATCATTATGTTTAGTGTATTTCTTTTAAAGAGAAATCTAAAAAGCAAGTCTGGCCAATCTAACGCTTTGACTGAGAGGTTTAAGTGATGAAAAAAAATTAAGACAACACTTATTATTAATTTTCTGGATATGCCATTATGAATAAAATGTTTATTTGTGGGTTTTTTTCATTTAATAAAGTACTGATATTATGAAATGTGAAATATTCCATTTTCAGACCTTAAATATTGGGGAAACGTGTGTCTACACAAAATATATATATTTTTCTCTTTTATTTCTCCTGTCTTTTGATATTTAATGTAGAATATTTTAGTTTCATCTGTTGTCATTTATGCAAATAAATGCTAAATGATAATATTAATATTTGAAATATTGACACCTTATCAGTAGTTTATAAAAAATAATAATACAAATAAGCTTTAATCAAAACATGATTTAAAACCAATTATGGAATTATTATTGTTAGTTATTATTGATAATAACTCTGAAGGGGTCTCCTATTATAATTTTTTTTCACTTATGTGTGATGTGTCACTTATTTACTTAAATTTATACTTGACATCTGTCATCCGTCTTCTCACCCAACACTGAATCTATGAGGAGAATTTTCCCCTTGTTTTTTTGCAGATGTTTGAGCGTGAGACGAAGCGGGAGAAGATTCTAGAGGCTCGACATAGAGAGATGCGTCTGAAGGAACGCAGCCGCTCAGAACAGAGCCGAGAGGACGAGATGAAGGAGACAGACGGCGAGGAGAACGCAGAGGAGCTGGTGGCCCATGCAGAGAAAGACTTCTTCCACATAATAGAAAACGAGAGGATGAAAGAGAGGAATGAGGAGAAAGACAGAGATCAGGTTCAAGATGTTCTGCTCACACTGTTCACGTTTCTTTTGATGTTCTGAACGGCAGATCTGATTCTGAGTTCTGTTTCAAGAATCAATTCCTCACTGTTGTAGAGATTCTTTTCGATTTGTTTCTTCTAAAAACCCTGCAAGTAGTAACTACAGTACACTAAAAAATGAAGGTCAGTCAAGTACAGTTGATTAGCCCTCCAGTGTTTTTTTCTTTCTTTTTTAAATATTTCCCAAATGATGTTTAACAGATCAAGGAATTTTTTTTCTTCTGGAGAAAGTTTCTGTTTTTGTTTTATTTCGGCTAGAATAAAAGCAGTTTATAATTTTTTAAAAACCATTTTAAGATCAGTATTATTAGCCCCCTTAAGCAATATTTTTTTTGATTGTCTACAGAACAAACCACTGTTATACAATGACTTACCTAATTACCCTAACTTGCGTCATTAACCTAATTAACCTAGCTAAGCCTTTAAATTGCACATTAAGCTGAATACTAGCATATTGACAAATAACTAGCAAAATATTATGTATTATGCAGTTATTAAATTTTTTTTATTAAAACTATTGTGTTTAGAGATGTGTTGAAAATAAATCTTATTTATGTTAAACAGAAATTGGGGAAAAAAATATAAAGGGGGGCTAATAATTCAGGAGGGCTAATAATCCTGACTTCAACTGTACATCGTTTATTGCATAGATGGAACGTTGCGTCTAAAATACTTACACAGCTGTTGAATAAAACGTAACTATAACAGCAAATTGTACACTGAAATAACCATAGTAGTAGGGCACCAAAATAAGAGCATGCATTTTGCCTGTCAAGCACATTGTAAAGAGTTGGGGTACAACAGAGTTGAGGATCCAAATGCAGTTTATTAAAAGAGTCGTCAAGCAGGCCAAAGGGCAAACAGGGACAGACAGGAGCATGTAGATAATCCAAAAGTATAGTCAAAGTACAGGCGAATGGTCGGGACAGGTGGCAAAACAACATAAACAGTAAAACAAAGCAAAGGTCAAAAAACACAATAAGACAAGGAAAGGAAAGGAAAGGAAAGGAAAGGAAATGCTTCGTAATGCTCACTTACAGTATAATAAGACTCAGCAAAGAGTGTGTGTGAATGAGGTGTCTTTATAGTCCTACTAATTAGTCTTCAAGAGCTACAGCTGTGTGTGTAATCAGTGGGAATTAGGAACTGGTGTGTTAGTGCAAAGTAGAGATGCACGGATAAGCTGAAATGTCACCCGAATCCGCGGCTTCATACTAATCATCCACCCGCTACCCGCCCGCACATATAATTTTATGTGATATATATATATATATATATATATATATCCGCACCCGATCGTCACTTTAATAATTCAAATTCTTTGTTTTAAGCATGATGATCAGCGTGGATCGTTCGTTATTAACAGCAGATTCAGTGAGCTAATCTGCGCATCCCTTGCCAGAGACAACATGGAAGAGGCGTACTGTATATCAAGGCAGCACAGGTCCACACACGCATCCACGTAACTTTCAGTGGTATGTTTTGCTGTCCTGACGAATGTAAGAACTTAAAGTGCTTGTCTGACTTTGACTTGACCGGCCTTTCGATTTAGCACACATGATGTTTCATATTTGAGTTACCGGTCTTGTGGCTTTTAATCATACCGCAATTAATCATAATGTATTTTTTTTATTACCCGCCCGACCCGCGGATTATCCGCAGCGTCCGCGGATATAACCGCCATCCGCGCATCACTAGTGCAAAGACTTCTGGGAGTTGTATTTCATACAGTGGCAGATGTGTAGTTCTCCAGCGATCTGCACAGGCTAGATTTTTTTTGATGTATTTAGAGTGGAGCTTAAAACCTTTCATTTCACCACGAAAGTTTATTTGTTATTCTAATATTTTGTGTTGATGTACAACAAATCTCCATTTATGATGTCAATCACCTCATACTTCAGTTTCTCATTACATCTTCTGACCAATCAATGCTTTCTAATATCTGACATGCCCCGCCCCCTTCAAAACGCTTCTCATTTGCTTTTTTAATTTGATCTGCTTGAGCTCAACCACTCTCACTGGCAGAGCAGTGATAAAAAACGAAACGCTATTGGCTGTTTTTTTTAAAAGGGGGAGGAGCTACTCTGTACAGCCCTGTCTTCATGTTTCAGTTGAAATTACATCACACATCGAACAAAAATGCACATTTCAAAGCATTTCACAGGACATTTAAGCAAGAGGGCCGGTATCAATATTTTGTTGGACGTCAGTCACCTCATACTTCAGTTCCTCATAACATCTTTCAACCAATCAGATGCTTTCTAATATCTGACATGCCCCGCCCCCTTCAAAACGCTTCTCATTTGCTTTTCAATTTGATGCACTTGAGCTCAACCACTCTCACTGGCAGAGCAGTGATAAAAACGAAACACTATTGGCTGTTTTCTTTAAAAGGGGGAGGAGCTACTCTGTCCAGCCCTGTCTTCATGTTTCAGTTGAAATTACATCACACATCGAACAAAAATGGACATTTCAAAGCATTTCACAGGACATTTAAGCAAGAGAGAGTCAATATCAATATTTGTTGACATCAATAACCTCATACTTCAGTTTCTCATCACATCTTTTTTAACCAATCAATGCTTTCTGATATCTGACATGCCCCGCCTCCTTCAAAACGCTTCTTATTTTATTTAAATTTGATGCGCTTAAGCTCAACCACTCTCACTGGCAGAGCAGTGATAAAAACAAAATGCTATTGGCTGTTTTTTTAAAGGGGGAGGAGCTACTCTATGTCTTTCCCTGTCTTCATGTATCAGTTGAAATTACATCACACATCGAACAAAAATGCACATTTCAAAGCATTTCACAGGACATTTAAGCAAGAGAGTCAATGTTAATATTTGTTGTCATCAATCACCTCATACTTCAGTTTCTCATCACATCTTTCAACCAATCAATGATTTTTGATATCTGACATGCCCCGCCCCCTTTAAAACGCTTTTCATTTGCTTTTCAATTTGATGCGCTTAAGCTCAATCACTTTCACAGTTATAAAAATGGAACATTTTTGGCTGTTTTGTTTAAAAGGGTGAGGAGCTACTCCCTGTCTTCATGTTTCAGTTGAAATGGCATCACACATCGAACAAAAATGCACATTTCAAAGCATTTCACAGGAGCAAGAGAGAGTTGAATCAATGCTTGATTCAATACAGTTCTTTTCAACTGAAAAAGCCTTTAAAGGAATTGATTCCAAACAACATTTATTTGTGGAATCGACTACCAGTCTTAAATCTGACGTCTGAAATCTTTAATCATCTTCACTTCTGTGCGTTTTGCTGTGTGTGTGATCATATGTGTGTGCTTCAAAACAGCTTGTCAAACAAAACGACCCTCCTTTGTGAAGCTTAAACAAATCGTATCCCATGTTTGGACCGTTGCTTCAATAAGATAAGCTCTATATATAACCCAGATCGCTGTGGCCGACGCTCTCTATTGTGAAAGACAAAGCAGGAAAAATCAATAAAGTCTACTTTGTCTGTATCCAGAATACTTTATGCTCGTCTGTGATTGGTTAAGGAGGCATCGGAGCATCACAAGTGTATTTCTGCAGGCCCATTTATTCAAAGGCTCGTCTGATTTATGGTTTTGCCCTTTTCAGTGACTTTAGTTATTTGATAATAAAGAGGGGGTTATAATTAGGTTTGTTTTATTGTGTCTCGCATGACTTGTGCATAAATCTGGAAGTGTATAGTTTGGGCTCTGTTTCGGATTGGTCTCATTTTTGTTTCTTATTTTTTTGCAGGAGAAAGGAGTTTGTGAAGAGAAAGATTTCCAGGAGGAGCACGAAACCAATGGCGTTTCTTCATTTGTAAGGACAGAAATCTCCCTGTAGATTGAGCTGCTCTCTTAGACCCCGTTTACATTAATACGTTTTAGTTTTAAAACGGCATCTTAGAACAAAAACGATCCACGTCCACACTGGCGTTTCACCTAGCGTTTCTGAAATGATCTCTGTCCACACTACACCGCTGAAAAAGCACATCATGTGACCATACACACACTCTGGCATGCGCTGCAGCGTATGCAGACTTCTGAACTCCAGGCAGTCAGCGGGTGCTTTGAGCACACCTCCCCAGGTGAGAGCAGCGCACGTCAGACAGTTCATCATAGATATACCGCTGGATTTCATTTCACTATAGTTATTAAACGTGATATTTAATTCATCTTGTCTCTATCTAACGACTCTTCGGTATTTTAAATCTATTACTTATTAAGTAATATATTATGTATTAATATATTATGTAACCACGTACACTGATTCTGCACATTTGACTGATTGCTTGCCTTTATTTCCTATATTGTATAAACTTATTGTACGTTATACTTTTAGAATGGCCATTATTGATTATTAAAACTGATATTCAGCAAAAGAAACCTTGTATGTTTCGTATTTTTCAATGAAAATGAAGGCAGTTATGTTATATGGCTCCGTTTTGTTATAAATATGCATACAGTGAAGACGATGGTCATATAAATATGTAGCTACACGACGCCTCAACATTTTTGGTGTCTGTTAAGTTGTTAATATCAAAATGAAAATAGGCAGTTCCTTATATCATGTTTTCCTTTTATTGTTAAGAAACAACGTAGCCAGGGTGATGTGAATGAAGTTATAAAGTACACTGTACCCTTTGAAGATTTACCCCACATGTCCTCGGGAGTTTGTTTTCCGTATCAAACTTGCGAAGTCTGAACTTACAAGGAAAGGATGCAAGACTGAACTTTGTGTACTTGATGTTGAGAAAATGCCCCAATCAGGTATGCGAATGTCTGCAGCCACACCTCTGTTTTCAGATGTCTCCGTTTTCCCCCATCCACACTGACACGGAGCAGCAGCGCTTTAAAACAAATACGGCCTCTTCAGTTTTTTTAAAACGCTCCGTTTTCAGGGCTCAAAAACTCTGGGGTAGTGTGGACGGAAGCGTAACCGTAGCAAAACTTATGCATTTTAAAACTAAAACGCATTAGTGTAAACGGGGCCTAAGTCAGTTCATGTACCATTCACAAACTGTTTTTACTCCCGTTATGTGATGTATTTGTGAATGAAACAACAAACAATCAAAATAATATTACAGCATAGGATTTATCATGAGTATGAATACAGTGGGGCGACGCGGTGGCGCAGTGGGTAGCACAATCGCCTCACAGCAAGAAGGTCGCTGGTTCGAGCCTCGGCTGGGTCAGTTGGCATTTCTGTGTGGAGTTTGCATGTTCTCCCCGTGTTCGCGTGGGTTTCCTCCGGGTGCTCCGGTTTCCCCCACAAGTCCAAAGACATGAATTGGGTACGCTAAAATTGTCCGTAGTGCATGTATGTGAATGAGTATGAGTATGGATGTTTCCCAGTGATGGGTTGCAGCTGGAAAGGCATCCGCTGCGTAAAACATATGCTGGATAAGTTGGCGGTTCATCCCGTTGTGGCGACCCCAGATTAATAAAGGGACTAAGCCGAAAAGAAAATGAATGAATGAATGAATACAGTGGATTGTGTACTATTATCACTTTATTTAAGTTGCACATTAAGAACTCTGTAAATCTGCTTTTAAAATGATGTATTTTGAAAAAAATGTGCTGTCTTAAGGCAAAGTACAGTAGCTACACAGTTGGTCAGAATTTAGGTAAGGCATAAATATGGTTTGTGATATATATATAGTTGAAAGCAAAATTATTAGCCTTTTTGTGAAATGTTAAAGGTCCTGTGAAGTGCTTTTGAAGTGATGTTTGACGTAGTCTCAACTGAAACACGAAGAAAGGGTGGGACATAATGCAGCCCCTCCCCTTTAAAAAAAAAAAACAGCCAATAGTGTTTTGTTTTATCACCACTCTGCCAGTTTGAGCTCAAGTGCATCAAATGAAAGCAAATGAGAAGCGTCTTGAAGGGGGCGGGACATGTCAGATACTAGAGAGCATTATGATTTGATGAGAAACTGAAGAATGAGGTGACGTGAAAAAAATCGTTGATCCATTTAGGTGGAAGTGACAAACTACAAGCTTTACATGTTTATATCAGTTTTATATCTTCTTAGCACGAATTTTGTCACTGGAACAGACTAGATATCTTAAAAACTAACAATACTGATTCTAACATCTAAAAAACTTTATTTTAATTTTATGGGACCTTTAATTTAAATGATGACAGTACATAATATTTTTCTAATTTTGCAAGATACTAGCATTCAGCTTAAAGTCCAATTTAAAGGCTTATCTAGGATAATTAGGTTAACTAGGCAAGTCATTGGACAGTAATAGTTTGTTCAGTAGCCAATCACACAAAAAAAATCCTAAGGGGCTAATAATATTGACCTTAAAAATGATTTGCATACTTTACTGCACTTTGCATTTGTCGAGCAGGATATATAATAATATTTGCAGTTACAACATGTTTGACTGGCTGGTGTAAAGACTTTAAATGTGTTTTTCTCAGTTTTAGTGTTTGAGTAGTTACTGCACTTTGCATTTTTGAGGCAGAATTCATTCATTCATTCATTCTCTTTTCGGCTTAGTCCCTTTATCAATCTGGGGTCGCCACAGGGGAATGAACCGCCAACTTATCCAGCATATGTTTTACGCAGCGGATGCCCTTCCAGCTGCAACCCAGCACTGGGAAACATCCATACACAGTCATTCACACACATACACTACGGACAATTTAGCTTACTCAATTCACCTATACCGCATGTCTTTGGACTTTTGGGGGAAACCGGAGCACCTGGAGGAAACCCACACGAACACGGGGAGAACTTTTGAGGCATTATTGCTGTACAAATTTGATTTTACTTTACCTGAAATGTGCCTTAGGAAATTGAGAAAATGTCAGGGTTGATTGCTTTTCTTATATTTTTTCATAAAGTGACTAACCAAGAAAATATACTTATGAAAAGTTCATTTGCATAAAACATCCATCCATTTATTTTCCTTCGGCTTAGTCCCTTTATTTATCAGGGGTCGCCACAGCAGAATGAACTACCAATTATTCCGGCATATGTTTTACGCAGCGGATGCCCTTCCAGCTGCAATCCATTACTGGGAAACACCCATACACTCTCACATTTACACTAATACACTACTGCCAATTTAGTTCATTCAATTCTCCTATACCGCATGTCTTTGGACTGTGGGGGAAACCGGAGCACCCAGAGGAAACCCACGTCAACAAGGGGAGAACATGCAAACTCCACACAGAAATGCCAATAGGCCAAACGGGATTCGAACCAGTGACCTTCTTGCTGTGAGGCGACAGTGCTAACCACTGAGCCACCGTGTCGCCCTGCACAAAACATGATTTATGAAAATTAATAACGGATTTGTTTTTTGCAAATGAACTCTTCAAATATTTTAGCATTTTTCGTTTAATTATGTATGATTTGTAGTTAGTCCAATTTACTAGTCCAAATACTAGAACAGACTATTTAAATTAGTCTAGTTTAAATAGTTCATTACTTTTCTGTTGGATTTTGTGAAACTGCACTTTTAGCAACATATCTTTTTTTGTAATAAAATATGAATAAAATGTAAAAAATGTGTGTTCAGATTTTAATTATTCATTTTTTTATGTATCTGTCTATACAGGTGTTATACGATCTGTAAATAATTACCGGTATAGTGTTAATGAGTCAATAATATGACCAAAAAGTGCGATTATGATTTAAACAAAATATATATTAATTCATTTAACTATTACCATAAATATGTCAGAATATAAATGTTGATATTTTGTTTATTTATCAATACAATTTATTAATAAAATAATTTATTAATACAATATTTTATTGTATTAATACATTTATTTTATGACAATAGGTGAAAATAAAATATTCAATATTAAATATCGATATATGTATATTATAGTATATATATATATATATATATATATATATATATATATATATATATATATACTATAATATACTATATGTATATTTTTATTACTTGATCTTAAAATACTGGTATTTTAGGATGGGTGAAAAAAAAACCATTGTATATATCTTTTTCATAATTTATTATTACTATTATTATCATCATTATTATTATTATTATTATTGTTATTATTCCTAATGGGCTGCACGGTGGCGCAGTGGGTAGCACGTTCGCCTCACAGCTGGTTCGAGCCTCGGCTGGGTCAGTTGGCGTTTCTGTGTGGAGTTTGCATGTTCTCCCCGTGTTCGTGTGGGTTTCCTCCGGGTGCTCCGGTTTCCCCCACAAGTCCAAAAACATGTGTATAGGTGAATTGAGTAAGCTAAATTGTCCGTAGTGAATGAGTATGTATGGATGTTTCCCAGTGATGGGTTGCGGCTCGAAGGGTATCCGCTGCGTAAAACATATGCTGGATAAGTTGGCGGTTCATTCCGCTGTGGCGACCCCAGATTAATAAGAGACTAAGCCGAAAAGAAAATGAATGAACATATATATTCATATATATAAATTGCAATTTATTAAAATGTATATTTCTTTAGTGTATGTAACTGAAAAAAAGACTCAATCAAGCATTGACTCAAGCGGAAGAAAACGGCAGTACAGTGTCTGTCCAGCAGGTGTCGCTGCGGCCTCACAGTCTGCTGATTTCTGCCCACCTGAGCGTAGCATCAGCCGCTGTGAATGACGCACTGCACTACTGCTCATCTCTAGGGGCATCACAAACACAACACACACACGGGTTTACTGTGGGTGGAGAGACACGCGTCCAGCTCAGACATGGACCCGACGGACTCCACGGCCGTTTAATAGCCGCTGTTTGATCGCTCAGTGTGTTTTTAATCTCTGACTGACAGACAGACGAGCAGGTGAAGTGTTTGACGAATCATGAGCGCGCGCGTCTGTTGTTTTTTAGCCTCTTCACGTGATGCTCATCTTTTAGTTTACTAATAATCGTCCCGCAAAACATTACGATGAAGGACACTGGAGAGTCAAAGGACCAGCAGCTGACAGTAAGTCTACAGACTAGTTATTTACCTCAACTTGTGTGTGCTGTAGACTGCGTTCAGCCAAATATATGCATATGTAAATAAATAACCCTATATATAGAGAGAGAGAGTCTGTATTTACATATTTTTGTGTATAAATTATACAGCTTTTACTATATATTAGCTTATGTGCTACCAGTAGGCTAATAATAATAGGTACTGTACATATTATTGTATATACAGCAAGTTGTCTACAGTCTGATGCACGTATAAATTTGAATAGCCCATGTGTATATATCATATTTTATGTCGTCTTTACAGATTTGTAGACTTTGTGCAGCAAGTAATTGTAAATGCAGTACATTTTACTGTTTGACCATAAACATTTGTGGTAAAGTTGACTTGAAGTACATGTTCCATGTAAATTATTTAAAGCAGTAGTTTGATGTTGGCTTTTGCAATTATTATGCATCTTTTATGAGCTTATTGAGAGAGTCTATTACTCAATTTAATTAATCAAGTAATTTGTTACACCTTTATATCAATATTACACATTTATTACATGACTATTGAAATGATCTACTGAGCAATACAGTGATTAAAAATACTTGATACGGTGAATTGAAACAGATTGTCATCTTAATGTTTACATTAGTTATTTTCTTTGGTCCTAAGAAAGAACAACCATTATTTAAAGAGGTACGCTCTCTTTCATTCAGTGTAACAATATTTATTTAGTATTCATGTATAAAAAATATTTTCTGGGATAGTTAGAAAAATAATCATTTGATGACATTTTAAAAGACACATTGTAAGGATCACAGACAACAAGATTTTGACATTTTATTTTCCCAAAAGGTACTTTATTATTACCTTACTTGCATCTAATATGCTTTCTGTCTACATAAAATAGCTCAATTTAATATTTGATGTACACGGATGTATAATAAGACACAAACAAGTGACTTTAGAAGTGAACAAAATCCAGATTTTATACCCTGACAGCCTGTCTACCTAAAACCCCAGTACAGATTTCAGTCTGACAGTCTTCTCTTGTTATATTTAGATTCTTTGTGAGCCCAATACCTGTTTTCTACTGATCTTTTGCCCCCGTCTCAATTATTCACAGAGCCAGTTTAAATTCCCTTTCTCTCTTTCCACTTGCATTACATCATTCCAGCTGTAAATGTGGGCCAGTGAGATGCCTTTTCTAGGTCAGGTCCCATTATAACAGGAGTAATCAATAAAAACAATTATTGATCCGTAAATCTAAATTTAGCCGAAGACGTTTGTGGTACTGTATGTCTTTATGCAGGTATTGGGTGTGAGCAACATAACTGGTTTTGCCGCATTCTATTAAATACTAGACAGGTTTTTTTTTCGCTCGACAAACAGCAATAGCCTCCAGCTATAATATTCATACTGAATAATTAACTTGCTAGTGTGCATTGCAGAGCTGCATTGCTGCACTAAGGTCCATCAGTGTAGATTTTGTTAACAAAATACTTTCGTTTCATGCACGAAACTTCATTCTACTGCAGGCCAGCTGATTCAGACAGAAGCAGATAAACAGAAATGCGCTTAAAATACAACTTTATGAGAGAATTGTGCTTATCATCCATCTTTATCTTGGGCATTGATGCAGGTTGTGTGACTTGATAGAGATGTATGTTTTTGTGTTTATTGGTTTTGAAGGGTTGTTTTTCCTTTTTTGTTTTTGTATATTGAGGTATTATGGAAGCCTGTTCCCGCCACTGAATACTAATAGAAAAGGTTATTGTGACTTTTTATCTCAGAATTGTGTGATAGGGCTGCACAATATATTGTTTCAGCATCGCTGTCGCAATGTGTGAATCTGCAATAGAACATGATTTGTGGGGTTATCTCAAAGTTGAACCTTAAAGTAGAGTAAAAGATTTTCATTTGGATGTGTTTTTAAGACCTGTGACTTTGTAAGATTTATGCTTAACTTAAATCAAGAGTTTATATACCTTATTTAGGTATATAAACCTAATTTAATAGTATTTAATTATCAAGACAATGAAGACTATACACTATACAGTGTTATTTTATCTGTTATTATTGAATTTCTCTACCTCAATACTGTTAGATTCCACAGAAAACCATACGATTAATTTGTATTTGCTCGTGTATTGTACTTTATGCAGATACCCCTTTACAAAGTAATCCCAATCGATGTAAAAATATGAATTCATTCCAAATAGTGTTATAAGTGATCTTTTGAAAGTATATTCATATCGCAGGCAAACTAAATATCACTATATCTGTTTTTGTCCAATATCATGCAGCCCTAATTCTGACTTTTTTCTCAGAATTGTGAGATGTAAACTTGAAATTGTGAGGCAAGTCAAAATTGCGAGATATAAACTCACAATACTGCGTTTTCATATGGACGAACAGCCAAACCACGTAGAAAAAAACACAAGGTTTTGAAAATACCCGCGTTTGCATGGACTGAACTCTAATGCCATGACATTCATACAAGTTTAGCTTTTTTGTTCAAATGCTTTCTGAGGCTAATGTATTACCTCTTTTCTTGTTTTCCAGGTGGCCCTGAGGATTCGGCCATTGAGTGATGCTGAGCTGGAGGAAGGAGCCACTATTGTAGCCCACAAAGTGGATGACCAGGTCAGAGGAGACAGATGAATCAGAGTGTGTGTGTGTGTACTGGTTTTGGTGGTTTACAAGGATAGTTTTTTGTATAATGTCATGGGTATGACCTATTTGTACTCTTACATTGGTTTACTAGGACATGCCAGATATCCTTGTAATTAAAAACGGTTAAAAATCATACTTGGTGTCTTTTGATATTAAAATTTTGCCACAGGTTTCCTGCGAGGGTTGGGTTTAGGGGTAGAGCCATTCAATTTTACAGTATAAAATGCATTATGCCTATGGAGAGTCCCTGTAAACCACCAATACCAACATGTGTGTATGTGTGCATGTTTTTGTGATATAATGACATTGGCATGACACAGGCATAACAGTGCGATAGTGAATTATGAGGACATTGCATGATGTGCCCATTTTTTAAAAGACTTCGAAATCATATGAAAATATTGTTATTATTATTTTCATTAAGTAAAATTCCACACAGTCTGTAAGGGTTAGGGTTAAAGGTAGGGTTGGGATAGGGCAATAGTAAATACAGTTTGTACAGTATAAAAACAATGGAAACCTATAGAATGTCATTTCAATTCACAAAAACAAACCTGTGTGTGTGTGTGTGTGTGTGTGCAACAGAAATATCTCTGCATTTTACTATGCGTTCTGTGGTAGCCTTTTCTATGACGACAATGTGGATTGCTGCCTCAAATTTTTCACAGGGTAATTAATAGTCACACTTGCACTGTATGCAATTGTGTGTTCAGTGATTCTGCATTGAGTACCGTTTGCGTATGCAGTCTGTATTTGCTTTATGATCTGTTTGTGTTAATTGGTGGGTCTCAGTATAAGAGCTAAACAGGTGACTCAGGCTGTTTATTCAGCTTCTGAAAAAAGCTATATTTAATGAGTCCAGTGCTCAGATTATTCAGAGAAAAATGCTATTAACAGGAAAGCGTGTTTTGTTGGTCTTTTTCTGTCTATGTGGTCAGATCTTGGCCAGAATAATGTGTGATGTGCACCAGATTTTATGTTGTTAGTCAAAATACTAACAACTAGTGCATGATCGCGTACACTTATTAGCGCTCTGTGCATTTGGAAAATATAGAAATGTAGGGCTAGATTGTGATGGCATTGTCCATTGTGTAATTTTAGAAGTCTTTTTTTTTTCCCAAAATAGGTTGGAAAACAATGTGACGACATTAACAACAGGCTAGTTTAAGTGTCCCCAGAGCTGTCATTGGCATTAGTGTGTGTGGTCAGATGTTCTCTCTCAAGGGTTTGAGTCACAACGACAATTAGCCAGTGTCACGAGACCTCAGTACACAATTTAATTTACCTGTGACTTGCATGCGCAGGTGAACATTATAACTATTTGAACATATTTATGTCAGATGTTTGGTTGATTGATTAATTGTTGCAATTATAGCTCTTTTTGATGGCAGATGTCATACAAACATCAGCCCGGTCGGTCTCTTCGGTCATCAAACCAGAGATTATTATGCATCCCTAAGTTGAGGCTGAAATGCAGGGGTGACCGTGCTTTCGCAGTAGCTGGTCCTAGATTGCCCCTCTGTATTAGATCTTTATCATCTCTGTCTTTTTAAATCTAGGTTGAAAACTTACATTTTTGATTTGGCATTTTATCAGTGAGAATTGTTTGTTTTAGCTATAATTTTATATCTTTCTCTTCGTGATTTGTATTGTGCAGCACATTGGTCAACCTTTGGTTGTGTTTAATAGTGCTATATAAATAAAATTGACATTGACATTGTGTCACGGTTTGCTCTGCACACAAAGGCACGAAACACGGGATTATCAAAAACACGTAGATTTATTAACAAACACTCACTGGTAAATGGAGCCACGGGAAGACGGAGACACCGAACGTAGACAATTCACCATGGCAATACAATACTGGACCAAGGAGAAACTAAACTAAGGGGTATATATACACATGAGGGATAATGAAACACAGGTGAAAATAATCAACAGGAAACGGCGGGAAAACAGAACAAAGGGATCACATGATGACAACATGGAATAGACACCTGACACATTGACATACAAATGGCAGACATTTGATTGATTTACATTTATAATAGAGAACAATATCAAAGTCGGCGTCACGGTGGCGCAGTGGGTAGCACGATTGCCTCACAGCAAGAAGGTCGCTGGTTTGAGCCCCGGCTGGGTCAGTTGGCATTTCTGTGTGGAGTTTGCATGTTCTTCCCGTGTTCGTGTGGGTTTCCTCCGGTTTCCCCCACAAGTCCAAAGACATGCGCTATAGGTGAATTGGGTAAGCTAAATTGTCCGTAGTGTATGTATGTGAATGCAAGAGTGTATGGGTGTTTCCCAGTGACGGGTTGTGGCTGGAAGGGCATCTGCTGCTTTAAACATATGCTGGATAAGTTGGTGGTTCATTCCGCTGTGGCGACCCCTGATTAATTAAGGGACTAAGCCGAAAAGAAAATGAATGAATGAATGAATGAACAATATCAAAATGCTACTTGGGAAATGTCTATTATAATAAATAAAATGATGCAAGTTGCTGGAATGAAGCATCAGAACTTTACACTAATTATATGTAGAGATTTTTGTAGAATTTACTGAAACATGTTACTGTAATAATAAGCATAACAATACATGGCAAATAATATTATGGGATTTATGATGTTGAAATATCTTTATAGATTTGACAAATTAATATGGATATGTTTGGTACATACAGTACATACATAAGTCAAAATTATTAGCCCTTCTGTGAACTTTTAATTCTTTAAAAAAATATTTTTTAACAAAATGTTGTTTAATGGAGAGAACATTTTTAAAGAACACATTTTTAAGCATAATATTTTTAATAACTAATGTCTAATAACTTTCTTTTGTCTTTGCCATGATGACAGTACATAATATTTTTTCTGCTTATTTTGCAGATACTAGCATTCAGTTTAAAGTGACATTTAAAGACTTAACTAGATTAATTTGGCAAGTTATAGGGTAACAGTAGTTTGTTCTGTAGACAATTGAAAAAAAATATATATATAAATATATATTTCTCTAATAATTTTGAGCTTAAAAATGTTTTAAAAAATTAAAAACTACTTTTATTTCAGCCAAAATAAAATAATTAAGACTTCCCCAGAAGAAAAAAATTGTTATAGGATATGCTGTAAAAATTTCCTTGATCTGTTAAACATCATTTGGAAAAAATTGAAAACGAATAATAATATTGGGCTAATAATTTTGACTTCAACTGTATGTTATTCATTATTTTCCATAACAACAGTTTGCCCGCATTCTCCACCATCTTTGGTGCTTTTTACAATGCATCACAAGATCGTCTTCAAAACATGTTATGTATTTCATCTACAGTGTAAAATATTAACCATTTGTTGGCGTATGCTAGATGCTAACTTGCTATTTTCTAACTACTTACTGGTTTTCAGGTAAATACTGCATATTGTTGAATGGCTAACATGTGACTTTAGCCCCACAGACAGTCATCTGAGGTGGTCATGTTTACCTTCACGCACTTGGGCTTAACAATGCAAACTGGTTATACAAGGGCTGATGGGATTAGTAGCATGTACAGAATGGTTTTGATGCTGTGTATTATGTTTGTGCAGTCATCCCCATGAATAGAGGAAGACAGAACAAGACTGCCAGTACCAAGTATAGAAAAACACTCAAAAACACGCACGCATGTCTGCTGGTGACATTTAAGCTAGTTCATGCTGGTCTAAGCTAGTAAGTAATTATCCAGATTCGCTGACAAACCAAACTAAGCGCTCTTCTTATCTGTTTTACCCAACACGCCATATGGCAGCACTATCTGCGAGCAGACTAAGGCGTGTTTTTTATTAGTGGTGTCTGTGGTGTTTTCTCTCCCTGATGGCAGACACTCATGGAGGGGTAAACCTTAAGAGGATGAGCTCACCGTCAGGGACTTTGGGTGGCTTAGACAGCAGCCACCTGCTCTTCTGGGCTTTCAACCACCTGACGGCTGCAGGATCATGCCAACATTGGCATAGCATCAGTGCCAACCTGTCCTTCATTGCTAAATCTGATTGGTGCATCACTTATCTTTACATGATTCAATAGCTATTGCATGCACATTGGATTATATTGTTAGTAAACTCAAGAGCTCGAATTAATGTCGAATGGATTGCTTGTGCAAATCCTACGCTAATTGAATAATTTCAGCATTATCGATGTAATATTTGCAGAAAAAAACGTAAAACATAAATTCACAGTGAATGTATATGTTTAGGCGCCACGGTGGCGCAGTGCGTAGCGATGTCTCCTCACAGCAAGAAGGTCGCTGGTTCGAGCCTCGGCTGGGTCAGTTGGCATTTCTGTGTGGAGTTTGCATGTTCTCCCCGTGTTGGCGTGGGTTTCCTCCGGGTGCTCTGGTTTCCCCCACAAGTCCAAAGACATGCGCTATAGGTGAATTGGGTAGGCTAAATTGTCCGTAGTGTATGTGTGTGAATGAGAGTGTATGGGTGTTTCCCAGTGATGGGTTGCAGCTGGAAGGGCATCCGCTGCGTAACACATATGCTGGATAGGTTGGCGGTTCATTCCGCTGTGGCGACCCCAGATTAATAAAGGGACTAAGATCAAGTAAAATTGTTTTAAAATGTTGACAGAGGGGCGGCACGATGGCTCAGTGGTTAGCACTGTTGCCTCACAGCAAGAAGGTTGCTGGTTCGAGTCCCGGCTGGGCCAGTTGGCATTTCTGTGTGGAGTTTGCATGTTCTCCTGTTGACCAATTCTTTATTTTGACTTAACAAAAGACTGGGACAAGTCGCTATTCATTTACCTCTTTACAGTTACATTGTTACATTACATTGTGTCCTAACCAGCGGTGACACGACAAGATTGCACGAGAAGCTAATTGACGGAAACGATTTAATACCACAGCAGTTAAGAAGCGCAGAATATTGTATTGCAGCTGCCAACAAAATTAGAGCTGGTATAAAAAAAAAAAAATTGAGATATCAATTTTGCATTGATTCTGAGATTTTCAAAAAGCATCTTTATTCTCTCGTGAATAGATTCTGAGCTTAGTTTTTAACAGCAGATATTTTTCCAATTCCTTACAAATTATTAAAGTTAGGAAAGGTTTAAGCAAATTACAAAAGTGTTCTTAAGTGAGTTGTGTTTGCATTAATATCGTGACATAAAAGCCACCTTTTGTGACACAATCGCTCTTTCTCTTGATCATTTGAATGTGAATGTATAGTTAAAAATTAGCCTAGAGCATTTTCTGTTGTTCAAAACTAACCTCAGAACCCATTCAAGAGTGAACTGCGATGCATTTTGGAGATCTCAAAATCGATTTCTCACACAATTTTTCACCACAGCTCTAAACAAAATGGACAGGTTTATAATCTAATTAATAAATATTAAACCTCATTAACATTTAAAAGTACATACTGAGTTATGTACAGTCGTGGCCAAAAGTTTTGAGAATTACATAAATATTGGAAATTGGAAAAGTTGCTGCTTAAGTTTTTATAATAGCAATTTGCATATACTCCAGAATGTTATGAAGAGTGATCAGATGAATTGCATAGTCCTTCTTTGCCATGAAAATTAGCTTAATTCTGAAAAAAACTTTCCACTGCATTTTATTGCTGTCATTAAAGGACCTGCTGAGATCATTTCAGTAATCGTCTTGTTAACTCAAGTGAGAATGATGATGAGCACAAGGCTGGAGATCATTATGTCAGGCTGATTGGGTTAGAATGGCAGACTTGACATGTAAAAGAAGGGTGATGCTTGAAATCATTGTTCTTCCATTGTTAACCATGGTGGCCTGCAAAGAAACGCGTGCAGCCATCATTGCGTTGCATAAAAATGGCTTCACAGGCATAGATATTGTGGCTACTAAGATTGTACCTAAATCAACAATTTATAGGATCATAAAGAACTTCAAGGAAAGAGGTTCAATTCTTTTTAAGAAGGCTTCAGGGTGTCCAAGAAAGTCCAGCAAGCGCCAGGATCGTCTCCTAAAGAGGATTCAGCTGCGGGATCGGAGTGCCACCAGTGTAGAGCTTGCTCAGGAATGGCAGAAGGCAGGTGTGAGCGCATCTGCACGCACAGTGAGGTGAAGACTTTTGGAAGATGGCCTGGTGTCAAGAAGGGCAGCAAAGAAGCCACTTCTCTCCAAAAAAACATCAAGGACAGATTGATCTTCTGCAAAAAGTATGGCGAATGGACTGCTGAGGACTGGGGCAAAGTCATATTCTCCGATGAAGCCCCTTTCCGATTGTTTGGGGCATCTGGAAAAAAGCTTGTCTGGAGAAGAAAAGGTGAGCGCTACCATTAGTCCTGTGTCATGCCAACAGTAAAGCATCCTGAGACCATTCATGTG
>CAIGQV010019178.1:8076657-8091251 GCA_903798115.1 Danio jaintianensis | reverse complement strand
GTGGTTTGGACAGAAAGCACTGAGAGGAAGAATGGACCTCAGAGTTTCCCTTTAAAGACCTTGGCGGGTAAACAAAAGCCTGCATTCATGTGAGCTCGGGTCGTACCTGATAACTTGGCAAATTCCCTCCATTGTGCACAACAAAGCCGCCGCTTTGGCCCTTCTGTATTCAGTTTCTGCTGTCTTTCTCCTCCTTGTGTGCCCGTGAGGACATTCAAATTGCTCTCACCTTGAGTCCTATAACGAAGAGAGCGAATTAGCAGAAAGAGCCTCCCTCATGGCATCGCTCTTGCCACCCCACCGCTCCGCACGGATCAAAGATATTCATCTCCGAGATAATTATGGTTATGGGCTTTCAAAGCGTTCACCGCTCCCTAGCTCATTTATCTTAGCGTTCTCAAGGTTTACACTCGATGGCTTGGCTGTTGTTGTTGTTTTTTTTATTTTCTTATAACTTTAGAGCCAGCGAGGGCTGAGGGAAGAGTCTCACAAAATAGTGTTTGGGTGTCTTTTACAGGCGATCTGTTTAAATAGGCTCAGACTTAGTCCGAGAAATAGTTCTCCAAACAAAACCAGCCTTCAGGAGACAAGATTTAGGCGCAGCACTGCTGGGGAAAATGCCAACTGTTAGACTCAGCTCTTTTACAGGTTGACTCTCTGCATTTGTGTTTTATGGTGTACGCACCCTGGCCTGCTCTGTAAATGTCCATCACTGGAAATACAGTGCCATTGGCTGTATACAGGGAGTCATTACAACCCATATAATAGTTTTCCTCTCACAGGCGTTTATTACGACTCTTATCTTTAGCCATGATAAAATCATTTTTAATGTTCTTGCTTCATACAAAAAAGAATGGAAAGTTAATTTAAATAGTTTTATAACATCAAATAAATAATAAATTCAGGTTCTGTGACAATTAAAAGTCTAAAAAACAACAAATAAATCAAGAACCAATATGGTTAAACCAAGTTTGTGTGCATGTGAAGATGCCATTGTTTACATTTTGAGCTGAGAAGTTGAGTGGGTTTGTAATCCCACACCAACAGACCGTCTGGCCTTAAAAAAGCTCCTCCTGATGACATGTGGGGTTCCTTTAAGTGGTTTAACAAATGCTTCTTTACTCATGTTTACAGACCCAACCTATTCTAGACTCGTCGTCTGCTCCTTCTCTCTCTTTCTCCTTCCCTCCCCTCTTAATCAGGTAAGCTGGGTCTGTTGACAAGCCTTGAGGTTGAAGAGGATTGCAGTGTGCTGAAGAGTTCTCTAGTAGCATGTGAGACCTTCTTACAGTTGACTTGATTGCCTTTACCCTGAATGCAACTTTGGCCGGAGATTAATGTAGAGCTTATTTATACATACTGATGCTTGAAGACTAACATGTTGCTTGATGCTAATATGCAGTGAAAACAAATGACAAGTTTTGTACCATTCAGAACTAAATTGAGAGTGCCATTTCAAATCAATATAATTTCAGAATTATGTGTAATATCAGGATGCAGAATTACTCATGTAGCAGCTAGTAGGAGCTGTTTGTAAACCTCATGACTTAAAAACTGACATGACCAATGCTAGATGCTGTACTCTTTACTGTTCTTGATAATATGCTCACCTCTCATGCTGGAAATGCTGGTTTATTTGCTTAACAATTGGAGGGGTTAAATTGGTGCCGTGATCCGGATGGTAGCGGGGTTTATAGTGGCAGGGGTGAGTGAACAAGAAGCTGTTGGATGCTGCATGAGTAAACCATACTCTCCAGGCCTCAAGAGGTGCACTGGTTGCCAACACTAGAAGCTGAGGTCTTTAATTCTTTTTAGTGTGCCCAATGTGTACCCAACTCCCATACTGGACAGAGCATGCAGAACAATAGGGGTTACACTGGTGTCATGACCCAAATGGGAGTGATGTTTAAGGGTGTGAGTGTATTGGAGGTGACTAACCTCCAATTAAAACATTAATTTTGGCTGTCTTGGAGCTGAATAAGGTCCGTGTTAAATGATATATGTCTTGTCTGTTTGTAAAGAGCATGTAATGTGCTGTTATGCAAGACAAACTTCAGATCTAAGTCTGACAATAAATTATGGTATCGTCTAGTAGGAGCTGTGTGAATAAACCTCACTACCCTGACCTCAAGAGGTGCACTTGTGACTGATGCTAGACGCTACATTCTATGGCCTTCTTGTTAGTGTTCCCACCTCCCACATTGGAGACTGTGCTGTTGCTATTGATAAAATCTTGTTTGAAAGGTTTAAAAGCCTTGAAATTTGAAGACTTGCAAGCCTAGCAGGCAGATAGAACTAAACTTGAACCTTTATTGGATAAGGTTGGAAGAACACACCATTACTTGTTTTTAATTTTTTGAATTGCTATTCAGTAAATTCCTCTTCTGATCATTTTGAATTGAAATTTCTGTGACGTTTGACCAATTCATTTCACATTCTGTTGACTCTGTAATGATTTAAGATACAGAATTGTCCTTATTTATTCATTTATTTGTCATGCAATCAGTGAATGACAAGAAATGTGTTTGTACATGTTCAATGTTCTATTCTACTGGACTGCGTTCAGTTCTCTTGCTTTTGGACATTCAGTGAAATCTAGCTGGATCTGTCTTATCCCATGTGGCACTCAATACCTGTTACTCAAGCTATGGTTTGGCATAGCTTTAACCCTGCCTGAGCTCTCATTCTCTATACCAGCAATACTAGAAAGAGAACAAGACCTTGAGTAGACCAAAAACAGGTGAGGAAGTCTGTTTAAGTCCAGGAAAGGCACAAAGGTTCATGACAAATGTAATAAATAAAAAGGCACAGAGGGCTACAGCAATACTCTAGAAGTCTTAAATCTCAGACCCAGGAAAGCAGCACCACATAAACACAGCCTTCCCTATGAACCTTATACAACTTTATCATCAACAATACTTATGTTAACAGTGCTTTCATAACACACTTGCAATCAGTGACCCACATGCGGGATGTGGTTGGTCTTCAGCTCCCTTATTTCAGATAAGGATGGTGGTAAATCTTTCAAACCCAATTTGAGACAACGGGAAGAGGAACCCAGTTTAAGAGGGACTCAAGGAGCTCTCCGATTGCATTGAGCTCCTCCGTTCTCTGAAGGGCACTCAGTGGTGTTAGTCACTGCTATCTGAGGTAATAAAGCTGTTTTGAAGCTCTCTGTGGTTGTAGAGGACTTATTATGGGCTGTTATTTGGCATTATCTTACGCTGGACTCAGTCCCACTGCACCATCCTGCTGTCCTGCCTGCGCATTCATAATGAGGCTCATCTCGCACTTTTACACTTGTTAGCCAAAATGAGTGTGAAGCAGTTTTTTATTACCAGTCGTGTCCCATAGAGAGGAAACATGTTGTTTTTTCTGCTGATGAAAGGTGCGTGCATGTGGGAGTCTGCGCTCAGTGCATGAGAGTGGTTTTGCCAAGGTCGGATATCCTGCTTAAGAGAAGAGTTTATAATTTGGTGGCCTTTCACATGTGAAAGATGATACTAAACATAGAGAGTCCTGAAGAATTGACACCGGTGTTATGTCACTTGTCACGTGGTCTTGATTTTGGCAAGTTTCTCACAAGAACTGTGCTGTAAGGTCAAACTGACCCAAGCAGACAGGACAAAACACCGTTGATGGAGCCATTTTGTACCTGCTCAGCCAAGTACAATAACTCAACACGTTTCAGATTATACTTGATCAGAGCCCAAAGAAACCTCAACCAGTCCCTTTCAGCTCAGCATGAAGCTCCACTGATGCTTTTTTTTCTTTTGAGTTTAAAGAACCATGCAGGGAATTTCTGTTTTGAATGGCTTATGGATTATTTGGTGCTAATTAGTGAAATATTGAAGTAAAAAAGTTTTTAATTTGATATTTTTTGAGAAAATAATGTAAAATAACTACACATTTTTAGGTTTGTTTAGTTTATTGATTCTGGCATTTTTAAACTCTAATAAAGTAATTTGATAAAATTTTAGATGTCGAATGCTATGGAGCTGAGAGGCGATCACATGAGCTCTACTGATACTCATATTGGCTGTTCCTTATGAAATTTGCTCTTCATTTGCATGAAGTTGAAGGATTCTCAACTTTGCCGTGACGCTTAACACGCCCACACTAGTCGCCAATGGTCGCTGTTGCTTGTGTAGCTGGAGTTGCTAGCTCTGCATTGAAATGAATGATCGCTTGTCACTGTGTGTTGCTTGTAGTGTAAATGGGGCTTAACACAGTTATTTACACTTATGTGGTGTGACATTACTGTCAGTTCCAATATAGCCAGCCCAGCATCATCTTACTTTCAAACTTTCTGAAAAATTCAATCCATGGTAAAATTCAGTGACCAAACAAAAGTTCTTCCACCCATTCCTGATGCTGGGATCAGAAGGAAGACAATACAAAGACTGTGTTTTTCCACAGCTTGTTGATGCACAGCATCTTCTTGTCTTCAGAGCATCTTTTTCATTTGGTTTCTGTCAAGACCCGTGTTTACCATTTTTACAGATTGACTTTAACATAAGCTGTTTTTACACTAACGTAAACATTTTTAGTTCTGAATTGTAATATGTTTTATAGTACAATGATCTGAGAAGCTTAAGGGAATTATGATTTCTCAGTTCATGACCCCTTTAAATTCTTTAAATGCCTGCCGTACAGTGTTATGTGGAAATGTTGTCTTCTTTGGTGTTAGTACAGCCTGAGCGGTTGTTTCTGTCTTTTACTGCGCTTTGCACAAAAGTGTGTTGACAATACACTTAAACTGTCTAGACCTCAGGGTGCAAATCTCTGTGATGTGGTCTCAGCCATCGCTCATGTCCCACTTTGTTGTGCAATACTGACCTCCATGTCTTGACCTGAAAATGGCCTCTGAACTCGTTCTGTTCTTGCTGGATGCCGATCGTCCTAGTTGTGAAGTTGTATAAATGCCAAGGTAATCTCAGAAAAACGAGGTACAGTATTATGGGACAGTGTTTTTCTTGTGGATGTCCGGTTGTATTTTATCAATGAAAGTCAATCAGTGAGCATGGAGATTAGCTTGAGACTCTAATAATAATAATGGGTCGTTATATTCTTCTCATGCCAATAATGGTTTATTGTTTGTCAGAGATCATTAAGTTTATGAAGTTTTTTTTTCCTCGTTTAATTTTATCTTTGCTAGGATTGTATCGGCGACTCCCCTGCTCATTCCCAGGCATGTCAGGACCTGTTATTTTGGTGATGTTTTTCCGCCTTGATGTGACCTGGTGCATTGGTGTGCAACAAGTAGAGCAGGAACTTCTTCAGTGCACGATCTTGACCATGTGATCTTGTTTTTTGAGTCCATGCCAATGATATTGAGACGCTATTGAGATTAGAAGAATGTTATGGACTACATCTTTATGGTGTTTTCACTAAGTTGCCAGGAAACCCTATTCAGGCCAAGGACAATGTAAATGCACCCGCACGGGCCAAGCCAACACTAACATAAGATCAAGACTCCATTTCAGCCCCTTTACATTTTGACAAATGGTCAAATATTACACAATTGGCTCGTTTTACTGGAACAGCCATTGCAGCCAATGTCTTTTGCTCAAGTTATTCCATACACGCAAAAGTGCAGTTTTCCTGGATATCATCATGTGGGAGCTGTTTTTTGAGAGTTAATATTGAATAAGTTGCATTTTAAAAACAAAATTGTTTTGTTTTTGTGTTTCACAAAGTAAATAGTAAAAAAAAAAAAGAGTAGAATTATTCAATTGTAATATTAAATGTTAATATTTTATATTTTAGAATAGCACTGCAATGTTTTGTTCCTAAATGCATCCGTTGTAGACTGGTGCGTTCGACATAAACCCCGACTGCAGCCGGCAATCAACGAGATTAGCCGAGGGCAGAGCCGTCAGGTCGGACACTTCGGGGCTCATAGTTTGCTGCAGTCATGACTCATGACAGATCACATGGCGAGCTCAATGATTTGTTTATTTATTTATTGCAATAACAGCAAAAGAGTTACAGTGCAAATAAAACTGAATATAGTCTTTACAAACTATAGTTAACTGTCAATAGGCCTGTCACGATATCTATTTTTTGTTGTATGATATATTGCACAAAAATATATTGCAATAAACTATATTGTTGTCATTTTAAGACCATTTAATGCCACTCATTATATAATGCCGGAATGACACTATAATATCATCACAATGCAAGTATACTCCTTCAAAGAACGCAAACTATTTCATTCTTAAGAATATTTCATTTAATTATGGTCATTTTAACAATTTAATAATTAGGCATTGGAATCAGAATGTGAAAACACGTATCCTAAATAAATAATAGTAAATGTTAACAAAAAAAAGTGCAAGGTAAAACGTAGCAGAGGCTGTGATATCTGCTACCAGATCGATTTTCCGTTGTCGGACACCCATATGAAAATATACTAAAGTAATTTATAGTAAATACTATAGTGTTTTTTTTAACCATACTGACACTGACGCCTCCAATATTGATATTTGGTTATTCACTAAAAATATATAATTTAAATCATTTATGGAGCTGAATACAGTAAATGGTCTGTATAGAAAAAGGTCGAAAATAAACCTATGCAAATAATATAGCCTTTATAAACAAATTATTTAACAAAAAATATGATTGCTGCAGTAAAATATTTGTAGTCTTTTAATAAGCATGATGTGTACAAGAAAGAGATGGCATAAAAAGTTAAATTGTTTGTTTGGTAATTTGTGAGACGGAAGTTGTCTAATAATAAACCCGAAACGCACGTGGTTGTTGTCATGCAGTGAGTCCAGCCAATCGTGTAATATCAGTGTCGTCATCGCAGCTCCTGCAGTTGCTCTTCAGATGCTGCATCGGCTGTGTCTGCTGTCTGATCTCAGAGCGCTGTCGCGTTACTTTGATGCCACATGTGACAGTCACGTGGCGTCGGCACAGCGTCAAGTCGGACAAAATTTCTAACCGGCATGCACCGCTTTAAGACAGATTACAATCAGCTTCATTTGAGTAAATGATTCAGTGCTTCGTTTTTAAAGAGAGATTCTTTGTTTCTAAATGAATCAGTCGTTTTGAATGAATATAATTCAATTTAATTTATTTGATTATTATTATTGTTTTTTTTTTGTTTTTTTTTGTTTTTTTGCAAAAGCACAATCAGCTGCCTATTAAGATTTTTATTTTTTACAACTTTAATACAAACCTTAAAGGGCATCTATTTTACCCCTTTTTCAAGATTTAAGATAAGTCTTTTGTATCTCCAGAATGTGTCTGCACAGTGTCAGCCCAAAACACCCATCAGATTATTTATTAAACCTATCAGAATATTGGAATTTTCTGCTCTGAACACAATGTAGCTGTTTTTGTTGCCTGTCTCTTTAATGCTAGTTCTCCCCACGCACAGTTCCCACGTGCCTGTCAGAGTGTGCCTCAATCTCCGCCTCGTCACAGAACAGCACAGAACAGTGACAGACATGAAGGAAGCAGATCTCGCGTAACGTTTGTGAGAAATACTACAGTAAGAACTTTCCCAATGATTATTTGATGTATTTGTTGTGGAGTTACAAATGTCATTACAAAATTCACGCACACACACAGAGGGCACACACACAAACAGCGCAATTTTTTCCCAATTTTTATTCCAATTTGTATTTAATTTTACTAGATTTTAGTTTTTAAATACTTGTGCATTGCCAAGTCGAGTTTTCTGCCGTTTTTTTCAATTTTTTTTAATCCGAAACTTTATCTGTAGCTCATTAGAATGCCCTAAAATCATCCAATTATTGATCTCTCCTCTTCCCTGAAAACTACACTCAAAAAATGACGTTTGTTGCTTATTTAAACTACTGATTTAAAATGAGTTAAATCAACATAATTCTTACGTTTTTTGGGACAACTTAGCTGTTTTATGTTCAATCCATCTAAATTTGTAATAACGATTACTTTAACTTAGTCGATTTGTGTTGGGACAACACATTGTTTTACAGTGTATCTTCATTTCACCTCTTGTTTTTTTTTCCACACTGTGTTGCAAAGCCAAGTATGTTTACAGCTGACTAACTTAGCTCTGCATAACCTAGCACATCATGGACTGCAGACGACTGACATTGATAAAGTAAAGGAACAAGCTCCGCCAAGTAGCCTGTATCAGGTTGGCAGCACTAGAACAGAGGAGGCACTCAAGGCTCTTGTAAGAGGAGACATTATTGTTGGGGTACCGTGTCGGAGCTGGGAAGAAGGGATGGTGAAATGAAAGAGGGAATGAAGGGGTGACTGGCCCATCAGATAGCTTTCACCTTCTCAGTGCACAGCCCTTGGCTTTGAAAGGGCCACGCAAAGGTCAGGGCCTTTTCAAGACTCAGAGCTACGGGTTTGTGTTTGGGTCTATTGTTCGTGACGCTGTCTTGTACGTCACATATGCAGAGTGAACAGCTCTGTGAATCTCTAGAGAACAGCAGAAAACAGAAGAGGTGTCATGGATGACTGCGTTGTTACACAGAGTTTCTTGTTGAAGGTTAAAAAGATAATTATGGATTTTGTTACAGAGGGAGAATGAAAAGTCTGTTGGGTTCCAGGAACGGTCTTCAATGCCATTACCTATCACACTGATAACAAGGCTTTATCAAAGCTGTTTTATTTTATTTGTATTTTATTTTATTTTATTTTATTTTATTCAGGACGATGTCAACCACTTTTACTCATCACACTGATAACAAATGTTTTTTTGTTTTGTTTTATTTTAATTTATTTTATTTTATTGTATTTAATTACATTTTATGTTCTTTTATTTTATTTTATTTTATTCATTCATTCATTCATTCATTCATTTTCATCCGCTTTTCCGGGGCCGGGTCGCGGGGCCAGCAGTCTTAGGAGAGAACCCCAGACTTCCCTCTCCCCAGACACTTCCTCCAGCTCCTCCGGGGGGATCCCGAGGCGTTCCCAGGCCAGCCAAGAGACATAGTCCCTCCAGCGTGTCCTGGGTCTTCCCCGAGGCCTACTTCCGGTGGGACATGCCTGGAACACCTCCCTAGGTAGGCGTCCAGGAGGCATCCGAAACAGATGCCCAAGCCACCTCAGCTGACTTCTCTCGATGTGGAGGAGCAGCGGCTCTACTCCGAGCTCCTCCCGGGTGACAGAGCTCCTCACCCTATCTATAAGGGTGCGCCCTGCCACCCTGCGAAGGAAACTCATTTCGGTCGCTTGTATCCGAGATCTTGTCCTTTCGGTCATGACCCAAAGCTCATGACCATAGGTGAGAGTAGGAACGTAGATAGACCGGTAAATCGAGAGCTTTGCCTTTCGGCTCAGCTCTTTCTTTACCACAACGGACCGTTACATCGACCGCATTACTGCTGCCGCTGCACCAATCCGCCTGTCAATCTCACGTTCCATCCTTCCTTCACTTGTTAACAAAACCCCAAGATACTTGAACTCCTCCACCTGGGGTAAGGACTTTCCTCCAACCTGGAGATGGCAAACCACCTTTTTCTGGTGGAGCACCATGGCCTCTGACTTGGAGGTGCTGATTCTCATCCCAGCCGCATCACACTCGGTAGCAAACCGCCCCAGTGCATGCTGAAGGTCCATGTTCGATGAAGCCAACAGAACAATATCGTCTGCAAATAACAGAGATGAGATCCTGTGGTCCCCGAACCAGACCCCCTCCAGCCCAAGGCTGCGCCTTGAAATTCTGTCCATAAAAATTATGAACAGAATTGGTGACAAAGGGCAGCCCTGCCGGAGTCCAACATGCACTGGAAACAAGTTTGACTTATTGCCGGCAATGCGAACCAAACTCCTACTCTGTTCATACAGGGACGAGACAGCCCTTAACAGAGCGCCTCTGACCCCATACTCCCAGAGCACCCCCCACAGAATGCCACGAGGGACACGGTCGAATGCCTTCTCCAGGTCCACAAAACATATGTGGACTGGTTGGGCATACTCCCATGAACCCTCGAGCACCCTGGTGAGGGTATAGAGCTGGTCCAGTGTACCACGGCCTGGACGAAAACCACATTGTTCCTCCTGAATCCTAGGTTCAACCACCGGCCGGATCCTCCTCTCCAATACCCTGGCTTAGACTTTCCCAGGGAGGCTGAGGAGTGTGATCCCCCATAGTTGGAGCACACCCTCCGGTCCCCCTTCTTAAAAATGGGAACCACCACATTAGTTGCCCTGTCCAGAGGTACTGTCCCCGACCTCCATGCGATATTGTAGAGACGTGTCAGCCAAGACAGCCCCACAACATCCAGAGACCTAAGATACACAGGGTGAATCTCATCCACCCCCGCTGCTTTGCCACTGCGGAGCTTGAAAAATACCTCAGTGACTTCAGCTTGGGTGATGGGTGGGTCCACCCCTGCATCCCCGGTTTCTGCTTCCTCAATGACTTACTCCGATAGTCTTCCTCCATGGTCTCCCCGAACTCTTCCCAGGCCCGAGTTTTTGCTTCCGCAACCGCCCGGGCTGCAGCACGCTTGGCCTGTCAGTACCCATCAGCTGCCCCGGGAGTCCTGCAAGCCAACCAAGCCCTGTAGGACTCCTTTTTCAGCTTGACGGCATCCCGTACTTCCGGTGTCCACCACCGGGTTCGTGGATACAGAAGTCCAATAACAGTATAATATAAAATAATAAAAATAATAAAAAAATAATATATTAATAAAAAATAAAATAAAATAACTCCTCCATGAACCGTCACCTTATCGTGGTGGAGGGGTTTGAGTGCCTGAGTGATCCTAAGAGCTATGTTGTCGGGGGCTAATGCCCCTGGTAGGGTCTCCCAAGGCAAACAGGTCTTAGGTGACAGGTCAGACTAAGTGCGGATCAAAAACCCCTTATGAGTGTCATAACATCGAGGACCGTGACGTCGCCCGGTATGGCGCAGCCGGGGCCCCACCCTGGAGCCAGGCCTGGGGTTGGGGCTCATATGCGAGCGGCAGGTGGCCGGGTTTTTTCCCACGGAATCCGGCCGGGCTTAGCCCAAAGAAGCGACGTGGGACCATCCTCCTGCAGGCCCACCACCATAAGGGGCCGGTGCATTGTGGAACGGGTGGTGGTCGAAGGTTAGGACCACGACAACCCGATCGTCAGGCACAGAAACTGGCTCTTGGGACATGGAATGTCACCTCACTTGGAGGGAAGGAGCCCGATATTGTGCGGGAGGTGGAACGGTACCCACTAGAGATAGTTGGGCTCACCTCCACGCACAGCTGGGGCTCTGGAACTCAACTTCTTGAGAAGGGCTGGACTTTCTTCTACTCTGGAGTTGCTCACGGTGAGAGGCGGCGGGCTGGTGTGGGCCTGCTTATAGCTCCCCATCTTAGCCGCCATGTGTTGGAGTTTTCCCCGGTGAACGAGAGGGTCGCCTCCCTGCGCCTTCGGGTCAGGGATAGGTCTCTCACTGTGGTTTGTGTCTACGGGCCAAACACCAGTGTAGAGTACCCGGCCTTCTTGGAGTCTTTGGGAGGGGTGCTGGAAGGTGCTCAGACTGAGGACTCCCTTGTTCTACTGGGGGACTTCAATGCCTACGTGGGTAATGACAGTGAAACCTGGAGAGGCGTGATTGGGAGGAACGGCCTCCCTGATCTGAATCCGAGTGGTGGATTTTTTTATTTTTTTATTTTTTAATAAAAAATAAATAAATAAATAAATAAATATATTTTATTTTATTTTTTATAAAATTTTATTAAAAATTATTACGTTTTATTTTATTTTATTACATTTTATTTTATTTTATTTTATTTTATTACATTTTATCCAAGACAATGCCAACCACTTTTACTCATCACACTGATAACAAGTGTTTTTCATTTTATTTTATTTTATTTTATTTATTTTTTTGTATCTGTCTGTCTGTCTGTCTGTCTGTCTGTCTGTCTGTCTATCTATCTATTAGGGGTGTGACGAGATGCCTACTCCACAAGACGAGATACGAGATTGGGTTCACGAGAACGAGACGAGACGAGATTTTTACACTATTTTTAAGAAATCCTCAATGATGAAATATATTAATGGAAAATCGTCTTTTATTCAACTGAAAAGAAAAAAAAAACACAAATCGCAAAACTATTTAGGTGCTTTTTTTTTTAATCAACTTGTAATGAATGTTATTTTACTTCTATTTTAATGAATTATACGCAGTAAAGACATGCAAACACTGCTAAATATTTTGCTAATAGCCTATGTGAATGGAAAATAATCTTTTTATATAATTTTAAATATTAGCAAAATATTTGCTAATATATGAATGGAAAATAGATTTTTATTGAACCAGAAAAAATAAATCACAAAATAGAAAAAACAATTTAGGTGCTTTTTTAAAACATTGTAATGAATGGTATTTTATTTCTATTTAAATGAATTCTATGTCGTAAAGGACATTTGAACACTGCTAAATATTTAGCTATAAACTCTACTGACTGGCTTCTCCCCTGTACAATTTCATCTATCTATCTATCTATCTATCTATCTATCTATCTATCTATCTATCTATCTATCTATCTATCTATCTATCTATCTATCTATCTATCTATCTATCTATCTATCTTTCTTCAGACAATGTTAACCACTTTTATTCATCATGCTGACAACATAGGATGTTATTGCATTGCATTGCATTGTATTTTTTAATGTTTCTCGTGTTAAAGTTAAAGTATGTAGTATTTTTAGAAAGAAAACTGAAGCTCAAATGATGTACACGGTGTGGAGGACATTAAAGTGTCAAATGTTGAAATGTGAAACTGATATGCTTAATATAATGTGGCTTCACACCTGCAGCTGTCGAGACCAAACTCATTAAGTGTGATTAGAGGTGTGAAGGATATATGACACGTTTGTCTGTGAGTCTATTAATTAAATGGCATGTGAAAATCCTCTCAGGGTGTCTGCTTTTCAAAGGAATCGCCTTTGTTTTTTGGTTTTAAACAACATGTGACTAAATAATGCCAATTTAGGAGAACTGTTCATTCAAAAAGGTGAATAGGACATGATATAAGATGCCCTCTGTTGAGGATGTTGATCTCCTCTAACCTACAGCATATGAGCAGGACAGCCATCTGTCAATGATATATTGCTTACAGTGTGTGTGTGTGTGCGTGTGTGTGTGTGTGTGTGTGTGCGTGTGTGTGTGTGTGTGCGTGTGCATTTGCGTGTGTGTGTGCACGTGCGTGTGTGTGTGTGTGCGCGTGTGTGTGTGTGTGTGTCTGACAGTGTCAGAGGGACGTACAGCCCTTTGTGTGTGTGTATGTGTACCTTGTATTCTTTACGTTGTGGGGACCAAATGTTCCAACAATTATAGCAATATCAGTAAATATTCATCTTGTGAGAAAACTTTTTTGTCCCAATGAAGAAATGAGTTCATGATTTTTCCACTCATGTAAAAAATTTTTGGACTTGCACAGAAGATACATTTCAGATGAATACATTAATTTGTTTGTGTCATTTAAGCGGCCCAGTGAAAAATTGCCTCTGTTTGCGCATTTGCATTGACTTTGTATGTAATCTACTCATGCAAATGCTTTAATTAGCGTTTGGTTTAAACTCATAAATCACGAATGCACTCTTTAATAAACTGATGAAAAAAAAAAGGTTAATGTGTTTGCATGCTGTGTGCAAAATCAAGCTGTTATGATGAGTTTATGCTTAAGCTGTTTTACTCTGATAAAAAAAAGAGTGTTAACACGTTTTCATAACCACATACATTGTCAGCATAATCAGGTTAAGAACATGCATGTAAACACACTCATTGTTTGATGATGCACAATAACTGCTGGAGACAAAGGGATGTCAGCAAACGCACGTGCATTCATGCATGTTTTATCAGCCACATGCACACGCATGCATCTCTATGGGGACAACAGCAAACATTGAGCTGTGCATGATGGAGAGAGCCATAAAGACAAACATCTGTCCACTGATCAGCAGCTTGTCAGATAGCTGAGACCGCACGTCTGAAGCCTGACGTATTCACCATATGTTACTCCAGTTCAAATTAACTCTTTTTTTACTGTTTATCTACATTTTACTCGACAATTTGCATTATTTTATTTTATCTTATTTTATTTATTTAATTTGATCTTTTTTATTATTTTTTACGTACACTACATTTTATTGTGATACATTATTTGTTTAGATTATTTAAATTATTTTATATATATACGTATGTAAAATATTAAAGAAGTATAAATCTAAATATTACATTTGATATTAAATGTATCACAATTTTTTGTTAATTATTGAAAATGTAAATATTGATATTAACAAATTAAATGATTCAGTGAACGTGTGTGTGTGTACGTGTTTTTGTGACATGTCAGGACACAAATCTGTATAATGACATAGGTATGACACAGGTATTACAAAAAGGAGGTGAAATATGAGAACATTTCTCCAAAAGTGTATAAATCACACAGAATGACTTTAATCAGAGAGTTAAGCTGTACACTGTTTCCTGTGATGGTTGGGTTTAGGGGGGGTTAGGGCAATACTAAATACTTGTGCTGTATAAAATCAATGGAAACCTATGTTATGTACCCACTTTTCACAAAAACAAACGTGTGTGTGTGTGTGTGTGTGTGTGTGTGTGTGTGTGTGTGTGTGTG
>CAIGQV010019178.1:8048626-8061631 GCA_903798115.1 Danio jaintianensis | reverse complement strand
TAATGCAGTACATTACAGGGTCACAATATTTTATTTTATTTTATTTTGTTGTTTTTAGATTCTAAAATATAGCAATATAATATTGGGTCATACAGTTTTTTATTTAATTTTATTTTATTTTATTTTATTCAAATGTTGAAATAATGAAATACATTACAGGGTCACAATATGTTTATTATTTTATTTAATTGTATTTAATTTAATTTTATTTTATTTCAGTGTTGAAATAATGCAATACATTACAGGGTATTTTTTTTAGGATACATTTTTTATTATTATCACAATGTTTTAATTAAATAAAATTTATATTTAAAAAATATTCATGTTTTTTTATACAACATTGTAAAAACCTGGCAAATAATTGATGATAAATTTGATTGTTTTAATAAGGATATGTATGTATGTGCGTGTACAGGTTGTGGGAAGACTTACACCATGCTGGGAACAGACAGAGAACCTGGCATCTACGTTCGGACATTAAACGACCTGTTCAAAGCCATTGAGGAAACCAGCGATGACATGCAGTACAGCGTCTCCATGTCCTACTTGGAGGTCAGAATTAAATTAAATGCTAATGCTAAATAGATTTTGTTTTATTTTTATATTTTTATGTATTGGCTCGTTAACTTCACTAATGATAATGTCACCCTTCCTCCATGCAAAACTAATGCAAAATTGCCATCATTCAGTTTTAAATATAAATAAATGGTAACAGCTTAAGTGTTGTGATAAGACAATCAACAGGCCTGTGAGGAGCGACTGAAATCCTGTGAGTTTATCAGCTCTGTTTGCACGAAGGAGGGGTAAATCTTGTCGGATTAGCGACTGTCTCGACATCTTTGATTAGACTGATGTATTGATACTAGAAAGCTTGTTCTCCACTGAGTTGTAATGGATTTGTCCAAAGTTTACTCAAAACAAATGCATGCGTCTCGGATTCCTCGCTGCGCTAGACTAGAAACAAATCACGATGCTTTATATGTGACAAATAATGAGTGTCATATTTTACAGAGTATACAATGAGTAACTTTTTATGAGAGATGTGCCGTGGCAAGCCGTTTTAACGTTAAATAATATTAGTCTACTTTTATTTTACATCTTCTTTTTTTTTTTTTTTCATAAGTACTAGTACTTATTCGTAAGTAAGTACATTCAATGCTTATTTTTTAGTTACTAGTACCTTTAACAATAACCTGTATCATTAAGGAAACATGTAAACTGCCAAACACTCCCCATCAAATCATTCAGTCTTTCTTCATAAATGTTTGTCTCATTAATATTCAGAAAAGATACTAGTATCTACAAAATAAATACTAGGGAAATCGATATTATTAGGGTTTATTATAAATTGCATGTTAAATGGCTTGCCATAGAGGTACATGATTATTAGTGCAATACTTTATTAACTACATTACCCATGATCCTGTAGAAAAAGCGAGTGAGCCAAGTCTATCAGAAGTGATATTTAGCTAGATTTATCACAATTGTTTTCCCTGTGCTCTCAAAATGATGAAGTATTAAAATCTTGAATATTTGTGTGAAACTTGATTTATTCAGTTGAAGTCAAATTTATTAGCGCTAGTATGCATTTTTTATTCTATTTGTAATATTTCTCAAGTGATGCTTAGCAAAGCAAGGAAATGTTCCCAGTATTTCCTATAATGTTTTTTCTTCAGAAAAAAAGTCTTATTTCTTTTAGTTTGGCTAGAGTAAAAGCAGTTATTTATATATTTCACTAATAATTAATAATCACTAATGATTTTGACTTCAACTGAATGCACACACACACATACATTTACGTATATATTACAAATTAATGACTTCATGTGTCTCATTTACAACGGGTTTACAGACCAGATGCTACTTTTTTGCATCCAGTAGACTGAATCATTCTTATAAATGAAATAATATCAAGCTAGGACACACAGAAACATTCATGTACACAGAAAAAGTCAACATGGTCTCTACAAAAGGCCGAAAGTGATGTTGGAACATGGATATTGCGGCACTTTAAGTTTTATAAAGGAGAAATAACACATTGTCAAGCACAAGTGTCAGACACAATAGAAATGCTGCTAGACAGACTTTGATTGACAAATTGGGCAACGAGACTGTGGAGGAGAAATGTGAGATGGACAGAGAAAAAAAGGAAAGAAAATTGAAGTGGTGCTGCTGTCAGCAGAAACATATGATCTCAAATGCACACGCATTACCTGTCAAAAACAGCACGCAGCTATTGAGTTTGAAGGCTTAACTTGAGGCCTGGGAGATAAAAACGCTTCCTAGAGACCAAAGTTTCATATAGACTAAAAGAGTGAGCCCTTTTGACTTTTGAAGGGTTTTGAAATGGGCATTTTTTTATTTGATGTTTGATGTAATCTTTTCAATCAATTGAAGAGAGGGTGGGACATTAAGTAGCCTCCCCCCTTTTAAAAAAAACAGCCAACAGCATTTCGTTTTGTCACAGCACTACCAGTGAGAGTGGTTGAGATCAAATGAAAATCAAATAAGAAGCATCTTGAAGGAGCGGGGCACGTCAGATACTAGAGAGCATTTGATCGGTCATGATTTGGCGAGAAACTGAAGTATAAGGTGATGTGGAAAAAATCGTTGATCCATTTAGGTGGAAGTGACAAACTGCAAGCTCTGGATGTTTATATCAGTTTTCTAAATGCGAATTATGTCACTGTTTTGGAGCACAATAGCTTATATCCTTAAAACTAACAGACTAAAACTAACATCTTATTTATTTATTTATTTATTTTTATTTCACGGGACCTTTAAACAACCATCAGGCAACATTGGAAACCATTCAAAGCATCCTAAAATACAACTTAATGCATAGCAATCTATATATAAAATAAAATTTATATAAAAATAATGTACTGTACAAATTTAAACAAAGCAAGGAATTTTTCACAGTAGTTCCTATAATATTTTTCTTCTGGAGAAAGTCTTTTTTTTTGTTTTATTTCGGCTAGAATAAAAGCAGTTTTTAATTTTTCAAAAAACATTTTAAGGTCAATATTATTAGCCCCTTAAGCAATATTTTCTTTCGATTGTCTACAGAACAAACATCGTTATACAATGACTTGCCTAATTAACCTAGTTCATTCATTCATTCATTTTCTTTTCGGCTTAGTCCCTTTATTAATCTGGGGTGAACCGCCAACTTATCCAGCATATGTTTTTACGCAGCGGATGTCCTTCCAGCTGCAACCCATCACTGGGAAACACCCATACACTCTCATTCACACACATATACTATGGACAATTTAGCCTACCCAATTCACCTATAGCGCAAGTCTTTGGACTTGTGGGGGAAACCGGAGCACCCAGAGGAAACCCACGCCAACACGGGGAGAACATGCAAACTCCACACAGAAATGCCAACTGACCCAGCCGAGACTCGAACCAGCGACCTTCTTGCTGTGAGGCAACAGCGCTACCCACTGCGCCACCGCACTGCCCCTAATTAACCTAGTTAAAGCCTTTAAATGGCACTTTAAGCTGAATACTTGTATCTTCTATTATTATATATGTTCTGTCATCATGGCAAAGATAAAATAAATCAGTTATTAGAAATGATTTATTAAAACTATTATGTTTAGAAATGTGTTTCTAAAAATCTTCTCTCTGTTAAACAGAAATTGGGGAAAAAATATACAGGGGGGCTAATAATTGTACTGTATATTTTAAATATACTCATAAAACTGTATGCACTTACAGTACACACTTTCTATACTCAAGCTTCTGGACTTACACACATAAACACACCGGGTTGTTTGGCTTCTTTAGGTTAAATGGGTGTTTGGGAGCTATGAGTAACACACTCCATCCACACACAGAAAGAGCAACCTTCAGTAAACAGCACAATGCTCTCCTGTCCTCTGCTTTTCTTACACCTTCACGTTAAAACTCCTGTTTATTTTGGGCCTTTCAAACACTCAACGGTATCCTTCCCTCGAGAGACAGCCTTTTTATTCTGGGCTTCTGTGGTTTAGGTTCAGACCTCCCGGTTCGTTCTGTCACTTTTTTTTTTGCTCTTTCCATCCACCTATATCTATAGCAGGTTTTCTAGTCTTCATCAGTCAATGGCGTCTTTTCATGCAGTCAACGTCACCCTAAAATTATCACATGCTTACGGTAGATCACAGTGACCTCAGTGACAGCAGTGAAATATTACGTTCGGGACAGACTTAAATGAAGCACTTTTGAGGTAAGTGCTCAGGATGTGGCCTTGTTCTAAACCGGGTTGAATGAAGCTTATTGAAAATATTCTGAAATATGAAATCCCACAGTCATCTCTCCACTAGCATCCTAAAAACACTGCATATTACAGTTTAAGCTATAGATTATGGATGGAATATTACAAGCTGTTGAATAGGGGTTGAACAGTCTGAGAAAATAAATGAATTGCAATATGTTTTGTTTTATTATTCAATAATTAAATTAATCAATATTAATCAATATTGTGATTCATTTAATGTGGAATTTTTGCAACACTTTTATGTTCTGTATTATTCAACAAAGACAAGCAATAGATCATTATACAGTGTAATCAAAACAGTATGTTAATAGCTATCAAATGTATCTTCATAGAATAAATATTTTAGACTTAAGCCATTATAATTTCGGTCACACTTTACAATAAAGTTTCTTTAGTTCATGTATTGAATAACATGAACTAATTATGAACAATGCTAGGACAGCATTTATTAATCATAGTTCAATATTTACTAATGCATTATTAACATCCAAATTCATGCTTGTTAATATTAGTTAATGCACCGTGAGTTAACATGAACTAACAATAAACAACGTTAACTTAAATGTATTGCTCATTGTTTGTTCATGTTAATGAATGCATTAACTAATACAACCTTATTGTAAAGTGTTACCATACATTCTCAGTTATTAGTTTTAGTTTTATCCATTTAAACAATTAGCAATTACCTGAATAATTTAGAATGAAATAGATTAACACTTTGCTGAAGTCTTATGCTGATGTAATTAAGATTAACAAATTACGTCACTTCACTAATCACACATCAGCAATCATTTGTTCATGTTGAAACTGAGCAATACTGTCAAAAGCAAAATTAGAAGTGAAAAGCGAACATGGATTCAAAGCTCATTACCATGCATGTTGATAGCAACTATTTAATGCATTCATAATACAGGGTGTGTGGGGTCTTAAAAACTTTTAATATGTCTTAAATTTCAAAACCAAAATTTTAGGCTTTAAAAAGTCTTTAAAATATTGAAAAGATATATTGTCTTGTAGGCTTTAAATTATCTTCAACCGGTCTTAATTTTTCTGTTCGTATAAAGCTACCCACTTAGGCATGTGCTCATCCAATCACTAACAATCCATCTCAATAAAACTTTTAACAAAACTCTATGATATATGGTGAGGACCGGGACAAACAGTTGTGTTTAGTTTGTTAGTTTTTAAACTTGTCAATCTTTTTAAATCTAGGGTTAGCTTGTTTTGACACAATATTTAAAATAAGTGGCTAAGAAGTAATTAATTAGAAATTTTTGATGGGCCAAGTCAAAATCTTTTCCACTGGCCCAACTGGGCTTCATTAAAAAATCCTCAGCGTTAAGCCCTGTATAAATCTGAAATTTCATTCCGAATGGTCTTAAAAAGGCCTAAAAATTTCTTAAATTTGACTTGGTTAAACCTGTAGAAACCCTGATTATAGGAATACACATTGTCACTATATAAACATTGGGCAGGGCGTCACGATGGCGCAGTGAGTAGCACGATCGCCTCACAGCAAGAAGGTCACTGGTTCAGGCCTCGGCTGGGTCAGTTGGCATTTCTGTGTGGAGTTTGCATGTTCTCCCCGTGTTGGCGTAGGTTTCCTCCAGGTGCTCCGGTTTTCGGAAAATAAGTGTGTATGGCTAAATTGTCCATAGTATATGTGTGTGAATGAGAGTGTATGGGTGTTTCCCAGTGATGGGTTGCAGCTGGAAGGGCATCCACTACGTAAAACATATGCTGGATAAGTTGGCGGTTCATTCCGTTTCATGTTTCTAGTCCAAATATGTTAAAAAAATTAATAATTATATAAAGTATAAATTGTTTTCAGAAATAATGTCAAATTTAAGTGAGTTTTTTCTTAAAACATGCTAAATAATCTGCCAATGGGGTAAGCTAAATCATCTTGTTTTCTCTTTGACATAAGATTATTTTGCTCCCCCATTGACAGATTATTTTGCTAGTTTTAAGGTAAAAACTCACTTAATTTGGACATATTATTTCTGAAAACAAGACAATATTATTTACTTGTCTAGAAAACACTTTTTGATTTAAGAATTGTTATAAATTTGGACTAGAACCAAGAGAAAAACTCTAAGAAAGAAAATAATGTACTACTTTAATTTTCATATCATGCAACCACAGTGTAATCACAGCATTTTAAATTGAAAATCCACATTTGTTTTATTAGTATCCCAATTTTATTTCAAATGCAATTAAATATTTGTTAATGTGATTTTGGGGGTTCTAACCTGAAAAATATCAAGAGATAAATCCATGTTCATGTGATAAAATTCAAAATGAAAACGCACCCTGCTGCGCACTAATGGTCATGTTGTCAAAAACTTCTCTCATATTTCACCAATTACACCATTTGTCCTTGTGCTTGCCTGGTACTTTGCAATAAAAAGGTCACAGATTGCACTTTCTGATTCTGATATTTATGCAGAGCAAGTCACCACAGATAAAGGCATCTGTCAGATGCATGAATGTAAATGTCAAATGTGTAAATGTTCATGCATAAACAATGACGCTAATCTTGAAATCTAAGCATGGGTTTAAAGATTAAAGTCTGTTGCATCCTTGTGTTGCAGATCTACAATGAGATGATAAGAGACTTGCTGAATCCGTCATCTGGGTTCCTGGACCTGAGAGAGGACTCAAAGGGAGAGATACAGGTGGCGGGAATCACAGAGGTCTCCACCATTAATGCACGAGAGGTTAGAAACATTATTAATAGGCCTGTCACGATATCTGTTTTTTGTTGTATGATATATTGCACAAAAATATATTGGGATAAATGATATTATTGTCATTTTAAGGCCATTTTATGCTCATTATATAATGCCAGAATGACAATATAATAGCATCACAATGCAAGTACACTCTTCCAAAGAACACATAATATTTTATTCTTAAGAATATTTCATTTAATTACAGTCATTTTAACAATTTAATAATTAGGAATCAGAATTGTAACAGAGGCTGCTATATCTGCTACCAGATCTATTTTCAGTTGTCAGACACCCACATGAAAATATACTATAGTCATTTATAGTAAATGCTAGAGTAAATTAAGTGTTTTTTAACCATGCTGACACTGACACCACCAATAGAGACAGATATGTTGCGAAATCAGCTAAAATGTTGCTAGAATTGTTTTTTATGTATGGGCGATATATATTGCATCACCAAAAATGATTGAGGTCAAGTTCATGTGTCGTATGATAAGTCGATATATCGATTATTGTGACAGGCCTAATTATTAAGACATCGTGTTGCAAACAGGATACTTAAAAAGGAATTTAAAGGGAAACTTTTATTTACTTTTTTTATTTAGTTACCTGAGTAACTTTTATTAGTTGCACCATTAAGTGAACAACAGGCAGCAGTTATTGCTCGATATACTTGCAACATAGAAGCATAAATTATTAATCAGGGTTTTCAGAGTCCAATGGTTCTTGAGATTAAAAATAAGAAACATTTTTACTAGATTTCTGTGTATTTTCACAGCAAAACACAAGAATTGAAGCAGATAATGCCATTGGTTTTGAAAAAAAAAATCTGTAATTTTAGGCTGAAGATATCGAAAAAATCCTGCAAAATCTTGAAGGGACTGATTAATGTCCTGATATACACTCTACAAAACTCTTGTCATCTCAATCTACATCAATCAAACTGACAAAAAATATTAAGTTTAATTTTGTATAACTTAAAAAATTTAATGTAATGTAATGTGTATTTATATAGCGCATTTATTGTGTATGGCCATACACCCAAAGCGCTTCACAATCATGAGGGGGGGTCTCTCCAAACCACCACCAGTGTTTCAAAAAAAATAGTTGAAACCTGATTACCTTATTAGAATAAGTTGAAGCAACATAAAAATATTTGTTGTCTTGACTTTTTGTCATAAATCTTCATAAATCTTTTTACAATGTACTCAACAAACATTTGATAACGAATATCCAGATGCAGTCCCTGCCTTAGAATTTAGACAAATATATATAAAAAATGTCTTTGTGTTCTTTTTTCTTATTTACAAATTAAACCCAAAAAAGACCACAATGATAAAAATGAATAGCAGATCAGAAATCAGAAATATCTGATTATTGTGATGTAAATATATTTTTGTTACAATATTGTACTTATTGATAGTTTGATTCACCTGTTTTTATTTCTTATGGAATGCACATTAGTAGTGACATATTACCTTCAAACCTAGTCTTAAGAAATTAATATATATATATATTAATATATGTATATAACATATACAAGATATAACATATAGATCATAGAAAATAATCTGTTGATTTTATTGTGTTTTAATGCTACACTATCATTCAAATGTCAAAAAGTAATGTTTTTTTTTCAGCAGTGATGCATTAAATTGATAAGAAGTGGCATTAAAGCTATTTGTAATATTAAAAAACGTTTCTGCTCTGAAAAGTTTTGCATTTTTTAATTAGTTTGAATTTTCATTTCTGATAATAGTAATAAATGCACCAAAATGTTTAATTAGATAGCTTTCTCAAAAGATCATGTGATCGAAAACTGAAGTAATAGCTCCAAATTATTCTGTTTTGACCCAAGCTTAAGACCCGCTTGTTCAAAATGGCTTTTAATGCATAGTAGCACTGACACTTTTCTCTGTTTTAATGTTTTTTCTGTGTTTTATTGATATTTCTTGTATTGTTTTTGCATTGATTGCTTTTTACTTGTGTTATATAATTAGTTTTTACTGTGGTAAAGCACTTTAGTCAACCTTGGTTGTAGTATGGTGCTATATAAATAAAGATTGATTGATTAATTGATTGATTGATTGATTGATTGATTGATTGATTGATTGATTTATTGATTTATTTGCCATAACTTGATTTAATAGTTTACAATATTACTCTTTTTACAGTTTTCATAAAAAAAAAATAATAATAAGTGCAGACTTTCTCAATATAAACGCACATTCCCTTCTGTTATTTCCTCGTTCAGATCATGGAGTTGTTAATGAAGGGAAACAAACAGAGAACTCAAGAGCCGACGGCAGCCAATCAGACATCTTCTCGCTCTCACGCTGTGCTGCAGGTGGCCGTGCGTCAACAGAGCCGATGTCGAGACATCCTTCAGGAAGTGCGATTTGCACGACTCTTCATGATCGACCTGGCGGGGTCTGAACGGGCTTCACAGGTATGATGTGATATTTGCAGCTATTAAACATAGCTATTTGTCTTTTTTAGAAGTTACGTAAAAGCACAGTGGGTGAGTTTGGTCATGTGTGCTTAAATTTAAAATCACTAATATCAAAGCTATCAACCTTTCCAGTTACATAAAAGCTGGCACAGTTGGCGCCAAATATATTCAGAATCATAAATCAGCCAGTGATGAGGGAACAATTCCAAGAGTGATTTAACTGAAGGGAAATGAAGCTAAAATGTAAATATGTATTGATTTATTCAGTGCATGAGACACCTCCATTTAAGTGTTTTTGATAAAAGACATGTGAATCATGTTGTAAATTGTAATTTCCACTCTCTGCAAGAGACTGTATTACACCAGTGAACACATTTAGTACATGCCATGTATTTGCTATGGAAACGGTTATTAATGTGAATGGCACCCGGTGGGTTTAAGCATGCATGTGACGGGCACAAAAGCAGATCACTTTGGTTATGGGGTATTGTTGCTCAGAAACATGAGTGGCTGTTTGTTCTTTATTGAGGAGGAAGACAAGCCTGTTGCACAACTATTTAGAAAATGAGAAGTTATAATGCGCCCCCTGCTGGAAGCTCTAACATACTTTTTATCCTTTATATATAGTCAAGTGGTAGGAAAAATTATATACTAAACATTATGCACTTTCTAGTGTATAAACTTTATTAGATTTTTCAGTTACTCATCATCAAATTAACTATGAAAATACTTAAATATTCTCACTTTCTCTTTTCTCCTGAATGTATGAATTACAAGGGATGTGTTCCGAGAAAAAAAGTTAATATTGTTTCATTCTATAAAGGTCTGATAACATTTTTCTAAATTTAAAATATTTATACAATTATTTACAACATTCATTCATTTTCTTTTCGGCTTAGTCCCTTTATTAATCTGCGGTCGCCACAACGCCACCCATACACTCTTGCATTCACACACATACACTACGGACCATTTAGCTTACCCAGTTCACCTATAGCGCATGTCTTTGGACTTGTGGGGAAAACCGGAGCACCCGGAGGAAACCCACTCGAACACGGGCAGAACATGTAAACTCCACACAGAAATGCCAACTGACCCAGCTGAGGCTCGAATCAGCGACCTTCTTGCTGTGAGGTGATCGTGCTACTCACTGCGCCACCGTGACGCCCTATTTACAACATTCTGAAGGTACAACATTGGTATTAAAGTCAATATAAAACATGACTTTATTTTTTTTTTTTTGACTAATTTTTATGCTCTAAATGACAAAAAAAGTTTTATTTTCAATTTAGATGAAGTATCATCAGTAGTTCACAGAGCAAAACTAGTGCTTGGCAAAGATAACTTTTTTTAGGTTTAGGTTAGGTTTCAAAGATTATTGCATCCAAAATCAAAGTTTGTTTTGACATAATATATGTGTATGTATCATATATATATATATATATATATATATATATATTATGTATATGTGATAGACACGCATACATAGAAACAAAACTATACATTACAATTTTGTTACATAGATATTTAAAATTATATATAATTTGTATCATATACATGGACCCTTTTCAGAAGATTGTTATGATGCATTTAACAGACATCAAAAATATGTATGTACATTTATATGTATTTGAAATTTGTACATTTGTATGTACAAAAAAGTAATTACCGCTTATGCGAGGCATTTATAGTGCAATGTCTATGGACGGGACAGTAAATCTGACGTGGTTCTCTCTTCTGGCTGCCGTTATCAGTCTCACACTATTTTGTTTCGTTTTTCTGAAAGTCTTGATTAATATCATTGAGTTTTTCTTTTATTATTTGACCAAATAGGATTGTAAAAAAACAACAACAAAAAAAACATTTTATGTACTCTCCCATTCACTGCACTCTTAAGTTTACCCAACTATGACGACTTCCGCTGCTGAGAAACCCAGAAATCTGCAATGCTCCATGGAGAAAGTTAGAATTTTCTAAACATTTTGAAACAATAATGACGTAACAAAGCCCTGTGAACTGAAATCATGTGACCTTGCCACTTTGATACACAATCTGAACCACTGATTCGAAACAAAAGATTCGTAAAGGTTTCAAAGCTTCACGAAGCAGTGCTTTAAAAGCAGCCATCACTAACTTTAATTAATATCCTGTTGCAGTAACTCCTGTTTTTACTTTCAGACACAGAACAGGGGTCAGAGGTTAAAAGAGGGCGCTCATATTAACCGTTCTCTGCTCGCCCTGGGGAACTGCATCAACGCTTTAAGCGAAAAGAATGGCAACAAGTATGTAAACTACAGAGACAGCAAGCTGACGCGATTACTCAAGGTACAATGACACAGCTCTTCATCAAGGCAGAAAAACATGAAGTATTTTGATACTTGGATTGCAGTTGTCTTATTGGAGTATCTTATTGTGTCTTCAGGATTCTCTAGGAGGAAACAGTCGGACGGTGATGATTGCACACATCAGCCCTGCGTCTCTGGCCTTTGAGGATTCACGAAACACCCTGACCTATGCCGACCGTGCCAAAAGCATCCGCACACGGGTCAGTTAGCTAGTTAGTTAGTTAATTGGACACATATAAAATAAAAGGCAGCTTAGTAAACAACAGAGGGTCAGCTTTTTTTTGTTTGTTTTATTTATTTTTTTGTTAATAATAAAGAGTTTGGTAACACTTTAGAATAATGGTCCATTAGTTAATGTTAGTTCATGTATTTACCAACATTAACTATAATATTGTAAAGCATTTATTAATCATAGTTCAATATTAACTAATGCATTATTAAAATCTAAAGTTGTGCTTGTTAACGTTAGTTAATGCACCGTGAGTTAACAAACTAATGCTATTTAACCTAAATAATTAATTAACTAATGTTAACAAAGAGGAATAAATACCATAATAAAGGTATTACTAATTGTTTGTTCATGTTAGTAAATAGATTAACTAATTTACCATTATTTTAAAGGATGCAGAAAAGTCATTGGAAGTTACTGTAAAGACACTTTTATTTCAAATAAATATTGTTATTTTAATGAAATAATTCACAAAAGAAAAATGATCACAATGTCCATAAAGATATTAAGCAGCACAAATATCTTTACTGGCATCCTTGATTAATTGAAATATCCATATAATTTAATCAAAAAGTGTTTTTTTTCTTCATTTTATTGATTAGTATTGGTATTATTTTTTGTAGAGTTGCCCCAAACTTGTGAATGTGACTATATAATTATTTGTGATTAATATATTATGTAACACAGCTGTTATAATTTGCACCGGTTACTCTTGGTGTGCAGGTGAAGAGAAACCTGTTGAATGTGTCCTATCACATCGCCCAGTATACCAGCATCATCTCTGACCTGCGCAGTGAGATTCAGAGGCTGAAGAAGAAGATTGCAGACCAGGCCAGCAGACAAATCAACTCGGACAGAACAGACATCCGGCATGTCCAAGGTAACATCCTGTCTGTAACATCGCATATTCTATTCTGTTCTGTTCTGTTCTATTCTATTCTATTCTATTCTATTCTGTTCTGTTCTGTTCTGTT
>CAIGQV010019178.1:8021393-8032012 GCA_903798115.1 Danio jaintianensis | reverse complement strand
ATATATTTTTTTTTTTTTTCTGCATAGAAATTGCAGTTACCTGACTGTATTTCCTGGTAGTTAGCAGCACCCTGCCATACCTTACACGCTCATATTTCTTATGCATTATTATCTTCTCTTACCTTTGGACTCACCCTTTCCACGGTCTTGGGAAACTTTGCAAGCAGTCAATGTTTATTTGTGATAAAGGTAATTATGTCAGTCTTATCTTAATATTAACGTTAAATAGGAATATTAAATATTTTATGGCGTTTCATATTCCAATTTAACTTTAATATGACATGCCTTAAAATTTTTCATATTCCCATTTATAAATAATGAATATAGCTTGATATGCAGGATAATCCATGTTATTTCATATTAGTCATTTTCTACACTTCAGTGCTATTACGCTAAATAAGTATTGCTATAAATGTAAGATCAGTTATTGTGCTGCTAAATCTAAATATGTATTTTCTGTGTAAACAAATGTTCTTTTTTCAGCCATTGTTAAGTTAAAAAAGTCAATAGACGTAAAGTTCAATAAAAATAAAAAAAATCCTGAAAGAGAAAAATAAAGAAAGTCTAGGCTTTGCGGCATCTTTTCGGCATGCTGTCATATGAATTGCTGACTAAACAGTATGAATAATATTTGTGAGGAACCTTAAAGATGATATATTTGGATTGAGAAGGTTTTGATGTGTTTTGCAGCGGTGTCTGATCCATGTGGCAGTCAGCTGAAGCATGCTGGAAGAATGCAGCCCTTAACCAGAAGAGATGCCGGAGTCTGGCATCAGACGAGGAGCCTGCTCTACAAAAACCTGCTGATCAAATGGAGGACCAAACAACAGAGTCTCCAGGTGCCTTTCATCTGCCAATCACTTGCTTTCTTTTCCCCTCCCATAGCTGCAAATCTGTTGCACCATTAAAGCTTTTGCAAGTTTCTTTAATGCGCTGGTATTCAATCTATAAAGGTAAAACAATACAGCATACGCTTCTCAAGGAATGCTTGAATTATTTTGAAGCTATTAAAAATTCAACCTTTTATGTCACATTACTCAGTGAGTATTTTTCCTGTTGTATAAGGGATTATTATCTAAACTAATAAGAAGCATTTTAGCATAACTAATATGTAGTTTACTAAATGAAAGAAAATCACCTGATATTTGGAGCTTAATTGGATTGGGTTCAAATGAATGCAGTATCATTGTTTTATTTTTGCATAGAGATTGATAGGTCTGTTGGTAAAGTCAGTTGATTTCCTTTGCAATCATGTAACTCAAGAAGTATTTTTCTCTGTCTTAGTAATATACACTCAGGCTTAGGTTTTCAGATTATGCTTCTGCTACGTTACATTTTAGAGACATAAGTGGTTTAATGTGACGATTTCAGAAGTTGAAAACTAAATGTGGGTCACTTTGCATGCGTTTGGTATATATTTTTGTAGTATTATTTTAAAACGGCATTTAAAAAAAAAAACAAATAATGTTGAAACCTTCTATAAAAACAGCTGTATAATGTTAATATAATAACCTATTTAGATTCTCATTCTTAATAAAAACAAATATTTATACGTATATATTTAAAATTATGGAATGCAAAGTAGTGATGCATTGATGACCAAGCATTTTGGTAGCCAGTAACTGATTTATAGACCATTTCAATGTGGTCATTTCATTGACCCATGAACATTTTCTGCTTATTAAACTATTTCATAACTGTATCAAGAGGCAATTCAATCATAACTTAATGTTAAAACAGCTATCATAACATTATTTATCAATACATGGCTCTCTTTGGATTCTTGGAAGCTATAGAAATTAAAAAAATGTAAAACAGGAAATGCGCTGGGACCGTTGTTTTTGTTTACATCCCTCAAAATGGTCAATAAGCAGCTGAAGACGAATATAGTGATGAAAGTCTTCCAGAGTCTGATTACAAAAACAAAGTCTAAAGAGAAGCAAGAAAATTTCTGGATATTTATTTTCCCAAAATCATTTAAAGGGCACCTATCATTCAAAATCAACTTTTGCAAGCTGTTTGGACAGAACTGTGTGTAGTTATAGTGTGTCCATTGTAAAATTGAAGTGATATAAACACAAGTCTCTTTTTTTTCTTTTTCTTTTTTTTTTATTATTATTATTATTATATATATATTTTTATATATAATTTCCAAATGTTAAAATAGGATCCAAATTCCAGCTATTTTTGAGGCCCATCGCAATGTGACGTAGCAGTGCGGTTTTCCTTGCCCACCCAGATTGATTTGACAGGCGTGTATTACCATGTCCGCAAGACAGGATTTGCAAAGAAACTTGGATTAAAAAAAATGTCTCTCTTTCTCTCTCTCTGTGATCAAACTGCACTTCAAGAAGCAGTAGCCTAAACGCTTTGTACTTTTAATGCATTTTGACATGCTATCTGAGCTACGCAAATCATAACTGCTGGAATCAACACAGCTGCATAGTGTACACAACTATAAATGAGGACGCTTCAATCACACAACAGGAGTCTTGGTTTGTGTACGTTAAATCAGGTTTATTCTGTACAGTAACTTGATCTCTATACAGCAGCATATTTAAAGTCCACATGAACCAGAAGCCGTGACCAATTATTATTATTTTTTCGTATTGTGACGCAGTTCCTAGAGTAAATGCAATATTAAATGAGAAAACAGTGGGCGTGTGTTATTTCTTCTGCTGCAAGCTTATTGGATGTAGTAAAGTAGGCATTTCATTCAATAAGATCGGGAAAAGGGTTTTAGAAGAGTTATTACAACCTAACAGACTCCTCCTCCTCACCATTTCTGTTTGTTGTCAAAACTGACAGTTGGAGGGGCGTATAGCGACCAGCGTCTTCCTGTAGGATGCTTAGAACTTCCGTTTACTGCGTTTCTCAACTGATAATTCGCAATCCGAAAGTGTGTGTCAATACCGTTTTGAGTGGCGTATGGAGTGTTTTTGTAATGCAAAACTTTTATTTTGAAAGATGCGTGCTAAAGCCGCTATGCTTCTGTCAGATGTGGTTCAAGCACGAGAGAAAAACGTTCTCCTACTTCAGTGTCTGCCATCAGATAAGATGCTGAAATATAGCATCAGTGTTTCCGAGCTGTCAGCTGATATACTGTGCTCAGCGGGCTCTTCAATGCACACACACATCATACGCAATACATCACTGCATTATAGAGCAAACCATATTACTGGCATGAAACTTAACAGGTATGTAAGCCATGCAATTTCCAAAAATGACCAATAAAAGTACGTTACTGATACTATATTGGCTGATTTGTGTGTTAATTCTAATCAGGAGCAGTTTGTTTCATTTAGTTAGTTTGTGTGTAGTATTTACTATGGTATGTGTTTTTCTGTCATTTCAAAACACCTCTTTATTTTCACTTTGTGCCACTGTTTCAAGCAATGTGTTTGTGGGACGTATGTGTCAAACATTTTGGTGAATTACATTTGTTGTGACGATGTTCATTTAAATGGCACAAGATGCCGTCTGATGGTACGGGCAAATGACTCGCAACAGTTGTTTTCATTCCCATTAGATCGCATTATTTAAATAATCAGTCCAGGAGGTGGCGCTGATTAACAGAAGTATTAGTTTAAAGACATTAAAAGCAAGTAAAATAGATTAAAACTATCGTTTCAAAGCTGTCCAAATGTGACTCTTTATACGCATCAGCTGCCCACCAGAGCTTCGAAGCCTCCTCCTTACGCATACACGCAAAGCATAATGGGTAATTTTGCGTTCTAAGAAAAAGGTCTAGGGCGACACAGTGGCTCAGTGGTTTGCCCTGTCACCTCACAGCAAGAAGGTCGCTGGTTCGGGTCCCAACTGGGTCAGTTGGCATTTCTGTGTGGAGTTTGCATGTTCTCCCCGTGTTCGCGTGGGTTTCCTCCGGGTGCTCCGGTTTCCCCCACAGTCCAAAGACATGCGGTATAGGTGAATTGAATAAGCTAAATTGGCCGTAGTGTATGTGTGTGAATGAGTGTGTATGGATGTTTCCCAGTACTGGGTTGCGGCTGGATGGGCATCTGCTGTGTAAAACATATGCTGGATAAGTTGGCGGTTCATTACGCTGTGGCAACCCCTGATAAATAAAGGGTCTAAGGAAAATGAATGAATGAATGAATGAATGAAAAAGGTCTGTAGTAAAAAGGCCAAAATTGGAGCCCTTAAAAAAAAAGATTTTTATTTTATTTTTCAATGAAAACCCCCAAAGACATCTTGTCTTCCTTCAAAGCAGAAACTCTTCTCTGTGACATGTCCAAATAAATATGACTGCTGTTTATATGTTGTGCATTACTAATGTAAAACCACAATAACCCAGGCTGCTTTATAAAATCACAGCACTTAGCAGTGCTACTAATGTACTAATTCTACTTCATCTGGATGAAATCCTCTTCCATCCACTCTGGAGACTCTTTACAACAGAGTTCCAGCAGAATTATTTATTTTTAATCATCGTTTTCTGGTCTAAATAGGAAAAAACACTCCACAACTCGAGGCATTTGCATGTTATTTTCTTGTGGTCATGTATCTTTTATGTAAGGCAACTTTCTTTAATGTATTTTTAATGGCTCTCTGCTTCTTGAGTGTATTGTTAAGGGCCACGTAAGAGTCTTTCAGAATTAAAAGGCTGTTAATGGTTGTCCGACCAATAGTTTAGGCTGTCGATACTCTAGTACTTTTAAACCAACTTTGTAAAGGGAAGCTCATCTTGATCCATTATGATGGCTAGCAGTCAGAAATGGAGCAAAATGAATTGTTTGTGCAGTAGTCGTGGTTGGGATCTTTGCCAACAAGTGTCATCTCTCTGTATTGATTTTCCTGGGGGTGTAGATGCTATATACAACACAACTTGTTTCAGCATGGAGTCCTTGGCTATACTGGGCTTTGTTTATGTAGGTCATCCTTAATTCAGTTAGTATTAGGGCTGCACGATATTGGAAAAATCTGACATTGCGATATTTTGTTTTGCAGAGATATATATTGCGTTTATGAATATGATTTGAATAGCTGTATTTGGAAATATTTTATTAATTTAGACCGACTGCGATAATCAAGTCTTTCTCTGTGCAGTGTATCTGCATAAATTAGAATAAATTACAAGCAAAAATAAATAAATAAACAGTGCTTTTTGTTTTCTGAGGAGTCTAACAGTATTATTCAAGTACAGAAATTGAACAGTCAAATGTAAAATAACATGGTCATCATTGTATAAATAATTAAAAAAAAATAATATTTAATAATATCTTTGTTTACTCTTAAATAAATCATATAATCCTTCGATGTGACTATTGCGGATACACACATTGCGATATTGATGCTCAAACAGTATATTGTTTAGCCCTAGTTAGTATAATGATTTAACACTGTGCGGCATAAAGTATTACCACATAAAGATGCATTACTCTTCAGAACTTTGGGCTCAGAATTTTTAGTTTTCATTATTATTATACCCAGTAGGTCTGCATTCATAATATACATTTTTAATAATGTATATATATTTTGCTTTTTTATTTTTTTATTAAGGGTTTACATCCACATTCTTAAACTGGTTTTGTTATATCATCAATGTATGTGTTCATGTAAACAGGATAAACGGTGTTGCTTCATCAGTTTAAGATTATAAATGCAAGTTGTTATATGAGTCGCACTAGACTTAGGTTTATTTATCAATTGGGCAAGATATGTGTTTAGGTGGTTTTTGGTAAAGGCTCTTTAAAAAATATTAGACAACTCTCTTACTCAGAAAATTTATTAATGGATATTTTCAATAAAATTTCTCCTGGAAAAGTATTCAAATTTTTGTCGAATGTGAAATTGAGAGATTTTCTGTAACATTTATTATTTATTTTAATTTATTTGTTTTATTTTATTTTATTTAATTATTATTTTTTTTAATTGAAATAATTAATTTTGTCTTTATTTTATTCATTTGTTTTATTATTTATTTTATTTAACTTATTTTATTTGTTCATTTATTTCTTTTATTTATTTGTTTATGGATTTATTTATTCATTTATTTATACATAAATGATTGTGTGAACTTTACTGAAATTGTATTTATATTATTATTATTATTATTATTATTATTATTATTATTATTATTATTACCTTTCAGTTTGCCATGAATTTAGCCTGTGATGCAGACATGGCATATAACAATAAATAAATGCATAAGTTCATAAACAGCTTAAGCGTAAATAATTTGACAGAAATTTTTTTACCCATTACCTTGTTTTTTTCCTCTGCTTGTTAGCATGTATTCTGTCTGCTTATTGAAGTACATGTGGAGCGAATTCCAACATATTTGGGTGAACTGTCCCTTTAATATTTTAAGTCAGTTTGACTGATGTAAGTATTGATGACTAGAAAAGATAATTCGATTCAACAACAAAATAAAATTAGGCAGCAATATATATTTTTATAGTGTGAATGTTTTTACAAGAAAAGTTTACACTTTTTGCTTATTTTGCCCATTTTATTCTACAAAAAAATCTAAACGGTATTTTTTTCTGAATGTTTGCAGTATTTATGAATAAACAAACTTAATATATATATATATATATATATATATATATATATATATATATATAAGGAAGTGCATGTGTAATATCTGATAAGATCACTGGTAGTATTTTCAAGAAATTTGTCAGAAAAACTCTGACTCTTTCTTATCCCAAGAAAGTTAAAAGCATGAATAAATGTTCTTATTTCATGCAGATATAAGCAGTACAATTTTAGAAGCTTTAAAACCGAGTGAACAATGACTGTGCAAGTTTCCGTGGTTTTTTGGTTTTGAATGCTATATTTAGCATCAACACGACTTTCATAACAGATGGAGGTTTCTGAGTTGTACGTGCATGTTTTGTTGTCACTGATGGAATATAACCAGATGTTTAAAAATATATTTGTGCAAACATGATTTACTTAACATGGTCTTAATGAAACTCCCATGACCGTTTTTGCAACAAACATTGTAGCGAATCGCCTACAGGCACATTAAAAGCTAAACCCATGTCATGGTCTTGCAAATAAACCCAGAGGGATGATTGGAAACACTCTCTGGCAGCTCTGTGTTTATGGCCTCCCTAAGGCTGTAAATCAAGAGCTGTAGCTTTAAGAACATGACACTATGATTTATTTATTATTTTTTTTCCTTCATCCCTTCTGGATTACCTCTGGTTTACGTAGTCTATGCTTTGAAAATATTTTAGAGGATATTTAAATTGTCTTTTTATTTTTTATTATTTTATAATTATACAAATAATCATTTTTTAAAGTTATAATAATAATAATAATAATAATAATAAACATATTGAGTGTAAATAAAAATGATTGTTTTTATAATTATAAAATTATCATAATTAAAAATAAAATGAAAAAATCCTCCAAAATGAATAATAAATAAATTTTTATAATAATAAAATTATTATTATAATTTATAATTGGTTGGTTATTTCATTTTTAATTAATTATTTTAGTTAATCATTAATATTTATAATTTACACTTTCTTCTATTTATTTAAATGTTAAAGCATATTTTTCCTGAAGTCTTGCCCTTGGTCTGTCTGTCTGCAGGAGCTGATCTTGCCTTTGCTCCTCCTGGGTCTCCTCATCCTCATCAGCACCCTCAACCCTCATGTCTCCTACGGCAGCATCAGCACCAAGGAACTGGAGTTTGAGCAGGAACTGCCAGTCAAAGGCCTCGGTTACACCCCCATCACCAATTTCACAAATCACATCATGGAAGAGGTGGCACGCGAACTGAGTAAGTCATATCTGTTTCTTGTCTGTCTTCAAATATCATTTTCAATTATTAAATGTGTTGATAATTTAGGCAGCGTTTACGCTAATATTCCTTTCCTACTAGCATGAACTTAGTTCTAGTTCAGAGCTAGTGCTATTGGCTAGGTCAGCATCGATATCGCAATGTGCGTGTCTGCAATAGTCACATCGCAAGATCTGCAACGTTGAGTCTGAATTATAGTTGACCAGGAGCCACAGAACACATGAGATTTGTGGAGTCATGGCTATACCATATTAGAGTGAAAGTTTATAAATTGCATGTGTTTTCAAGGCTGTGACTGTGCATTTCAAGAGTTTAAAACATTTGAGCACAAAATATTATAATCTTTTAACAAAGATTAATTGTATTTAATTATTTATACGATTTATGCAAAAAAAGAAAAAAGATTTTCTTACTTTGAATTTTTGTCTTGTTTGTAGCCCAAATATCTACATTTCAAACAAAAAAAAAACAAGATTGCTTACCCTATTGGCAGATCATTTATCGTGTTTTAACTCTTTATTTTGACTTATTTCTTCAGAAGGTGAAAACAAAACAATATTTTACTTGATCCATGAATTTTAGATATTTCGACTAAAAACAAGACAAAGCAAAGTAAGAAAAAGCATTTTTTTTTCCCATTGTGATTATTCAACTGCTGTACCTGAATACTGTTAGACTGCCCAGAAAACGTTTAAATAGAGCTATTCAAACCATCTTGTGAAATTGTATTCATATCACAATATTTATCGCAGAAAAATAAAATATCACAATATCTGCAACCATACTATTGGCCATTCAGAGATGAATTGATTAGACTAGAGAGCCTTCTAAGAACAGGTTTACTTTTCCATGAGCTAGAGAGACACCACAGAGCAAAATCACTCATCTTCCCTAGCAACAATAGTGCGGAAACCATGAATGTCCAGAAAATATGACCTTGGACCACAAAGCCAAAAAAGTCTTCTGTTGCATGGGTATCTTTTTGGCCAAAAATATGTTGTCAAAATTAATGATTTTTCCTTTTATTCCAAAAAGCATTAGAATATTAAGATCATGTTTCATGAAGACATTTTGTTAATTTCCTACTGTAATTATATCAACTAAAATTGTGTTTAGTCATATAGACAACTTTATTATTTTCTCAGTATTAGATATTTTTTATAATTTCTTTGTAATTTATTTATATTTTAACCCTCTGATTCCAGATATTCAAATAGTTGTTTCTCGGCCAAATATTGTTCTGTCTTAACAACGTGTAAATCAACAAAAGCTTATTTGTTCAGTTTTCAGATTATGAATAAATCTCAATATCAGAAAATTGACACTTATTACTGGTTTTGTGGTCCATGCACAAACTTGACAAATTCTCTTTGACAAAAAACAAAACCTAGTGCTGGCCAAAAATTCATGGCACCCAAATTAAAAGTTTGTTTTGACGTAAAATATGTGTGTGTATTAGATATATTTGTATTTATTTATTTATTTATATGTGCTACACACACATAGAAACAAAACTATATAAAACAATTGTGTTACATAGATATTTAAATTTATGTATAATTTGTATCATATATATATGCATATTTTATATCTAAATAAAAATAAAAATTTTCTCAAATATATGGATGCATGCATTTATATATGCTTAATAAATGCACAGTACACCCACATACACACACTTAAATGATGTCAAAACACACTTTTATTTTGTATGCGATTATAATCACAAAATACAGAAAATATTTATGGATATTTTTTATAGTGTGGCCAAAATTTACAGGAAATCTCCATCAATAAAAAAAAAAATGGCAAGCTCCTCCAAATTTTGTGCAGGATTTTTCGCAGAGTCATAAAATTCTGGAGGGAGCGATCAACACAACTGCTGCCTCTTTTTATTTTTATTTTTTATTCATTATAGGTCATGGGAACTTTTTAGTCAGGGAAATTGGCTTGAAGTAGGAACCATGGGTGTTATTTGCAAATCACTTTTCCTTAATTCGAGTCGGTGCTTTGCGTGTCGAAAAATCAAAGTATTCAAAGTCTACCCATTGCGTGTGTATTTGTTTATGTGATATGTTTATGTGTGTTTTTCCTCAGCTATGAATGAGCATTTAGACATGTTCTCCACCGAGGCCGATTTGGAGAATGCCAGTCTCTATGAACCCGAGGGCTACGTTGGAGTGGTCTTTTTGGATTCGATGTCGTACCGTTTGCGATTCCCGTACAGCCAGCTTCCTCTGCCTAGTGACTTCACTGAATCCATAAGTGAGCATCACACACACACACGCACACCACTGATTTCATTAAATTACAGCAGCGGCAGCACCCTGTTTTGCTGCTGCTTTGGTTAATTGGCAAACTCCTTTTTAATGCAAATGACATTAGCTTTGTAACCGTTTGATCTATAATCAAAGGAGCTGTTGAAAAACTAACACTCTTGAGTGGTGTTTTTTTTTTAATCTCTGATCCTCAGCAAGCTGTTACACCAATTATGTCAACTGCCGTGCCGCCAACTACTGGTATTCTGGATTCGTACAGCTACAGTCTGTCATTGATGCTGCCATTATACAGGTTGGAAAGTGCTGCATTAGTGTGAATAGATTTATTAGTATTTAGGCACTTTACAACACTGTTAACCCCCTAACTGTTGCCATCTCGTATTTGGTCCGTTTTTCTGTACATTTTGTGATTTATTATTATAATTATTTTTTTCTAAACTTGAATTTAATATTTTATAAATATGCATATAATATCACCTAATAATTTGTTAAAGGGTTAATTATTTAAAGTGTTAATTCCAAATGTGGGGTAACAGTTAAGGGGTTCAAGTAAATTT
>CAIGQV010019178.1:7982866-7992866 GCA_903798115.1 Danio jaintianensis | reverse complement strand
TGAAAAATGTTATACATGTTGACATATACTTACTATAGTAAAGGAATAGGTGGTCAGATTAAAATTTAATTATAATTAAAATGATTAACAACTACATGCTGTCAAATGGGTAAAGCCTAGTTGCAACATTTTTATTACATTTTAAATATCATGAACATTAAAGTCATCAAAGGTAAATGTTTCAGGAGTGTGGGAAATTAGATTATTATTATTTTTTTCAAAATGTAACATATCTGTATTTAAAATATGTTTGTTATTTCTTTTTTGTTTTCCATCTGTAGCTGTGTGTGGTTTCTGCATCCATAGTCCAGCTGGCTCTTGTGAATGAAAGCGCATATATGGCTCGTCTCCTCCACAATGCACTGTGTTTCTTCAGTCCACTCTACCCTCTTATGGGCTGCCTTAACTGCATTACTGTGGTAAAACTTTATACTTCTCACATGACTACATCCATTCATGAAATTCAGTCAGTAAGCTGAAGTAGAGTTGGCTTGTTTGATAGATAAATATAAATATAAATATATATATATATATATATATATATATATATAAACTTGATATATTTTTATTATTATTGTTCAAGGCCACCTTTGTTCAGTCCCCTCATGATGACGATTTTCTATGGAGGAACCTCTTCATTTCTGTTGTGGCTGTAAGTTGAATATTATTTAGTTTTTAGTGTCTGGTGTGATTGCATCTTTTGCATTGAATCTTTGTTTTGTTTTGTTTTTATTAGCCATACATCCAGTGTATTCTTCTGCTCGTCACACTGAGATGGCTGGAGATCAGATATGGAGGGAAGACCATGAAAAATGACCAGCTCTGCAGGTCTGACTATAAAAGTGAAATGTCTAACTAGTGTCATAAAAGCCTCATACTGATTGGAATATTGGAATGAAATGACAGGCCCGTTGATTTGTATCTATAGCTCAGGTTTTCCTGATTTACTAATTTTGTTTATAAACAGTAAATGGTGTATTTATCAGATTTGGTGCAGCTCCGAAATATTTTTTGACCTTTAAATGGGTTTAAATAATTGCTACTTTTTTTTTTTTTTTTGCACTTCTTAAATTTATTTAACTTTTTAATTGCTCATTTTACTGATTTAATGTACAGTTGTAACCTTTTAAGAAGAAATATTGAAAATAATAAATATCAAAATTGCAATAAAAAATAGTTTGATGTTAGATTTTTTTTAAAAATCAATGTGTTCTTGCTTTTGAATATTATTTTTATCAAAGAATTCTGGAGAAATCTGATATTACAGTTTCCACACAATTAATAATCATCGTTTTATAATTTAAAAAATAATAATTCTAAAGCACCACAATAGCATATTGTAATAATGATTTCTGAAATAGTAATTGCTGCTGAAAATTTAGCTTTATCACACAAATAAAATGACATTTTAAAATGATGAAGCAGAAAACATATCACAAATTTATTGTACTTAATTTAAACATTACTAATGCACAAAATACCAGCTTAATACAAACTTATAAGCTTTTCATATGGTCATCATCACTTATTCAAGTAACATTATTTAATTTTTCAACATCACTTGTATTAGTAACATTTTAAGTATGTTTTAATGAGTTGCAGTTAATAAGCTCCTTTACATGTGACCTTATGACGTTGTTGAAATCCTTCCCAAGTAAACCTGAAGTGAAGGTTTTGATCTCTCCTTTTTCAGGATTTCTTCCGAAGCAAAGAGCAAAGCTCAGCGGAATCCAGAGGAGAACATGAGTGAGGATGAAGATGTTCAGATGGAGAAAGCTCGAGTGAAAGAGGCCATGACCTGTCAGTGCTGTGAGGAGGTAAACTCACACTGTATAATAAAAAAACAACCCATCTCCTATTGACCATATTCTGCAATGCGGAAGTGTGCTCTATTCTGATCTTCTGATTCATTTACCTATGGAATGACTAGGAATAGTAAATGTCAGTAAAGGAACAAATTATTTGCTCTACAAAAAATTGTATATAAAAAAAATGAAAATGCAAGTTTGCAACATCAAGCAGCATAGCATTTTTTTTTTCTGTCTCTCAGGCATTTTTTTTTTTTATCTCAGGCATGTACAACATCTCTAACAACCCTGAAATTATTGTACAAGAGAGCACTCAAAATCCATGACAAAATACCTCGACTGTCTGTACCATCACTGTAATATCTTGAAAAAGTACAGCATTTAGAGTTTTGAAAATATGATTAAATATTATGACATTTGCCTTATATTTAAAGGCATTCATAACTCCAATCCACCAGTTACAAATTTCTGGAATTCTGGAATCAGGCACTTAGATTAAGAATCAGATACTTGTTATAACATTTAAATTTCGATTCCTCTTTTCAATTCCTGTGTGCACTTTTATTTTTATTTTTTATTCGCAAATCTGGCAGGATCTTCTGCACTGCCGAGCTAATTTAAAGACGCATAATTTAATTAATAATAATAATTTGATGTGCTAAAATATTTGTTAAACGAATTTGATTGTGTAATTTGATATTGAAGTGTGTAGGTTTTATAGATCGGAAATAAAAGAAATCAATTAATTAATTATAATAATTTATAAATAATTTCATTGGTTATTGCATAAAGTAGCATATTCTTAAAGCCTATAATTGATCTGAAAGTCTTAACTTTATTTATTTTTTTCTTGTAAATTATAAAAATTGCATTAGTAAACGCATCTTAATACCAGACTGGATAAGCGAAATCGAAATTGGCATCGAAATCGATAAAATTGTAATGATACCTAACGCTACAACAACGCAGCCGATAGCAATAGGGGAGTGTAGTGTCCCCAGATGTAAATCCTCATTTGGATGATCTTCCTTTTCTTATAAAGCCACAAGCCTAAGGAACAGAATTTCCAACAAAATTAATTAATCACATGTACTAACTTCAAGATGTTTTCACTCCTGACCAAAAAGTGGCTCATGTCCAAACAAATCTGTACACACTAATCAAATGTTGTGTTTGGTTGTTTGTGTGTAGCCTGTATGTGAGGGAGTCTGTATGTTTTAAATTTTAATTGTTAATTTAATTTTAATTGTTTTAAATGTTTTAAAAAATTATTTTTTTTTAAATTATTATTATTATTATTATTATATATTTTTTAAATACGACTATTTTAAGATCTACCTGTCCAGGGACTAATGATGGAAAATAGCAACATTGCTAAAGCCTGGCACAAAACATATTTCCTTTCGAGGTCAATTTATTGTTGCGCATGTCCTAAAATAAATAAATTCAAATTCAAACAAGATTTTTTTTATTACACTTAAAAATCAATGGAGGTGGTACGGTGGTTCAGTGTTTAGCACTGTCACCTCACAGCAAGAAGGCTGCTGGTTCGAGCCCCGGCTGGGGCAGTTGGCATCTCTGTGTGGAGTTTGCATGTTCTCCCCGTGTTCGCGTGGGTTTCCTCCGAGTGCTCCTGTTTCCCACACAGTCCAAAGACATGCAGTATAAGTGAATTGAATAAGCTAAATTGGCTGTAGTGTATGTGTGTGAATGCGAGAGTGTATGGGTGTTTCCCAGTGCTGGGTTGCAGCCAGAAGGGGATCCGCTGCGTAAAACATATGCTGGATAAGTTGGCGGTTCATTCCGCTGTGGCGACCCCCGATTAATAAAGGGACTAAGCCGAAGGAAAATGAATGAATGAATAAAAAATCTATGGAAGTGAGTGAGACTGGAAGTCTTGAGCCAATAAGGATCCAATGGCCACACTTCAAGGTCAATATAAGCATGACAAATGTGGGCAAACAAAACTGTAAAACTATATTATTTTATTCTAGAAACCGGTTGTGGTGGTGAGTAACCTCAGGAAACAGTACAAAGGCAAGAGGGAGGGCTTCTCACTCAATAAGAAAAGGAAAGTGGCCACCAAGAACATCTCCTTCTGTGTCCGCAAAGGTAGAATGTCTCCCTCCTATTTAGATGTACTGTTGTGATTTTGGGATGCCAGTGATTAATAAATGATCATTTAATTGTTGTTAATCCTTTTACTCGATACACATTATTGATGGTAAATTATGCATGAATGTCATTATTGTGCATTAACTGACATCATAACCACCTGGTCGAACTTTTGTCCATAGTTTATCATTAAAACCAAAAACTCAATGTACTTTAAAGTCAAAATTTGCAGTGTTTATTTTGCTAGCGCACACTCTTATTCTTCAGGTGAACAGTTAATTTAAAAATGTCATTTGTTTTGGCATTTGGAGCGGTGGTACTTCTCTGTTGATGTCGGTTTGACGGCTTCACCCACAATAGTCCTAACCACGCCCCTCTTACTGTTAGATTGCTATGAAAAAATTATATGCAAAAAGAAAGCCCCACCCCCTAATCTGTATGCCATTTCTGTTGAAAGTAAATCAACATACTGAAATAAGTCTCCGCAAAGTTAAAGGGGGTGTCAGGAGTACAGTTTAAATAAAGAAATTAGTAGAAAATAAAATAAAAATAAAGATTGGAAGTTAAAGTGTTAAGTGCAAAATATGTACAGCAGATGCGAGGGGAAAAAGAAGTAAGCATGCATATCCTGTAATATGCTTGGAGAAACCAAACAGGGCATCAGTTTATCGTTCAGGGTTGATCTGTTGTGCTGTATTGCATTGTGCTGCGTCCATTGTGAACAGCATTGTCAGATCGTTCATTATATGAAATGGATTAGCATATCATTAAAACTCAAGCGGTACATTTAGCCCATGACAATGTAGTGCATAAATATTGAAATTTTATCCATATGAGGCACGTAAAGGCTGATGACATGAACTAATAATAACTAAATGACATAAGCCTTTATCACATCATGGGCATTTTCAACCCAAATTTGTAATACTTATTGCACATTTGGAAAGAAAACAACATGCTTACAGTAACAAACTATTAATCAATTAATTGGTCTTTCATATGAATTATTGGTAATTGACATCCCTAGTTGTGATGTTACAGAAATCAGATAAATGATCATGAAAATGGCCTGTTTTCAGGTGAGGTTTTGGGTCTGCTGGGTCCAAACGGAGCAGGGAAGAGCACAATCATGCACATGCTCTCTGGAGACACTGAAGCCACCGCTGGACAGGTTTGTACTTACGTTTTTGCTTTTTGCAAGTTATTTTAAACATATAGGGTAAGTTCAGTGGACTCTGACTATAGTTTAATATTTCTTCTTAGATTCTGATGGGAGATTATGGCACAGACTTTCAGCCAGTGGAAAACCCCTTGGACCATGTAGGGTATTGTCCTCAGGTGAACCCTCTGTGGCCCAGAATCACTCTGCAGGAACACCTGGAGATCTATTCTGCCATCAAGGGGCTACATCAGCGCGATATCCCCAACATCATTAAGCGGTACCAAAGCTCTCCATTTTGAAAATGAATAATAATAATAAAATACAATTTATGTTTGCATTTAAAGGTATAGAGTGTTTCTTATGAAGTCTCCTATAATCACCAAGGCATTTATTTGAATAAAAATATAGATGTATAGAAAATATATATACTATTTATATATATTTATATACTATTAAGTGTTGATTTTGTTCAATATATTGTTGAATTCAAGCAACCATTGCTTTCTTTGATGAATAGAAATTTTAAAATAGCACATTTTTTTATTTTTATAACATTAGAGATGTCTATTTTTATCTCGCTTTTAATTAATTTGGTGCCTTTTTTAATATATCCTCTACTTCCTCAATGTAATATTCTGTTAATTAATCCTAAATAGCGGCAACCTAACCTATCCTGCAAATATCCAAGGGGTAAATGCTGAATAATTGCATCGTCATGGTAACCAAAATATAATTTGGTCATTAACAATGTGCTTTCATAGCTAATTAAGAGTGATTTATGGCCAGTAATGTTTTCTAATAAGCAACCTTTGGCCAATCTGTTTGGTTTCACTAATTATTTTGACTATTTATCGCCCACATTAAACATTATATAATGTGATCAACACTATAATGTTCAAGGTTTAACTAGTGTGTCTGTGTGTTAACAGTGTTGTGAATGCTCTGGAGCTAAAGGATCATCTTTACAAACAGTCAAAAAACTTGTCTGCAGGGCTAAAGAGGAAGGTTGGTCATACATTTAATTCAATATATAAAAAAAAAAAAAAATTAAAAAAAGCTGACTTTGTCTAATGTTTTATCTATATTTCTTCATACCAGTTGTGCTTTGCACTAAGCATGCTGGGAAATCCTCAGATAGTTCTGTTGGATGAACCATCTACAGGGATGGATCCTAAATCAAAACAACGCATGTGGTAAAATTCCCTTCACATGCTCTTCATACAAAATATATCATAAATTAATATATGGTCAGAAATGTACATATAAACCGCAAGACTGCTAAAATTAACCTTTTTTTTTTTAACTAATAGGAGGGCAATCCGTGCTGCTTTTAAGAACAAACAGCGAGGGGCACTGTTGACCACCCATTACATGGAAGAGGCAGAGGCTGTGTGTGATCGTGTGGCGATCATGGTTTCTGGTCAGCTGAGGTGAAAACTCACTACAACTAAAGACCTCAATTTAAAAAATGTCATGCAAGTGAATTTGAAGCAAGCCCATAATTCAGAATAGAGAGCACATAATTTTTTTTGTCGCCCCCTGCAGGTGTATTGGCTCAATCCAGCACCTGAAGGGGAAGTTTGGCCGAGGATACAGCCTAGAGATTAACCTTAGGGAGGAGCTCACAGGTCTCCAGCAGGTAGCGCTGTTGCACAAAGAGATACTGAAGATATTTCCCCATGCTGTTCGTCAGGACAGGTGAGGCCGGTTGCATTAAATGGGACTATTGTGAGATGGGGGGAAAAGTCTGATCAAATGCACCAAACTGGAAATGTCTTTTTTATTTTTATTTTAGATTTTAATGTTTTTTATTTATTTATTTATTTTTTTGCAGTTTTGCCACTTTGATGGTGTATAAAATCCCAATGGAAGATGTGAAGTCTTTAGCCAAGTCTTTTGCCCAGTTAGAAAGTGGTAAGAGATGGACACATAAACAACCAGTTTTTGAGAGGAATTAAAAGTACTATTTTAATCGTTTAACTTTTTTTTTTTTCATTTTCCACAGCTAAACAGAACTTCAACTTTGAAGAGTACAACTTTTCCCAGTCAACTCTTGAACAAGTATGTCAAATAGTCATTATTAAAAAAGTATTATTTTTGGTAACATTTTAATAATGGTCCATTAGTTAATGTATTTACTAACATGAACAAACTATTAATAATACTTTTATTACGGTATTTATTCATGTTTGTTAACGTTAGTTAATGTTGTTTCAGTTAAATAATGTTAGTTCATGTTAATTCATGGTGCATTAATGCTAACTAATGTTATCTTTGGATTTTAAAAATGCATTAATGTTGAACTATGATTAATAAATGCTTTACAGGATTATTAATACTTAATGTTAATAATACAATAACTAACAACAACAACTAATGGATCATTCTTCTAAAGTGTTGCCTTATTTTTTTTCTTTCTTTAAAAAAATACTGATAAAAATGTGTAAATGTTGTTCAGTGACAAATGGACAACTTTTCAGACATCAAAACAAGTGTAATGCAGATGAATATTTTTTCCTGTAAATTAGAATGTTCACCATTTAAATGATTATTTTTCCAAAACAGAAAAAAAAAACATCCTTTTACTATTATTTGTGACCCTGGGTGACAAAATCAGTTTTGTTGCAGTTCTATGAAGACATTTTGTACATTTCCAACTGTACTAATCAAAAATTGAGTTTAACATATTTAATGTACATTGCTAAGGGTTTGTCCAATTTTAAGGGTGATTTATTTAATTTTTTTTCTCAACATCTTTGAACCATCAGATTCCGTAATCCAGATTTTCAATAGTTTCAATAGTTTTATCTCAAATATAAATATCTCAAAATATCAAATATTGTCCTATTCTAACAAACCATACATTAATGGAAAGCTTATTTATGCTGTTGTACTGCAATATTTATTGATACATGTAAAAATCTCCCTTGCACAGGTGTTGAGAATTAGCATGTCTGCTAAAACACTTAAACAAATGCATTTGGTTTGGCCAGTGTAAATATGATGTTTATGTCAAATAAACAATAAATAAAATAAATCTCAATTTCCAAAAAACTTACACATTTATTACTGGTTTTGTGGTTCAGGGTCACATTTACATTTAGAAGACATTCACAAAAATGTCATTAAGTGTGAATTAAGTGTGAATAGCTGCCAAGATGAAGTTACTAAAAATAATTCAGATTTTTGCTGGATTTATCTCTCAGTCTACATAACCTGAATAAGAGAATTTAATTAAGAATATACCCATTCTGCAGGTTTTCATGGAGTTTGCCAAGGAGCAGGAGAATGAGGAAGAAGAGGTCGGATCACTAAGCACGACTTTTCAATGGCAGAGACTGAGACAGGACGGCCCTGTATCCATTAATCACGCCGACAGCATAGTACACCAGCTATGAACCAATCCTGTTCCCTGAAGCGTCCTGCCCTTGCCTCCATCTTTCTCTTTCTCCTTCTCTCTGCATGTGCCGTCTTTTGCCTTAAGAGACTTAAGCCCATGGGACTCACAGGACAATCGACTCCAGAGACTCCAATGGCCACTAGCGCACACTAATAACGTGTGTGTGTGTGTGTTTATGTGGCTCTGGCACTGGCACTTGCTCAGAAGGAATCAGACACACGACTCGAGTGTCATCCGTTAAACACAGAGCTAGACTCGTCGTCATCTGTTTTTACAACAACAAAAAAAAAGATTTTATTTTTTAAACTCTCACTTCTTATATCTATCAAGCTTACTGTTTTCTTGTCACGCGTCCATCACTGGGAAATGAATTTGCATGAAGCGGGTTCCACGCTATAAAAACAGTACCAAAGTTTCCACTCACATCGACACCAAACTGCTTTTTTTTTTCGGTGTCTGTAGCATGGGATATAAACAAACTCGCATCTGTCTGTCTGTCTGTGTGTGTGTGTAGATAGCGGTAATATCGATGGATGTGTTTTACATTTTCAGACAGGAGAAATTATTTACTGTGTGCAGCATTAACACTGAGATTAACCAGCATGTAGGGGCTGCTCTCCGCTTCTCGTACTCTTTCTGTTTTAGGACGGAGCGGCCCTGCCAGGTGCATGAAGCCTCTTCTGTCTCTGCTGCACTTGGAGATCCACACGACTCCTTTCTCAAACACCAGCACGCGTTTCAGGCTTTCACACACAGAGCTCTCCAAAGAAAAACAGGGCTAAAGCACTCGCAGTGAGTAAGCCGGTGGATTGAAATCAAGACAATGAAGAACTTTTAATCTCATTCTCTGTCTTTCATCCTGTTTTTTTCTGTCTAGTCGTCTGGTGGCCTTCCTTTAGGAGCAGTTTTAAAAATCAGTAGCTTAAGAATGTAGTTTTCACCGTTCCAACCATGTAGCATTCCAGATTTGGTCACATACTGCTGAGTGAGTGTTTTCGTTCTCTTGAATGAAAGCAAGAGTACTGTAGGAACCGTGAGCCTTGAATGTACAGTGGTGTTTTATGATGTTGTTTAGGTTTACGTACGGGTGTAAATGAGATGCTTGCATTCTGCTCTTTTTAAAGTCGGTTGGTTCTTGTTTGAGAGGGTCTGGGATTTTTGTATCTTTTGGAAAATATGTTTTTTGGTTTGTTTTTAATGTGATTTTGATTAAATGATCTCATCTCATTTTTTATGTTAGTCAAATCGTGAAATTGGTGTCTGTGTTGCACACTGGAGAATATATTTCAGGAATTAATCATTCACAAATATATATATATATATGTACAATTATTTCACAGTCATTTATTTTCGTATTTAATGTGTGATGTTTTAAAATAAGTTTCTATACCAGAGATGCCCAAACTAGTCCTGTTGGGCAAAGTTGGCCCATGGTGACCTTTGATTTGGCCCGCCATCCCATCTGAGAAGAGAGGAAGAATGATGGGGATGGTTTAGCACATGTGTCAAATCCAG
>CAIGQV010019178.1:7972379-7982856 GCA_903798115.1 Danio jaintianensis | reverse complement strand
ATTCAGCCCATATAAATAGTTTGCAACCACTTACCTTTAAAAAATTTAGTAAATCCAATGAATAATTTTTTTCAGTGTACTTAAAGGAATAGTTCACTCAAAAATGAAACTTGCCCTCAAAGCATATACTGAACTTTTCAGATAAATAATATAATATCCTGGCTCGTTCCAGCTTTGTAATGGCGGTTTATCCATCATTAAAGTAATCCATACACCTCCAGTGGGTTGATGAATATTTTCTAAATGCAATGGAATTTTTAAAGAAATATATTCATACTTCGGTCATAAATATGTTTACATTTTATATTGATTAACTAATATTAACTACTAGAAGGTTATTAAGCATGATCAACTAAAATTCTTCATAATTCACGAGTGAGTTGAAGTATTCATGTTGTTATTCATGTATTCTATTCTTAACAGGAAGTGTGGGATTTCAGAACTCACATACGTTTACACTTGATGCATCTTTCCGTTGAATTTCTGATCATCTAAAAAACTACTTTTCTTTTGAGCTCTGGACAATGATGATGAATAAGAAACTCTGCCTCAAGTGCTGGTTCTCTTGCTGGTAGAACTTCTGGAAATGAAGCTTGCTAGATATATCATGGTTTCTCTTGAGCAGTTATATACAGTTAAAGTCAAATTATTACCTTTCTGGCCTATTTCTTTTTCATATATTTCCCAAATGATGTTTAACAGAGCAAGGAATGTTTCACAGTATTTCCAATCATATTTTTTTCTTCTGGAGAAAGTCTTATTTGTTTTATTTCAGCTAGAGTACTTTTTTTTAAAAACTATTTTAAGGTCAAAATTATTAGCCATCTTAAGCAATATATTTTTTTCAATTTTCTGTTGTACAATGATTTGTCTAATTACATTAACTCGCCTAGGTAAGCCTTTAAACTGCACTTTAAGCTGAATACTAGTATCTTGAAAAATATCTAGTAAAATATGTGCATCATGGCAAAGATAAAAGAAATAATTAATTAGAAATAGAGTAGTTATTAAAACTATTATGTTTAGAAATGTTAAACAGAAATTGGGGAAAAAAATATAGAGGAGGGCTAATAATTCTGACTTCAACTCTATATCTGATTGTGTGGTTTGTGTTTTTAGTTTTACCCTAGTTAAATGTGAAAGGGTGTGCATACAGTAGTGTGTGAAGCTGTCCTCAAAAATTGTAATCAATGACATGTCGTGGATTTTAATTTTATTTAAAATCTTTTCCTCTGCTTCATCTTCGTAACAAAGTTTGATTTACAATAAATCAAACTGTTGCTGTCTTGTGTATCGACTATTTTTAGAGACACGTAATTCAACCTCTGTAGCATCTAATGTACTGCAAAGGTTTGAAATGAACAAAAATATGTCCTTATAATTGATCTGGGTATAATAATGGCTGACGTATGGAGCAGACACAGTGAGTTGTTGAGGGGAGATAATTGTAATTTTTGCACATATATAAATCTATAGCCTTTCATGTCAGTAATGTATAACATTTTTCTGTAATGTTTTAATACTGACCAGTTTAGACTTTTCTGGACTGGGTTGGAATGGGATGATTATACTGAACACTATCTAACATCTATTTAACCAAGACCTTTATTTCCTCCAAAGTGCAATATATGAATACTCGTGCGTGTGAGTAATTAATGCATTACTATGTAGACGTGTCATTGCAAAGCGCAATATCAGTGTTGTCTCTCTTGTGAACTAAGATGTGTCTTGCAGTACAATGTAGCCACAAATATATATATATATATATACTCTTTTAGAATGCTTTGCACTCTCTTCCTCTCTAGTGCCCATTCCCTGCCCTTTGTATGCAAAAATTCCATGCGAAAATAAATTGTATCCAGGATGTCGTTCATTTTTGGACTGGTGGATGTGAATAAGTTGCATATGTTTTTTTCATGTTTACTGCACTGATATTTTATTTCTCTGTTTTTAACCACTGAGATGTTAACCACTCCAACTGTTCATTTTTTTCACCTTTTGGGGGTTAAAATAAATAGGGTAAAACTTTCAGGTGTTGCTGATTTTCTTTCATTTTTAACTTTAATCAGGGGGGATATATAAATCTTTTTGATGGGAAAATTGTGTTTTATCCGCTACCCATATAGTCACTGCAAGGCAAAACAAAACAAACCAAAAAAAAAAAAAGATGAAATTATTTATATTTTATTTATATATATTTTTTTTATTTACAGTATTTAGTGTCTGGTTTAAGGGTTTGTCTTGCAGTAACAGCTTATTATCTTGATCTTTAGGAAATATCAGCAAATATCACCCTGTGGCCCAAGACCGGTTACTCACTGAAGCTAAGCAGGGCTGAGCCTGATCAGTACCAGGATGGGAGACCACATGGGAAAACTAGGTTGCTGTTGGAAGAGGTGTTAGTGAGGCCAGCAGGGGGCGCTCAACCTGTGGTCTGTGTGAGTCCTAATGCCCCAGTAAAGTGAAGGGGACACTATACTGTCAGTGAGTGCAGTTTTTCGGATGAGACGTTAAACTGAGGTCCTGACTCTCTGTGGTCATTAAAAATCGGGGCGTAATCACAGCCTTTATCCAACCCATCATGGCCTCTCAATCATCTCCATCCAACGAATTGGCTCTATTAATGTCTCTCCACTCCACTTATAGCTGGTTTGGCTGCCGTCACATTATCCAAGTGGATGCTGCACGCTGGTGGTGGTGTGGAGAGACCCCCCTCATGATTGTGAGTTGCTTTGGGTGTTTGGCCATACATGATAAATGTGCTGTGAATACACATTACATTGGTTATTAATTCTCAAATATTGATTGAATTGGAGAGTTGAAATTCAGATGTGTGAATTATTTAAAGGGCGACACGGTGGCTCAGTGGTTAGCACTGTCACCTCACAGCAAGAAGGTCGCTGGTTCGAGTCCCATCTGGATCAGTTGGCATTTCTGTGTGGAGTTTGCATGTTCTCCCAGTGTTGGCGTGCTGTCAAAACTGAAAGCTGGGTAAGTCAAGCCTGTTTCTAAAAGGGAGGTAACCTTTTAAATCAGAGTCAGTTACCATGGTGACTAACTCTATGAACCTAGGAGGTTTACTTCAGTAAACCCAGAGTTTCTTTCAGGCTCCTCCCCTTTTCAAGTGAAAGCAGTGTTTAAATATACAGTGCTCAGCATATATAAGTGCACCCCTCACAAATTTATCTTTTAAACTCATATTTTTAATAGGAAGCTATACAATATTATATTTGTGCATATACATTAGATTAGTCAGTACTGAAGCCAAATCTGGAGCTTATCTAACAAAATAACGGTCCAAAAACTAGTACACCCAAATTTATATGTTATAGAAAAATATTAAATACAAATGAAAAAATTTTTAAAAAGCAAAAAAATTGAAAAATTTAGTTGACATTTTGTAGGTTGTAATTTTTTTTTTTAATATATTTTGCTTGAATTTATTTGTATTATCTTTCAATTTCTAAATATGTTTGGTGACTAAAATATTATTTTAATAAATATATCTGTTTAATAAATCTGTTTTGTTTAAATGCACCATGAATACATTGCCTATATTCACTGAGAAATGGATAAAAATATTCATTTTCAAAATGGGCTGTACTCAATTATGCTGAGCACTGTATATAGTGCATGATGGGAACACCAGTATCAGAAAGTTTTGTAAGTTTACTTCATTTTATTACTTTAATATTCCCTCAAAGAATCACTGTAAATATAACAAACTATTTTAAGTACAATCCACAAGTTTAAGCATTTATTTCTTTAACCTTGAGCTGAGAACTATAGAATATAGATTTTTTTTTTTAATTCTAGCCTGAGCTAAATGATGTAATGTAGACTAGATTTTTGTTTCTGTAGTATTTGATAGTAACTCTCACGCCATATGATGGAAAAACCAGTAAGGTGAGGTTTCACTTCGTCTAGTCTGCACCAGTTATCAACAATAAGATTTTGACTAGATATTGTTGATAAATGGTGCAGACCATATATATTTCAAGAAAGCTGTGAATAAATTCGTAGTTCCATGAACACAGTTGGCCAGTGGGATTAAATGAATAAAACAATGTATTTGTTTTTAACATTCAACAAGGCTGCATTTTTATTTGACCAATTGGGATAATTTGGTCAGTTCATTTAAAACATTTAAAATAGTTTTTGTAATTGAATATATTTTACATTTAATTTAATTTTGTGTTAAAGTTGTTGTCAATGTCACACAGTCCTTCCAAAATCATTCTCATATGCTGATTTTACATTATTATACATATTATACCATGTTTAACATTATAAACATCTTTACGTTCTTTTGCTTTATTAATGATTTCTTGTAGTTTCTGAAATGAAAGTGCATGAAAATGAAAGTGCATCAACTAATGTTAACAAATGAAACATAATTTTTTGGAAGTAATTTTTTACTTTTTAAAAGATTAATAAATGAAGTGAAGTGAAGTGAAGTGTAGTGTGGCCAAGTATGGTGTCCCATACTTGGAATTTGTGCTCTGCATTTAACCCATCCCTAAATGCTAATCTTTTTCAGTTCTCACTGTAAAAAAATTTTTTTTTTCCAATTACAGTAAAACCAGTGAAAGCATTTTGCTGTCTCATGGTTAAACAGGAGATGCTCATGTTTCTGGCTGACACTTTACACCTTCGTGTTCCCAGTTGAACAGGAAAAGTCTGTAATGGCGAAATCAAGCTTAATTTTCAAGTAAGTCATGTGATCTTCATTCCGTACATTCTAGATCTCAGATGTATTGTTAAATGTGCTATGTGCAAAAGGCCATTAGGTGTACAGGTTTTTTTCTACCAAGGAGCTTGTAGCGATGTGTTACTGATATTTTCAGTCTGCATTGTGGTTAGTCTTGTTAAACATTGTTCATCCGTGCAATTGCCCACAGTTGCTCTTCCACTTAGGAGATATGACATTTGCTATATTTCTATCTGCATATGTTTATGCACATTTTAAAAATCTGAATGGAAATGGTGCATAAAGTCTTAAAATGTGTATAGATATGTACTTATTAGATTTTTTTTTTTTGATACATTACCAGAAACGCATTTAACGAAAAAAGTCATCAGTGTACAAAAAGACAGAAAAAAAGACTTCTATGACTATAACTCAACAGATCATGTAACTTGATAACTGCATTGAAACATTGAAAACAAATGCAGTTTTAGCCATTGTGATATGCGTGAGTCAAATTTTGTCAATAGTTATTATTTAGGTACAACCCCAAATCAGAAAAAGTTTGGACAGTATGGAAAACGCAAATAAAAAAAGAAAGAAGTGATTTCCAAATTTACTTTGACTTGTATTTCATTGCAGACGATATTTCATGTTTTGTCTGATCAACTTTATTTCATTTGTAAATATACATCCTTTCCTGTCATTCAGACCTGCAACACATTCCAAAAAGAGTTAGGACAGGAGCAGTTTAGGGTTAGAAATCAGATACATTGGTTAAATAATGATGTGATTTGAAACGGGTGATGTCAACAGGTGATTGCAATTATGATTTGCTACAAAAGTAGCATCCAAGAAAGGTCTAGTCCTTTAGGAGCAAAGATGGGCCGAGGATCGCCAGTTTGCCAATAAATACCTGAGAAAATGACTGAAATCTTTAAAATCAATGTTCCTCAAAGAAAGATAGGAAGACATTTGGATATTTCATCATCAACAATGCATAACATAATTAAAAGATTCACGGAATCTGGAGGAATTTCAGTGTGTAAAGGACAAGGGCACAAGCCTATGCTGAACTACCGTGATCTCCGATCCCTCAGGGGGCACTGCATTAAGTATCGTCATTCATCTCTAAGTGATATCATCACATGGGCTCAGGACTACTTTGACAAACCTTTGTCAAGTACCACAATACATAGTTACGTCCACAAATGGCAGTTAAAACTGTACTGCGCCAAAAAGAAGCTCTATGTTAACAGTGTACAGAAGCGCCGTTGATTTCTCTGGGCTTGGAGGCATCTGGAATGGACCATCACACAGTGGAAACGTGTACTGTGGTCAGATGAATCAGTATTTCAGGTATTTTTGGGGAGAAATGGACGCCGTGTGTTCCGGACCAAAGAAGAAAAGGATCATCCAGACTGTTATCAGCCACAAGTCCAAAAGCAAGGGTCTGTCACAGTATGGGGTTGTGTCAGTGCCCTTGGCAAAGGTAACTTGCACTTCTGTGATGGCACCATTAATGCTGAAAAGTACATACAGATATTGTGTTTAGTAATTATTATAAGTGGGTAATAACTCGGTATGACCAAGAGGCCATTGTTAAACTTGTTTTCTTGTTTCGTCTAACCCTGTATTTTTTCCAGGAAGTGCACATAAATGCATTTACTGTAAAATAATCTTGCAGAACAGGTCTGATGTGCCAAAAGAACAGGTCTGACAAGCCACAAACAAAACATGGTGACCTAAATACTAATAATTTCTTTCTATTTGGGGATTCATGATTAAATGCTATTTAAACATATAATAGTGCTGGTTCAAGCTGGCTTATAATAAAACTGTTTTGCTGCTTAGAGTTCGCATATACATCAGTCTCCCCTTTTTTGTAGTGTTTCAGCAGAATTGATGGTCCTGCTGGTCAAGGCACATGTCAGGATCTGGATGATTCACTGTCGTTATGCTGGATTTTCTGATTTAGTGTGAATGTGAAGCTGAACAAGCAGATTTTTGCAGAAGTTTGCTGAGAGCTGTCAGTTTGCTCTGTGATTGATGCATAGGGCCATGAACGATCCTAAATGTTCTCTCTACAAGTTAGAGTTTTACTTTGTTTTGTTCAGTAAAATGTAAAAACAAGAATTCTAATAAATATATAGTGATTTATTTTCTTTGGGGTGAAATTTTTAAAGCGATAGCTCAGCTTTAATGTCAATGAAAATCTTTTATAGGGTTTGACTTAAAAAGCTTAAATGGGTTTGTCAGATTTGTGCCATTACTTTATATTATGTTCATAGTACATCCATCTGTAAATATCACCCATAGTTTTCTATAACTGCACTTATAACTTATACATGTTTCAAGCATTAAACTGCATTTAGGTGCCTTGTACTTATGTAATGACAATAAGGTTGAATCTAATCCAAAAGAGCTTTAACTCTTTCCACATGGTTTACAAGTATGTTTATGGGAATTGTTGACCAGTCGTCCAGAAGCACTATTCTTAGGTCAGGTCCTTACGTTGGGCGAGAAGGCCTGGTTCAGAGTGTCTGCTCTCATGTTCAGTTTGATTAAGGTCAGGACTCTGTGCAGGCCAGTCAAGTTCCTCCACACCAAGCTCATCTGTGTCTTTAGGGACCTTGCTGTGCAATGCAGTGATGTATGAACAGACAGAGGCCATCTCCAAACTGTTCACACAAAGTTGGGAGCCCCACCCCCACCCCCCAATTTCATATTGCTTTGGAATAAATGTGTGACAACTTTTTCTAATGAAAGAGGACATTTCTATTCATTGCGATATATGTTAAACAATTTTTTTTTCTTGGCAGACAATATTACATTATAAATGCTTGCATGAAAAGTGGATTTTATTGATTTGGAGGAGCGTCCCATAACCTTTTGTAATTTAGTGTATATAACTCGTAACTCAGGTGTATGACCGCATAAAAAAATCTTGTTGTGGTTAATTGCTGAATTGCAATTGGTTAATTGCACTCAGCACACATACATACCCCCGCACACACGCACACCCAGTTATTGCCACTTACCTGATACTTACCTGCGGCGGTTTGGCCTATAAAAGCAGCGGCCAAGACATCAAGACATTTGCTTGTTAACCAAGTCAGCGAGAGTGTTACAGTGGCACCTCGAACAAACCCTCTTGTACGTATATTGTGGATACTTGTTTAATTTTGTACATATATATTTATATTTTTCTCTTTGGTTGTTTCTTTGATACTTTGGATTTTTGTTTTTGGACACTTGTGTATATATATTCTTCACTGTGGACTGTCTTTCACCTGCCAGCACTGTAAATAAAACACTGTGCACTGAAGTGCTATCAAGTACACCAATCATTTCCTTCTTCCCCCAAACCCAGTTTTTCCCCACCAGAGCGAGCTGAGGCCCACTCTGTCACATCATGGTATACGGCAGTGGTCTCCAACCTTTTTATCAACACTTGACTTCTGGTACATATTGCTAGACGACCATCAACCGTTTTCTCAGAGGAGTACATGCTGACAAATCATTGCTGCAGCTCTGATACAATTTTTATTTACTGCAGTGTTTGGGTGTTCTGTGTTTGTCGGAGGTAATTAGTCTACCGAATTATGCATATTCCCTACAAAGTATAAAGATTATCGGTCAGTTCTTGTCACATGACTCGCGGTGCGCTTGCGGCATTCTGAAAACTGTGTGTTTTCAACTGGGGGTACCTGGAAAACGTGAGCACGTCACGGCCCTTGTGTGAGTCGCTCTCAATATGCTCCTGCAAGCCCTGCTCCTCCTTTGGAAATAACGAATTTGTGCGCGGAAAAACCGCGATATGTGAACAAGGCCGCCGTCATTTGCAATCTACAGCAGTTGATCTTTTTCTTGCACAGACATGCTGGATTCCCCTGATTTGTTGACAGATGGGTTGCGGATCCATTCCTTTGCTGTTTGTGGGTCCGTCTTACTCATTTTGCTAGCTTGTGGGTTAAATTTTGGCACTGGATTTTTTCTGCCCTGCCAAAATGTTCACTGGCCCCACCTAAAAAATTTCTTAGGAAAATATTTTAAATAATGTGTCAAAACTAATGTCTGTGAATCTAGAATTTAAATATTTTAAAAATGTTAATAAATGTATAATGAGCAAAAATCAAAGTGTTATGCAAACAAAAATAGCAGTAGGGAAAATGTGCAGGTATTTTATTGCAAAACAAAAGGTGGCTGACTTGCCAAACTGGCGGCAACCAGTGCAAAACATCACTTCATTTTGTACCCACATAAATGTCTGCTTCCAAGACGTTAGAAACAGACGTTTTCTTTTAGCCTTATAATTTGATATTGCCACCATATTGCCGTCTCTTCGCTGTACTGGTTGTTACCAGGTTATGGAAAAAAATAATGTGCTCACAACATCCAATCAGATAAGAGGAACTGAAAACAATATGGTGTTTTACGACATCACAGAGAAGGTAGCATTTAAAGGCTTAAAAGCACAAACTGTTTCTAAGACTGTATTTGCATGCAATTGTCAAACAGCCGCAGGAGTAACCATCCTGTCTACTGTCCCGAGCATCTCTCACGCTGGCCCTGGGCCATCGGGCAGTCCTTATTGTTGAGCCCTGTATACGGTATTATCGTGATATTGACTTGGGCTGCAAAAAAATGCTTAGTGTATTGCTATATACATCTTCAGAGTAAACCAATATTTCCACCAAATTCAATTGCAAAAGGATTATAAAGTACAATAGGTAACACTTGTCAAATTCACATTCATAAAAGTTAGATAATGGATTAAAATCAGCAGTGAGGAAAAAAAAGCCTGATTGATCGATCCATTGTTACATTTATTCCTGGACCACCAATGCTAGACCGAAATGCTTAATAAACATCACCCGACATACTGAAAGTAGAAGTTCAGCAAGGACAAGCCAGTATAATATGTATAATTCTCTTTCTCTACAATAATCTCTTCCCTGGTCAACCACGCACAATTTAGTATGACAGCCAACTACAGCACATCTCCATCATCACGCTAAAGTCGATTGGCAGCATTCTTGGCAAGCAGCTGCTTTGTAATCAGAGTCATACAGACACATGCTATGTTCACGTTTTCCATTCTCCAGCATGTTACCAAGTGTCATATTTCTGACATTTAAGCTTCGTTTTTGTCACGTCAGCCAATTTTTAAGCTCAACAGAACAGCGCACACACTTATGTTAACACCATTTTCATGTGTACAGGATGATTTTCGTTTTTTTCTAGAAGATGCTTGACTTCAAAACTGAAAAGCATACACCATTAGCAGCTATTTTATACCATATAATAAATCTGCTGTATACTGTATAATAAATCCGCTACAAATTGTACAATAAATTAGCATCTCCATTTTACTCTGTAGTAAATCTGCTATATAATGTAAAATTAGCAGCTATTATACTGCATAGTAAACCAGCAGCTATACTATACTGTATAGTAAATTCACTATATGATGTATAGTAAATCAGCAGCTATATTATATTGTATAGTACATCCACTATGTACTGTTTAGTAAATTAGCAGCTATATTATACTGAACAGTAAATCCACTGTATGCTAGTAAATCAGCAGCTATATTATACTGTATGGTAAATCCACAGTATGCTGTATAGTAAATCATCAGCTATATTATACTGCATAGTAAATCCGCTGCGTAGTAAATCAGCAGTTATATTATACTGCATAGTAAATCCCCTGTATACTGTATAGTAAATCAGCAGCCATATTATACTGTATAGTAAATCAGCAGCTATATTATACTGCATAGTA
>CAIGQV010019178.1:7948860-7961659 GCA_903798115.1 Danio jaintianensis | reverse complement strand
AACTTTTCAGAACTCAGCAATGGTACCAACTATATAACTGTCACACCCCCGACCACAACAACTGGTAATGCAATGTTCTGTTCTCCTTTGACACTTTTTTTTTTAGGTTTCTTTAAGCATTTGAATACGGTTCAAAAAAACTAAAAATTAGTGTATCCAGATTTGTTTACAGGCTTGCATTTCTGCTGTTCTCTAAGTGCTGCCATCTGACCTATATTAATTGTGAATTATTATTATTATATATATATTTTTTTATTTTAAATTAAGCTGTTCTAAACATGTTCATTACTGCACATTTTTCATCATGCACTGGTGTAAGCCAGTTGGAGAGTATTCTTAAAATACATAAAAAAAGTAATTAACTTATAATAAGGACTTATTCACTGGGTTTGGAAGTGTATACAATATTGTGCATGGTTTGTCAGTTTGGAATGTACAATGTCCATTATTTCTTGAATTATGACAGATAGCTTTAATACTATTTAAACAAAGTCATATGTAGAGTCTAACATTGTTACTTTTTTCATCTTTTGTCTCCTAGATGTTATAACTCCCATCTCTGAACCGTGCACTCAGTATAATATTCTTGATGAAGTCTGGAGAGGCTTAGAGGTACTTGGCTACAACTCCCCATACAATGTCCATGATGACACTCTTGTTGAATGGAACGGCTGGTATCGGCTGTATTTGAATGGCACAAGTGCTCAGCTCTCTGAGTGGTGTGTGAGCTACTCAGAATGTGGTGGTGAAACTGGACTGTATCTCAATGCCTCTCATCCCAAGCTTGAGGATGGAGTGGTGACCCGTGATGTCTTAGGAATGCCATCAGGGTGGTATTTCAACCAATGTGGCAACTATAGATCCACCTCCATCCAAGTCAAAGCCTGTCCAGGAGATTATTACGTCTATGAACTCGTCAAACCAAGCACATTTATGCCTAGGCCTACATACTGTACAGGTGCTTGCGTATTTGTATACATAACATGGTTGTCTTTGATGTAATATTAATATTGTGATATAATATACCTGAAATTGCATTCCATGTGTTGATATGAGGTATAGAATCAGACATTTTTGACATTCTAACAGTGCTACATTCAAACATTCTAACAACCTTTTTTTCTCCTTAACAGTTGCTTTCAACAACATCAGTAATGATCCTTGTTACAACTATGAATCTCTGGATCGTCCCTGGAGAGCCACAAATGAAAGTGGATTGTTCATCTGTGATGGCTTTTTCACCTGGACCGGCTGGTACCGACTTTTCTGCAATGGAATGAACATCCGAATGCCAGAGAGCTGTATTGGTGAAAACAGATGTAACACACAAAACAGTCTGTCACTCAACGGTCCTCACCCTCAGATAGAGGATGGAGTGGTGATCAGGGAGGTCTGTGGAAGCATAGGGTTTGGCTGCTGTGCTTTTAGATCAACACCCATCAGAGTTAAAGCTTGCCCAGGCGATTACTATGTCTATGAATTAGCTGATCCATCATTCTCCTGTTCAGGATATTGTATAGGTGATACGGTTTAACAAAATTTTTAAAAAGCAGTTCTAGCACACAAATGGTCCATGCAGTAATTTGTTACATTTTCCTGTTTTCAGATGTCAGCACAATATCTCAGCTTCCCACTACAAGTCCAGCTGCCATCACTGGATCCAGCATTACCTTGAGTATGTTTCTATTGTAAAAAATGTAAATATCTTTAGCTGTCGCTTAAAAGAGTGATCAAACATAATTGATCAGGGTTCCCACAGGTCATGAAATATCATGGAATATTAAGGGTCAGGAAAGTCAGGGAATTATTTTGTATTTCGACTTATTGTGGCCTAACTTTTCAAAAAATTTGATACATGAATGACTATAAATGATCAAAACAACAAAAAAAAAAAAGATAATCTCAGCAGCATGGTGGTTAGCACTGTCACCTCACAGCAAGAATGTTGCTGGTTCGAGTCCCAGTTGGAATTTCTATGTGGAGTTTGCATGTTATCCCCATGGTCGCGTGGGTTTCTCTAGGTGCTCCGGTTTCCCCCACAGTCCAAAGACATGTGCTATAGGTGAATTGGATGAACTAAATTGAGTGTGTGTGTGAATGTGAGTGTGTATGGGTGTTTCCCAGTACTGGGTTGTGGCTGGAACGGCATCGGCTGTGTAAAACATATGCAGGAATAGTTGGTGGTTCATTCCATTGTGGTGACCCCTAATAAATAAGGGACTAAGCCGAAGGAAAATGAATGAATGAATGTTAAAATCTCTTCAACAACAGCATTAGAAAAATCATGTTACATTTTCACATTTTAGCAATCGATTTATCAAACAGCCTTGTTCAACCAAAGACTATAGAACACACAAGACGTGTCACTCGTATAGTTTTGAATGGGGAAAAGGGTAATGGTCAATATGGTAAATGAAGCCCCGTACCAGACCAGACATGTGTTTCTGCAGATTTTGTGTGATTCGAACGTTTAGAAATGAAACTAAAGAGACAGTTGTTGTTTAATTTTATTGGTGATTCCTAATATGAAATTTAATCATAAGCTTGGCAAGCAATTTTGGAGAATTTGATGTTTCCCCATTCAAACAGAATGCCCGAGCATACTTACCGAGAGGCGTTTCAAAGATGACCGCCGTGTGAAATGACTTGCCTTAAAGGAACTTTGGTTCAACTGAGCTTTGGCTGAATGCATGTTGCCTTAATGCGACATGATGTCACTAAAGAGAGTCACACGACTTAGGAGAATAATCTCAGAATCAGTTCTGGATGGACTGTTTTTCTATTCATCATAGGTCTTGGAAATTTAGGGTAAAGACCTGGAATTTGACATTGACGTTTTGTTTGGAGTGGGGACCCTTTAAAGCATGTTAATCAAGAGATTAAATCACATGTGTTATTACATTTGAATGATAATTTAATAATTTCAGTCCAAACTAAACTAGCTATGGACCTGATTGAGTTTGATTGACAGGTGATCAACCATTTATAGTACAGTATGTACTTCTGCTGCTATCTGCTTTAGTTTTCAGACAAACAAACACTTGATTACAGTTAATAAAGTAACATTGGTGGACTTGAATCTTTATTTTGTTTGTATTTCAAGTCTATCATAAATTAAGTTGGTCTTGTTAAAGGCTATTTAGTCCAAGATTTACTTAAAATATTGTGTGGTTTTTCTTCTTCTCTTTTTACTACCTACAATCAATACAGATTATGACCCATGCTATAACTACAACAGTCTTGACAATTACTGGAGAAGCGTATACAATAACTGGTTGGCGGATGGACATGGATACGATGACTCTCGTGTTCACTGGGATGGCTGGTATCGACTCTTTATCAATGGCTCAAGTGCTGAGATTCCTGAGTGGTGTTTCAGTTATATGTCATGTGGAGGTTACGTTTCACTTTGGCTTGGTGGCCCTCATCCACAACTTGAAGATGGAGTTGTTACTCAAAAGGTCTACGGCTCTGTTAATAACCAGTGCAACAACTACAGATCAGACCCAATCCAAGTCAAAGCATGTCCTGGAAATTACTATGTCTATAAACTTATTAGGCCAAAGCCATCAATCCCAGCTCCTGTATATTGTGCAGGTACATTCTCCTTCATGCCTTATATAATGTACATCTACTGTCATTTAATATGACAAATTTATTTACAGACTTGTCAATTTTAAATGATTTCATTAATTATTGTGAATGTAGTTAATGCAATATAACATGCTTAGCATAAGTTAGTACACCTCCTTTGAAAATAATTTTTTTTTGTCTATTTATGAGTGAAATTTGATCATATACAGTATATATTCTTGGCAGTTTCAGTTATGTTTAAACCTTTTATTGTTTTATTTTAAAATATCTGTTCATTATACTTTAGTTGTCTCCTAACACGTTCATTGGGGTATGGCCATTTTTTGCTTAATGATCTGCAGTCTTTTTTTTCAGCCTTTGGTATTGATCAAATTAATGTAATTAAAAACAAATAAAAAGGATTTGCACAAATATATCATTTTATAAGATCTCATAGAACATATTAATTTAAATGTGAGATCTGTTACATATATACTCATTTATGCTGGGCACTGACACATATATATTCTTTATATTTTCACTTTAGTTTCATTTAACACCCCAAATACTGACCCCTGCTACAACTATACCGGTCTGGACGAGCCTTGGAGAGCCACCAACAATTCTTACTTCGGTTATATGTGTGATTATAATGTTAACTGGAATGGCTGGTACAGGCTGTTCTACAATAATCAGAGTGTCCAGATGCAAGATTCATGTGTTAGCTATGGCATGTGTGGCAGTTATCAGCCACTTTGGCTCAATGGCTCCCACCCAAGTCTAGAAGATGGAGTGGTCACCCGACAAGTCTGCAGTCCCACCTGGTCTGACTGCTGTGGTTACACATCTCATCCCATACAAGTCAAAGCCTGTCCAGGAAACTATTACGTGTATGAGTTTACCAAGCCATCATTCTGTTCATCTTACTGTACAGGTAGGTCTCGTACTTTCTTTTTGTTTCTTTATGTTTTATTTAGGTTGAGTTTGAAATTTATTGGCATTAACTGAAAATGTATCATTCATTTATTTATTTTTACTTGTGTTGTAGATGTTACCAGACATAACAACATATTAGCATCTACAACAACAGTGACAACTACAACTCCAGAATCCACCACTCTACCCACTACAACCTCAGGTAATGTTCATTTATTTCTTAAAAATGCCTCATGTGAATCATGTGGAAATGATTTGTATTATTTAAAAAAAATGTATTATATAAAAAAATACAAAGTTGCTCTCAGGTTAAAAGATCAGTAGCAAACTACACTATTTTAAATGTTTTGTGTAAGCAGATGTCCAGTTTACAAACTACTCATTTACAAACTGTAACCTGGTCAAGTCGAACTCAGTTGTTGTAGGGTCAAGATTAAGATTAACATGTAAATGCTGATTAAAAATAATGATTATTTTCTTTATTTTTTTTCTTCTTTTTTTCCACAACAGAGGCTGATCCTTTTGACCCCTGCTATAACTACACTGTGTTAGATGATTATTGGAGATCAGTTAACAATACACAGTCCTCCTCCATACGATGTGATGCGTATGTCAACTGGAACGGCTGGTATCGCCTCTACCTTGGTGGCCAGAGCGCTCAGATGCCAGATACATGTGTTGATATGTTTAGGTGTAGTACTCATGCACCTCTGTGGCTAAATGGCCAACATCCACGAGTCGAGGATGGAGTGGTAACCCGAAGTATCTGTGGCCACTGGGGCAATGACTGCTGTGGTTTTCAATCCAATCCCATTCAAGTGAAAGCCTGCACCGGAAGTTACTACGTCTATGAGTTTGTTTCACCAAACTTTTGCCATGGGACCTACTGTGCAGGTAAAGCATATTACTGTAGCATTTGCCCTTGAATATTGAATCGTTTTTTGTCAGTTACCTTTTATGCATTAGGCCACAAACCATTTGCAAATACTAAACTAATGTGCTACCAATGTAACCTATAGACATATCTATATTTAGGGTGAATGTGTAGACACATCTTACAGTTGATTGTCTGATTGCATCTAAATTTGGTTGTTAAAACAAAGTGAAATGCAGACTTTCATTCACACATATTAATACAAGTAAGCCTTAAATAACAAATAACAGATTACTGAAAACACAACAAAGGGATAATAATAAAGTAAGGCCTATTTTTTATGAGAATGTTCTACTTTTAGAAAATTAGTTGAGATTAGGTGAGATTAGTTTCCACCAGTTTTGTGTGTGCTCAATCGATTATTCTGATTTAGTCACGGACCCTTTTTAAAGTACAGTATGTGCAAGTTAATTGTTAAAAGAAGTCATTTTAATTTTTACAGCAGATATGATTTTTTAAATAGATTTTTACTTGATTTACAAAAGCCAATAGTATTATTAAAAAGGAATGTTTCTATGTAAACTACAGTACAAACCCCTCACTTTTCCCTCATCTATCTTAGAAGTCACATCTCAGAGCTCTGACCCATGCTTTGGATACAATGTTATTGATGAAAATTGGAGAGACTTGCGCCAGAGCTATTACTCAACCTATGGCCATGATGACACTCTTGTTGAATGGAACGGCTGGTATCGGGTATATTTGAATGGACAAAGTGCTCAGCTCTCAGAGTGGTGCATGACACAAACAGGATGTGGTGGTGATACTGGACTGTTTCTCAATGGTTCTCATCCACGACTTGAGGATGGGGTGGTGACCCGTGAAGTTTTGGGAACATTGTCAAGGTTATCATGGATGGGGTATTGGTGGTGGTGGTGGTGGTATCCGTGGAGTGGCAGCGTCTCCCACCAGTGTGGCTACTATGAATCCGCCTCCATCCAAGTTAAAGCCTGTCCAGGAGATTATTACGTCTATGAACTTGTCAAACCCAGTGCCTCAATCTTCAGACCTGCGTACTGTACAGGTGAAGTTTTATGTATTGCATTGTATGGTTTAATGAAAAAGGTACTCTTTAATATAGCATTTAAGCAGTGATTTCACTAATGACTTTTTTTTCTCTTTAACAGTTGCTTTCGACAGTACCAGTAATGATCCTTGTCACAACTATGAATCTCTGGATCGTCCTTGGAGAGCCACAAATGAAAGTGGATATTACGTTTGTGATGAAAATTTCTCCTGGAACGGCTGGTACCGGCTTCTCTACAATGGAATGGACATCCAAATGCCAGAGAGCTGTGTTAGTGGAAGCAGCTGTAACACACAAAACGGTCTGTCACTCAACGGTCCTCACCCTCAGATAGAGGATGGAGTGGTGATCAGGGAGGTCTGTGGAAGCACATGGTCTGGCTGCTGTGATTTAAAATCAACACCCATCAGGGTCAAAGCTTGCCCAGGCGATTACTATGTCTATGAATTTGTGAAGCCTCTTACATACACATGTTCAGGGTACTGCACAGGTACTATTATTCTGTTTCTATTATTATTATCAATAAATTACAATGTCTACATTATTTCTCTAATCTCTTAATTTCTACTTTTCAGATATTAGTACTATAACAGAAACCTTTTCTTCTACAAGCCCGGCTTCAGTTATTGGGTCCAGCATGTGTAGGTTTTATAGTTACATTCAATACATTAATGTTATATGGGTAGTGGGTAAATAAATTACCAGTTATTTTGCTTTTTTTAAATAATGAGTTGATAATTAATGGTTAATAGTTCATGGTAATTAATGAGTTAATGGCATCTCAATTTTTCACCACGGGAGCACAATCTCAGAAGCGTGTTGAAATTGGTGAAGTAAGCAATGCACCGATTTGCGAACAGCCACTTGGTAGCATAAATGCCACCTGACCAAAACCCAAACAACAAATTTCATTTTATTTATTACAACCAGTTTCGTTAACAAAGTGACATCAGTATTTTGCAATATGGGCACCGTTATTACAAATATAAATATAATCTTTTATTTCATAGTTTAATGTTTTATTTTTCAGCCACCTTCAACAGAGATTATGACCCATGCAATGACTACAACATGCTTGACAACTACTGGAGAAGCACCTTCAATTACGGGTCTCAATATCAATTTGACGACGGCCTCGTTGAATGGCATGGCTGGTATCGACTCTACATTAATGGAATTAGTGCTCAGATGCCTGAGTGGTGTTTCACTTACATGTCATGTGGAGGTTTTAGTTCTCTGTGGCTTGGTGAACCTCATCCTCAGCTAGAAGACGGAGTTGTTACTCGGAAAGTCTACGGCTCTGTTAATTACCAGTGCAGTTCATTTCAATCCAACCCAATCCAAGTCAAAGCTTGTCCTGGAAATTACTATGTCTACAAATTTAAAATACCAAAACCATCAATTCCAGCTCCTACATATTGTGCAGGTAGAGTCATTCTCTTACAATTTACATACATGCTAAAAATTGCTTTAACTATAGAAATCATATGTTTGTGTGAATTCAAATAAAATATTTTTACTTTTCCTAATACAGATCCATTTACCACTCCAAGCGTTGACCCTTGCTACAACTACAACAGTCTGGATGAGCCATGGAGAGCCACTGACAACCCATACTATGATAAATATTATTACAATGTAATGTGTGATTATAATGTCAACTGGAATGGCTGGTACAGGCTGTTCTACAATGGTCAGAGTGTCCAGATGCCAGAGTCATGTGTTAGTGCTGGTATGTGTGGCACTTATTACCCACTTTGGCTCAACGGCTCCCATCCACAACCAGAAGAAGGAGTGGTCACCCGACAAGTCTGTGCTTCCTCATGGAGTGGCTGCTGTGATTACAATTCTCATCCCATTCAAGTCAAAGCTTGTCCAGGAAACTATTACGTATATGAATTTGTCAGGCCACAATACTGCTCCGCTTACTGTGCAGGTAGAGTATGACTTCTTTATTTGTTGTCAGTATGCAAAAAACAAACAAACAGGCAAATCATAAAATGCACATCATAAAAAAACATTTAGTAGCAGGGGCAGTAAACGTGTTATTAGTAGTACCAGAAATAATGCTAGTGGTACATACATTTCTGGTATGCATTAAATGGGTTTATGTATATACCATATTTGTTTTCTTTACAGATACTAGCATCCTAAATACAACCACAACAGCAAATATTTCCTCAGGTATGTGGTTGCAATTTACAAAAACAATGTAAATGTGCTGTCACATGGTAAAAAACACTGAAATATTAATAGTTACATTTTGTACTGTATAATGAACTTTATTACCCCTCCAAAAAAAAATGTTTTTGTCTATAACACTGATGCAGGACCATTTTATCCATTTGGATTTGGAGACACAGAAACTGATCGTTCTGATGATGGAATTTCATCAGTCATCTATTTTCTACGACCATTTATATTTTTTGGACAGACATACAACCAAGTATATGTAAGTGATTCTGTGATTATTTTCTATATAATCACCATTGCATGATGCTAAGTTTCAAATTATTTAACATTTGAATAATCAAAATATGCTCGTAGGGCTACACAATTATTGTGGTTATTTGGCATACATGTACACAGTCCCTATCAAATGAACATCCATCACCCAACTAAAAAAAAGAGGTTTCTGGTCACCATTTCCCAATAAACTAAACCAGTTTATGATATTACATTGAAATAACTTATGATGATTAGAATGTGGTTAAGTACGCTGTCTCTTGAATATTGTAAGAGTTTAAGCATTTTTGACTTACAATATTGTACACTTGGTAACATTAATCCTTTTTTTTTTTTTTAGATCAGCAACAATGGATTCTTGACTTTTGACTGGCCATGGTACAGCTACTATCCATACCAATTCCCAGGTTATGGTGGAGAAGACATCATTGCTCCATTGTGGGCAGATATTGATAACCGCTTTACTGGTGTCATTTCATATCAGCAGTACACCTCCGGCAGTGTCATTTCAAATGCCACACAAGACATTAACCAATACTTCCCTGACCTGCGCTTCTCTGCTACTTGGGCCTTTGTTGCAACATGGGACAGAGTTCCATATTATCCAAATTCAAGAACTGTAAGAAATCTAATCTGACTTTATAAAATCTTCATGTTTAACACCACATCAAAATATATGTAATCCCAAAGCAGAGTTTGAATGATTTCTGTTTTTGTGGCATTTAAAAATTAGTGCTGACCAGCATGTGATTATGATATTTGTCTTTTCAGGAAACATCTTTTCAAGTGGTTTTCATTTCTGATGGCCATTTATCCTTTATTTTGATGAATTATGGAACAGTTGCTCCAACTCATCGATTTGTACAGGTGTGAACAACAGAAGTTGAAACAGCACCAACTGACTACGTTTCCAAAAACACTAACATATTTTTTTCTTATTCTTTTATTGCTTATTTTGATCACGTACAGGCTGGTTATGACACCATCAGTTCTAGATACTACTTCTCAATTACGGGTTCGCTACAAAGTGACATCACAAACTTAACCAACAGCAGCAATGTCAATGTGCCTGGCAGATGGGCCTTCAGAGCAGATTATGGATCACGGGGTTGTCAGTTTAATGGTAACAATTTTTGCTTCTCTTTATCTTATTGATAAACCTTTTAATAATTTTTCCTTAACATTATTTAGGTCTTAATTCTACAAATGTATAGATGTATCGATTTCAAATGTGAAAGCCAAGTTAAACTACTTTTTAATATAGGTTTTGCAGTGCAGCTTGGAGACTCTTTCTGGAGTGATGCCACCTGCCAGCAGAAATGCATTTGTACCAACAGCGGTCTTCAGTGTAGCCAGGAGCCATGCAGTTATTCCCAAGCCTGTCGTCCAGCTGCCTTCCAATACTCTTGCCAGAACATTCCACGGCAAACTTGTACCATCTCTGGTGATCCTCACTACTACACCTTTGACTATCAGGTTTTTCACTTTCAAGGAACCTGCACATACGTTCTATCTGAGGTTTGTATTTATAATTTTGTTGTTCTATTTATTTTACAAAAAGCATGAATCGGTTTAATTATTTTTTTTTTATTCATTGTTTAGGCTTGCAACAACGGATTCCCATATTATCGTATTGAGGGCAAAAATGAGCATAGGGGTAGCACGCATGTGTCTTGGACACGGATGGTTAGAGTGTTTGTCTATGATGAAGTAATTGAACTGGTCAGAGATCACAATTATGAAGCAAGGGTCAGTATAAGTATTTATTTTAATTCTCTCTCAATTGCTGTATTTTATTTAATTTTCTAATTCACTGTTTTTCTAACATTGTTCAGGTTAATGGAAGCTTTGCAGCAACACCCTTCACCCTACGCAATGGCTCCATCCAAGTCTATCAATCAGGTTTTTCTTTGGCCATCAGCACAGACTTTGGTCTGCTTGTTACATATGATGCATACAGCTACGTTAGCATCTCTGTACCATATGACTATCAGAATGCCACCTGTGGTCTGTGTGGAAACTATAACCTGCGCTCTGATGATGACTTCCGTTCACCCAGTGGGGAGATCTTGAGCTCAGATGTGGACTTTGCCAACAGTTGGAAAGTAGATAGTGACACAGACCCTGAGTGTCATAATGTCAGGTGCACAGGTCTGGCTTGTGCTGTTTGCACCACTGATGAAACAAATCTTTACAGTGACACAAACCACTGTGGAATCCTAGGAGATGTCGCTGGTCCTTTTGCCGCTTGCCATTCTGTTCTTGCACCACAGACCTACATGGAGAACTGTGTCTATGACCTGTGTTTGGGACAAGGGTACCAGCCAATTTTGTGCCAGGCTCTCAATGTGTATGCCACTCAGTGCCAACAGCAGGGTGTACAGCTTGGACAGTGGAGGCAGCAAGGATTTTGTGGTAGGCCTCTTGATTAGACGAATGATTTGAGTAGAACTAAAATATCTGTTTTAAGTATCAAATTTGGTCTCTGTTTACTCTGTTTTGTATTATTACAGAAAATTACTGGAATTGATGCATATTCTTTATTTTCTTTCTCCATTCCCAGAAATTCAATGCCCTGAACACAGTCATTTTGAGCCTCAAGGAACAGGCTGCCCAGCAACATGTAGTAATCCATCTACCCCAATGAACTGCCCCTTGCCAAATCAGGAAAGTTGTATCTGTGATCCTGGGTACATTCTCAGTGCTGGAGAGTGTGTCCCTGAAGCAAACTGTGGTTGTACATTTGAGGGCTTTTATTACGCTGAAGGACAATCAGTGGTGTTGGACGGTGACTGTGGGAGACAGTGTGTGTGCAGCAGCATGTCAATGATCTGCCATCAGTATCAGTGCGGTCCAGGAGAGGTGTGTGAAGTCCATAATGGCATCAGAGGCTGCAGACCTATTGGTTATGCTACCTGCTCAGTTGAAGACCTGGGGTCATATCACACCTTTGACGGACAAATTTTCAGATACGCTGGAGCATGTGGACTGACCCTAGCTAGAGTGATGGGGCCATCCTCTCTGCCACATTTTGTATTGACCGTGGAGAAAGTACCCAGAGGTCTTCAAGACTTTGCCAGATTTCTGAAGTTTGAGGCAGGAGGACTCCAGGTCTCCATTGAAATGGGAGAGGGAAGCAATGTAAAGGTAATGCAACATATTGACATGAATCTTTTATTTAGAATGAGAGCATTGTTGCATTATGTTTCATTCTGTCTGCTACATGAAAAAGTCTCTTCTTTATCTCTTCAGGTGGATGGACAGATGGTTGGTCTGCCCGTCAGTGTTGGCTCTGGTCAAATCCGCATCTATCACAGCAGTGTGAGGGGTTTTGTTTTGGAAACAAACTTTGGGGTGACTGTAAGAGCCGACTGGCCACACATTGTCCGAATCACTGCACCAGGCACCTACAATGGCACACTTGGAGGCCTTTGTGGAAACCTGAATGGAGATATTGCTGATGAGTTTTACACACCAGATGGTGTCCTTTTAAATGACACTCAACTGTTTGCGGACAGTTGGCGTGATGGATCCCTATCAGCCCACTGTGAGGAGCCATTTGACAGCTGGGAGCCAGGACATTTTCAGAACAGGAGCCAGTTCAGTGAACAGTGTGGTTTCATGGCTATGCATGATGGGCCATTTGCTGAATGCAGCAGAACATTTGATCCTCAACAGCGGATTGCTGATTGTGTTCAGTTGCTGGAGCAAACACAAGGTGCCAGAGAGGCTCTATGTGAGGCTCTGCGAGGTTACACACTGCTTTGCCAACAGAATGGAATTGCAGTAGATGACTGGAGAAATGTCACCAACTGCGGTAAGCATCTTGTTTTGAATGTGTGAACCTAAAACTTGCATTCATG
>CAIGQV010019178.1:7927632-7948850 GCA_903798115.1 Danio jaintianensis | reverse complement strand
CAAGATAATTTTCTGCTATATACAGTAGCTTATATTGTGAAAAAATTTAATTGTAAATATTTATGATATGCTTGATATTTAAACATTTTTGCTACATTCCCAGCCATGACCTGCTCAAATAACAGTCACTATGAGTTGTGCGGAACAGACTGTGGTCATACATGTGCCAGCAGCATTGATGCTAGTTGTGATCACACATGCTCAGAGGGATGTTTCTGTAATGATGGATTGGTGAGGAGCGGAGGACAGTGTGTATCAGTGGAGCAATGTGGCTGCTTGCATGATGGATTCTACATTAACGTGAGTATTAATACTAACTTTTGACAAAGTTGTTTGACAAATATCAGGATATTCAAGATTATATAATTCATTACTCCTAAAACAACTCCACAAATATACTCAAATCTTGTATACTGGAAATGTGAAGTTATGGTTTTGTGATATGATTTCATAGGTTGGCGAGCAGTTCTGGGATTTAGAATGTTCGCAAGTCTGTCAGTGTTTTGCTCCGAATGATCTGCGATGCTCTGCTTACTTCTGCTCAGCAAATATGGAGTGTACGGTCAGAAATGGACACCGTGGCTGCTTTGGTGAGTAAACATCTATTAAATGCTTTATACAAACTTTTCTAATTTGCATCATGTATATGAAAATGTTTGCCTTTAAGTGGCAAGGACATAACGTTGTGAATTCCTTTTCTGGAGACAAAGTAGACACAAAGTAAATGACTTGCAGCGCACTCTGTAAGCATGTCAGATGTTGTGTTTAATGAAGCATTAGTATGTAGTTTTATTCTTTACAGATGATAGCACCACGTACCTGACCACCACCAGAGCAAACCTTCCTGCAGGTATTTTCATATACTTTTGGTTTGATATAATTTGTCTCAAAGGTTTACAACACAATAGAAAGAAATATTGTTTTTATAGAGTGAATAAGAAATTACCTTCAGAATCAATGCTGCATAATAAAAGAGGACAATTACTGTTGTGTACTCAGATTTGAAAAGTAACATGGAAAAAATATTAACACTTTTTTGCTTGGCAGAAGAGAGCACCACAGACATGACGACCACCACTACAATCCATCCCTCAGGTATTTTTAATACAATTTGAGGAGTAAAAATACACATTGAGTCATAATTTATTCAATGTTCAGATTTTTCCTTATTTATTTTTAGTTATTGCATCTACTGAAGCCATCTATCCATACAATGTACACTTTGTCAATACATCCACTTATAAAAGCCAGGTGCAAAACTAAAGTACACTCCCTATAATAAAAGAAAATAAATGATTCACAATCTGAGGATTTTAGAAAACAAATCAAGACAAAAAAGCACAGGATGAACTCTTCATGCTTATGGTGCATTATAAAGTCCTGCTTCTTCAATTTTTTTCATTTTTTACTCAAATATTTTACAGATATACTCACAACCAGTAACTTAAAGTGTTTAATATCGTCTTTTATTATGTCATTCGCAATGCTTTATAATGTCTTTTGTTTTTCTTTTTTTTTGTTTTCAAAATATAAGATACATACACAGTATTTGTTTTGCTTCTTAAATTCATTTTTCACAAAGGCTGCTGGAAAAGCATGCAGTTATTACCATTTTTTAAACTGTATTTTTGTACAGAAGAGAGCACCACATACATTTACATGAACACCACTACATCAAGCCTGCCCCCAGATATTTTTAAAAACAATTAAATATGAATTGTTTAATTACATTATATATGCATTTTCTTTTTAATTCACATCTTTTTTGTTAGTTTGGAGTTTTTACTATATATATATATATACATACATATATACTATGATGTGTAAGCATGTCCGATGTTGTGTTTAATAAAACGTAAGTATAATGTATGTTTATTCTTTACAGATGACAGCACCACATACCTGACCACCACTAGATCAAACCTTCCTGAAGGTATGTTCATATCCTTTTGGTTTTTATATTATTTATCTCAAATGTGGTTGGCTTAGTTTACCGCACAATAATAAAAAAAAAGAAGGCAGTTGATTTTTCCTTACATAGGCGTGTATTCAGATTTGGCAAGTAACATGGGCTTTTAATTTTTTTTAAAGTTTGTCATTAGTCATGTGGTTTCTCCTTTAGCTGAAGAAGATCACTGTTCTGAGTTCAACTGCACTGAGAACGAACATTGTGAAGAGAAACATGGTGTTTATGGCTGTTCCTGTAAGAAGAACCATCACAGATCTCAGCCTTCAGCAGCAGACTCCTTTGGTCAGACTCATTTCACAATAACGTTTCAAATACAGTATATGTTCATTTTAGATTATATTTTGGTTTCTGGTCACCGCTGACATTCTCTTGCATGTGTTCTCTCTCAGACTTCTCTGAAACCTGTGAAAACAGCTATGGCTCCATATCTCTGTCTCGCTGTCAGCTTTTTGATGCTGGTTTTCCTTCTGAGATCTTGCACCTCAATGACGCCAACTGCAGAGGAACAGTTCGAGATGGCCAAGTGGAGTTTTACTTTGACAACAACGAACACATCTGTGGCACAAGTCTAACGGTAGGATTCATAATGGATGATAGTACTTAACAACACATGCTTTTCAATTCTTTTTATAATTTATTACAAAGTCTCTTCAGATACAAATGTTCAATTAACATGTCCCTACAGGCCAATGGCACGCACATCATCTATGAGAACTTTATTGTGGGAGAACCAAACACAACTGGACTTCTCATTACCAGAACAAAAGTCCTGAAGCTTTCTTTCAGCTGTGTTTATTTGCAAACACAAACACTCTCCATGGACATCAACCCTCTTGAGAGGTGGGACACATTCACTTCAGCCAAATTTCAATCAGGGTTAAAACATGCTGGGTTAAAAACAACTTTGGTACCATCGTAAATGTTTAGGCGAATTTTGAAACTCATCAGACCCATACAACATATTCCCAATCTGCTGTTGTCTGATGTTGGTGAGCCTATATAAATTGTAGCCTCGGTTAGCTGTTCTCAGCTGACAGAAGTGTCACAGATGTGCTCTTTTGTTGCAGCAGTTAATCCTGTTCAAGGTTTGACGTGTTGCGTGTTCAGAAATGCTCTTCTGCAGACCTAACTGGATTTTGGTTGTTGTTGTTGTTTTTTGGACCAATCTCTGTAAACTCTATAAATTTTATATAAAAAATTCAAGCCTCTTACATACCCGTCAACTGAGTAACTTATACGTATCTGAGTACGTATCTGTATTGTTACTGGTGTACCATAAAAACACACCATTTATTCTACGGGATTCCATACAAATCTGGTGAATCCACTGGTGTCTTTCATCCACGTCTGAATAAGAACCCCAACACTTTCCGTTACTAACCACTACTTCACAGACAATCTCTATTCTATAATATATTAAATCTTCCTACCTTTTTCTGATTAATCAAACGTGTCACCAGTAAACAAATGCAGCACATCCTCCACCAAAACTGCAGATCAGCAGTTTCTGAAATACTCAGACCAGTTAATCTGGCATCACTCTGTGTTAATGCACATTTCAAAGTATTGCATGAGAAAACGAGTAATGGAAATGCCAAATATTGAGTACAAATCTCTTAAATAAAAAAGGTTTTGGCGTTTTTTGACTTGGGCAAAAAAGGGTTAATTGTGAATAATGGGAGATGGAAATGTATTTTCCGAATAAACTCGAACATAGCGAACATTACAACCACTTGACTAATCAGCTGTCTCCATTAAGCTTGCCTTGTTTACTATTGGTTATTAGTTTACTAATACTTTACTCAGCTGCTGTAATAACTTGATGCAAATGCACCTAAATTTGCATTTAGGATTTTGTTTCTTTTTTTTTTTTTGCAAAAAAAATAAGGTTAAGATGGAAACTCTGCTTGTCGTAACATATTTTAGAGTCACTCTATCACTGTTCTTTTTCATTCTGATGCTTCATTTGACCTTCAGCAGATCATCTTGATCATTGACCACGTCTACATGCCTAAATATTGAGTTGCTTCAATGTGATTGGCTAATTATATATTTACGTTGATGAACAACTGAACGTATATTGAGTGACACAAACATAGACTGGCAAAGTGGTGTCAGCATCCATATTCCCAATCCAGACTGATTATGAATGATTATCAATCCAGGCTGTCTCAATCCAGCATTTTATTGGAGTGTGATTAATTATTTTAACTATTAATTTTCGTAATTGTCCTAATTTGTAGTTTACGCATATCTTGTGTATTATCTCCAACAGCACTGTGCATAAGACCCTTCCTGTTGGTCAAGGTGCATATCGGGTCCGAATGATTCCATACCAGGATGCAGAATTCATCCACCCCTTCACTGGTGTCGTGGCTGCGGAGGTGAGCAAACGTATTTTTGTGGAGGTTCGCGTTGATGGAGTTGACGACCGTCTGTTTGCCTCAGTGATCGACACATGCTGGGCTACACCTGTGAACGATCCTCAAGATCCTCTACGCTGGGACCTCATTGTTGACAGGCAAGTTAATGTGGTAACACTTCACAATATCAGTACATGAATAATGATGTTCTAAAATGTGAATTAAATGTTACTTCATTATGAACTAAGGATAAGTTTAGGCATGCAAAAAACAACTTTAGCTATAACATGAGTCACTTGAGTTACACCCTTAGTTACTTGTTGGTACATGTTTGTTAATTAATGTTACTTTAGTTTTAGCTAAATATAACGAACATGAACTCTTGACCTGTTAAAGTATCTTAATGTCATCACTTTACTTAAAGGGCACATTATTATAGGAGTTCATAAGTAGTTAAGAATGAGGTAATGATAATGCGCCCCTCTAAGTAAAGTGATGAAATAAGGATACATTAATAGGTCATGTGTTCATGTTTGTTCATTTAGCTAAAACCAGAGTTAATTAATACATTAATTAACAAAAATGTACTTAATTCATTATTATTTCATAATAAAGTAACATTTAGTTTACATATTAGTACATCATTATTCATGTACTGTTATTGTAAAGTGTTACCGTTAAGGCTTTTATTAACGATTCATAGAATACAATACCATTAGTTACATCTAGAATGACTTGAATTTAATTACTGATTATTTAATTGCCATTATCATTTAAACTGAAAACATAAAAACCTAATCTTTACTTTATCTTTCCTATACTATTGTAAAATGGTCAGGTGTCCCAATCCAAATGACGATACAGTGCAGCTGGTGCAGAATGGCGTTTCCACGTTCAGCCGTTTCTCATTTGAGATGTTTATCTTCACTGCAAACTCCACAAAGGTTTACCTGCACTGCGCTATTCACCTTTGCCTTCTGACAGACAATCACTGCTCAGTGGTGAGTTTAAGTTAAAAACTGTTTTAGTGATTGCGCCTGGTATTGATTTCCAAGGGCTTTTTTTCATTAAATGAGTAATTTTTTGTTTTTTTATAATTACCTGATTAATTGTGTCTATGTTGTCGACATTTTACGTTAAAAGCCCAAATGTAACGGAATACTTTAGTCAATCAGAATACTGTTTACAAAGAAAATGTTATCATATATAAGACACTATAATATATACAATATATAATATAATATACACTCACCGGCCACTTTATTAGGTACACCTTACTAGTACCAGGTTGCTGCCTTTGCCTTCAGAACTGCCTTAATCCTTCATGGCATAAATTCAACAAGGTACTGGAAATATTCCCCAGAGAGTTTGGTCTATATTGACATGATATTGTCGGCTGCACATCCATGATGGAATCTCCCATTCCACTACATCCCAAAGGTGCTCTATTGGATTGAGATCTGTTGACTGTGGAGGTCATTTGAGTACAGTGAACTCATTGTCATGTTCAAGAAACCAGTCTGAGATGATTTGCGCTTTATGACATGACACGTTATTCTGCTGGAAGTAGCCATCAGAAGATGGGTACACTGTGGTCATAAAGGGATGGACATGTCCAGCAACAATACTCAGGTAGGCTGTGGCGTTGACACGATGCTCAGTTGGTACTTGAGTTGGTAAGAAAATATCCCCCACACCATTACACCACCACCACCACCAGCCTGAACCGTTAATACAAAGCAGGATGTATCCATGCTTTCATGGTGTTGACGCCAAATTCTGACCCTACCATCCGAATGTCACAGCAGAAATGGAGACTCGTCAGACTAGGAAACGTTTTTCCAATCTTCTATTGTCCAATTTTAGTGAGCCTGTGTGAACTGTAGCATCAGTGTCCTGTTCTTAGCTGACAGGAGTGGCACCCAGTGTGGTCTTCTGCTGCTGTAGCCCATCCGCCTCAAGGTTCGACGTGTTGTGCATTCAGAGATGCTCTTCTGCATACCTCGGTTGTAACGAGTGGTTATTTGAGTTACTGTTGCCTTTCTATCAGCTGGAACCAGTCTGGCCATTCTCCTCTGACCTCTGACATCAACAAGGCATTTGTGCCCTCAGAACTGCCGCTCACTGGATATTTTCTCTTTTTCGGACCATCCTCTGTAAACCCTAGTGATGGTTGTGCGTGAAAATCCCAGTAGATCCCGTCTGGCACCAACAACCATGCCACGTTCAAAGTCACTTAAATAACCTTTCTTCCCCATTCTGATGCTCGGATTGAACTGCAGCAGATCATCTTGACCATGTCAACATGCCTAAATGCATTGAGTTGCTGCCATGTGATTGGCTGATTAGAAATTGGCGTTAACAAGCAGTTGGACAGGTGTACCTAATAAAGTGGCCGGTGAGTGTATATACGCACTATATACAGTATAAAAAAAAACAAAACAAAAACAGGAACCATTTCTGGGTAGGGCTGCAATATTCTGTATAATAAATAAATGTAATTAAATTAAAAATGCTTTTGTATCAGTCCAAGATGTTGATCTAGAGCAGGTTTATGCATGTTAACAAAGTGTTAAATAAATCTTTATATGCACTTAGTTTTTTATTATGAATTTATGAGAATTTGAAAGTGTTTGGACTAAGTAACTGGATTCAGTCTACAAGACACCCGCTTTTTGAGTGGTGTCTTAATGCCACTGATTGGCCATTCTATACGCGCAAGAAAAACGTGATTATAATGCATAAAATGTAAATTAAATTATAAAGCTGCAAATCCCTTAATTGCAACATTCATAAAGCCATAAAAGCTTTGTTTAATTGTGCACGGCCATTTTTGCTCTCTTATCTTATATTGGTAGGGCATTTTGGTGGACTTTTTGCCATACACCCATGATAATTTTGACCCTGAATGAAAAACACATTTATTTATTTATTTCTTCATTCATTTCTTCATTCATTCATTTCTTAATTCATTCATTTAAAGCATGCTGTTGGCCTTTCAGTTGTATGTTTTGTGTTTTTTTTTTTTTTTTACAAAATCTACCAGTAGGGGTTGATGAAACCACGCTGATCAGCAAAACTTTGACAACTTGCTTGAGACAACTACTGTAATAATAACCAATTCACACAACTTGTTTTTGTTGTTGTTGTTTTAGAACTGTGACTCTGAACACCACAGGAGAGAAGAAAGATCCGTGGATATTCATGACAGCGCTCACATATCCTTGGGTCCATTTATGTGGTCTGAAAATGACAAAGGTGACTTATAAAACAAGATAAAGTTTATTTTAATTAAGCAATATCAAATTAACCAACGTGTTGTAGATTAGTCATGAATACAGTGTCATGATATAAAGAGTAAAAACGTACATCTTAGTGCTATTAAATTAAAGATCAGCTTAAATATAATATCATTAAATGACTGCTATGTAATATCTATTCACAGATTTGCCGGTGCCACGCCAAGTGCCAGTAGCAAGAGCTCCATATCTGAGTGTTTCTCTTACTGTATTACTTATTTCTCTGATGTGTTTGCTGATATTCTTCTAGAATATTTCCACTAAGGAACTTTACATGTCTAATCTAAACTTTTTATCTCTTTCTTAATGAATGTGGCACTGATTCCACACCGTTACAAACTTTCTTTTTACAGGACTTTAGGGTGATTATCTTGAAAATTATCAGTTAATTAAAGGATTTTTACATTTACAAAATTAGATCTATCAGATTCTACTGGTTTCTATCAGATTCTGTAAGTCTGTGTACAATAAAGCATTAAATAATGAGATTATGCAAATCACACAAAAATGGTGATGTATTTATTGGTCAAAGCTGTTTTGCTGCAGTTTTCTTCTGTAGTACGTATATTAGTGAAATAGAAATATGCACTTTTCTTATGTTACTTCTGTAAATAACAAAATAATTAACAGAATGACTGCTTTTTCTTAATTTTTTTTTGTGTATTTGAAGAACATAACACAACACACAATAAATCGATGAAATTAGAAATGATCAGAACAATGATTTTAATTTAATAGTAGTGTACAGGTCCTGTATTTTTATTTATTTAATTTTTTTACACATTTGCCAGCTTTTTCTTAAGTGTGTTTTGCTAAAAGCATCTGCTTAGTGAAAAAATGCAAATGCATTTTATTGAATTAAATACCTATATTAAATACATATTTTTAAAATTAAAACAAGTAGAAGTAACCCAAACATACTTTGGCATGACATTTTGCTTCGACATTTTGATATCTTTGTCAAATTATATTAACAAAAAGTGAGGTTTTTTTCAAATGGAATGCATATTCAATGCAAGTGTCTACTTTAAAGTTTCAATATTTTGGTAAAATGAAACAACATACTATTTATAATCAAATTCTAAAACAATCAGTCTGAGATCGCCTGAATGAGGTGGTCTCGGCTCGATTGTAACAAACTCTGGAGCGGATCTATTGTAGTGAGAAAGCAATATGATCCGAACCAGGCTATATCACAGTGTATTATGGATATGTAATAGGGATATATGACTATATTAAGAGAGAATTATGAGTAGGGCGGGATGTCGTTCCTACCGGTAAATGTGCATTTCATGTCAAATACGAAAGTGAAAGCATGCTGAACTATTAACTATTATCTAACGAGAGCTGTTTATCCGTTAGCAAAATTGACCGAACAGCAGTCTTGGTTTATCTGTTATTTCTCTCTATTATGTAAAGCCTATAATGCATAAGCCAACTGCTATGAGAAAGTCTTACCTCTTTTTTATATTTGGTCTGTGGGTGTCACCATTCAAAATTTAAGCGCAGCCTTTTGCTTACGTCTTATTGCTCATCGTCATAAATTAAAATAAGGACGCATGACAGCTGAGCGGGACTCTGCAAAATAAACCGTGAAACTCTGACCAATGTGAGGAGAGTTTACTCGCACGTGACTTGTTTTAGATCTTTTGGTCCATTTAGAAACTTTGCCTTGTGAAAGCGAACCGCACTAAGAACAAAGTTCAACATTGTAACAATTTTAATCCATTTCGGAACAAAAGAATCGATCCACAGGTGCAAATGGTCCCACAGGTTGTAGCGTGACAGTAAATAAGTTTTAATCTATTACTTTTCCTACATAGCATAAACAGCGGTAAAATATGTATTTAGAACAGAAGTCTATGCTGTGTTCACACCAAACATGTAATTAAGTATTTACGTAAGTTACATACAAAGTCAAAGCAAAGTGAATAGAGGCAAATGACTTGCATTGCATGATTCATACATAATGCGTGTCACGTTAGCCTTGAACACGTGGAATTAGCCTCAATCGCATCTCCCATGCAAGTTACAAAAATTTAAATGGAGCAGAAAATTTGCGAGAGGTGAAAACATCCTATGAGTAAACCAGAGCTAGTGACGCTGTGCTTCATGTTTGGTGTTACCCCACCATAATGGGTGGTTAAAACCAAATTAAAATTAAGTATTTACAGTATTTTTAGTAGATTACATACGATGTCAATGCAAATGTGGAAAAGAGGAGTTTGCCATGAATGTACAGAATTCACTTCAGTCTTATCTACAACCACACAAGTTCAAGTAATTTAGTTTGAGCTGAAAATGTGTGTGATGTAAAAAAACATCCCGCAAGTAAACTCGAGCGAGTGATGCAGTGCTCTTTGTTTGGTGACCCCAACATTAGACCTTTCCAACAGTATATGGTTTGTCATGATTACGTTAGGATTTAATTGTAATGTAACAAAGTAAACTTTTTTTAAGCTTAACGCTGGCAGGACAGTGACTGTTAACGGGTTAAAGTAACTTATTGCTGGAGAAATTACTTAAGTGTCTGTTTTGATCCTCCTAAAATTTTAGAATTCTAAGAATGTGAGGTGTGCAGTTCAGCAACATTGTGTTCTGTTTGACCTGTTGAAGAGCACTTCAGTCTGAGTTCACTCTGAAGCACCATTTCATCTCAGGTAAAGTTCTGGCTCTATTCACTATATCAGACATCTATTCATATTTTAAAATAGATTATTATACAGCAATGTTTTACTATAGTTTCCCTTTGTCTATACATCCTTAAATGCTGTATTTTCTTCATTAGTTCCTGTTATTAGTTCCTGTTATGTTGTATTAGTATTGCACTCATATGATTATTTCTTTTTTTATGTAGGTTGAATATCTTCAGGATTGGTTTGCAACAATGATATTTCTAATCTTGTTGTGTGTGCTGCTGCTGCAGAATATTGGTAAGATTGACACCTATTTTAAACCAACTTGTGACCACCGATTTGTTGTTTTAATACTACTTATTTCACAAGACGCTTGAATTTGAGTGATCTGACAAGAAGTTTTGAACAGGACATTTGATAGACCATGGACAATCATTCTTCTGCTTTTGGGTTCACATCATCATGATTTACTCTATTTTTTTTACCTCCTTATCATGTAATCATATTTTTTGTAGTCAAAATGAGATATCAGAGTTTGGGGCCTCATTTACAGTATAAAACCTAGAAGTGTGCAACACATGTAAGCCATTGCACATCTCTATGCAACAAATGAGGCTCCTAGATTCATGAAATTCTTCCAATGCTGTGATTTTTCACTAAGAACTGATATTTAACAAGCAAATATGTCTGTTAATGTTTTTGACGTCTTTTTTTAAGTATTTTATGCTTAACCAGGCAACATTTATTTCATCAAAAATATTTAATACAGTAAAACACAGTAATATTGTGAAATATTATTACAGCTTCTTTTTATGCTTTAAAAGATCTGTTTTTGTTTTAATATTTTACAATTGTTATTTATTCTTGCGGCTGCAAAGCTGAATTAGTGTAGTATTCAGAGTCTTCAATGTTCAGAAATCCTTTTAAAAATGCTAATTTGGTGCTTCAGAAACAGTAACTTAAGAAAACATAAGAACTTTAGAAAAAGTTATATTTATATGTTATGCTATTTTAACCTGGTCACAAAATGCGCCTACTTTTAGCCAGTCAATAAAAAAATAAACATCCAGTATTTGAATGCACACAACCCCTGCATTGTATTCAAGCACATGCAGCTGAAAAATGCTATCATCATCAGTCTCAATGAAGATCTAAGAACCTTTTTTTTCGCTTTCAACAACATCAGTGCAGATCCGTGTTATAACTATGAACCTCAGGATCGCCTCTGGAGAGCCACAAATGAAAGTGGATCAGACGTTTGTGAAGATTTTTCTTCTCCTGGAGCAGCTGGTACAGACTTTTCTACAATGGCCTGGACATCCGGATGCCAGAGAGCTGTTAGTGAATACAGCTGTAATGCAGAGCACAGTCTGTGGCTCAATGGTCCTCACCCAAAAATTGAGGATGGAGTGGTGACCAGGGACGTCTGTGGTTTTTTAATTTTTTTATTCTGTCCTGAGCTAAATTATGTAATGTAGACTAAATTTGTGTTTCAGTAGTATTTGTAGAATATTTTTAAATCACTGATAGCTTAGTAAATGACTCGAATGCCATTGACTCTCACGCCATATGATGGAAAAACCGGTAAGGTGAGGTTTCACTTCGTCTAGTCTGCACCAGTTATCAACAATAAGATGTTGACTAGATATTGTCGATAAATGGTGCAGACCATATATATTTCAAGAAAGATGTAATATTCAACAAGTGCTGCATTTTCTTTGGACCAACTGGGATAATTTGGTCAGTTCAATTAAAACATTTAAAATAGTTTTTTGTAATTGAACATATTTTAAATACAGTTTATTTTTGTGTTGTTAAAGTTGTCGTCAATGTCACACAGTCCTTACAAAATCCTTTTCATATGCTGAATTTATATTATTATCTGTTGAAAAGAATTATGCAGCTTAATGATTGTGTTTAAACAGTTTTGGACCATGTTTAACATTATAAACATCTTTATGTTCCTTTGCTTTATCAATGATTTCTTGTAGCTTCTTGTTAATGAAAGTGCATCAACTAATGTTAACACATGAAATATGATTTTTTGGATCTAATTTTAACTAAGATTAATAAATGCTATTGAACTAATGTTTATTGTTAATTAATGCAACTAAATTTAAAAGCATCATTACTACTAGTATAATGGACTCCATTATATGGACTACATTAACTTAAGGTTTATGTGAAGAAGTGGTATGGGGGAAAAATACCACCTTTTGAGTACTGAAGGCTTTTTTTAATTTTACATTTGCTTCTTTTTAAATCTTTTTGAGTTCTCACTGTGAAAATCCATTTTTCCAGTTAAAACCAGTGACAGCATCTTACTGTCTCATGGTTAAACAGGAGATGCTCATGTTTCTGACTGACACTTTACACCTTCGTGTTCCCAGTTGAACAGGAAAAGTCTGTAATGCTTAATTTTCAAGTAAGTCATGTGATCTTCATTCCGTACATTCTAGATCTCAGAATGTCTTCTAACCTCATATTTTATTATTTTTAATATCTGAATGGAAATGCTAATATGTGTATAAATTCTTAAAATGTGTATAAATATGTACTCATTCAATTTTATTTTTTTCAACACAAAGCCGGAATCACATTTAACTAATCAATTCATCAGTGTGCAAAAAGAAAAAACTTCTATGACTTTGACTTGACAGATGGGTAATAACTTGGTATGAGTCTATTGTTAAACTTGTTTTCTTGCTTCGTCTAATCCTGTATTTTTTCCAGGAAGTGCACATAAATGCATTTACTGTAAAATAATCTTGCAGAACAGGTCTGATGTGTGCTTTTGTTTTGCACAGAGCCGAAAACAAAACCTAAAGTGACCTAAATACTAATCATTTCTTTTTTTTTGATTCATAACTAAATGCTATTTAATATTTAAACAGATAATAGTGCTGGTTCAAGCTGGCTTATAATAAAACTGTTTTGCTGCTTAGAGTTTGCAAATACATCACAGTCTCCTCTTTTTTGCAGTGTTTCAGCAGAAATGATGGTCCTGCTGGTCAAGGCACATCTCAGGATCTGAATGATTCCCTGTTGTTATGTCTGAACAAGCAGCTGAGAGCTGTCAGTTTGCTCTGTGATTGATGCATACGGCCCTGCACGATCTGGGTGATTTTTTTCTTTTTCTTTTTTTTCTTTTGGGGGTGGAATATTTCAAGTGATAGCTCAGCCCCAATGTCAATGAAAACTATCAGTTAAATAGGGTTTGTCAGATTTGTGCCATTACTGTATTTATGTTCATAGTACATCCATCTGTAAATATTACCCATAGTTTTCTATAATTGCACGTATAACTTATACACACAGTGGGGGAAATAAGTACTGAATACATCACCATTTTTCTCAGAAAACAAATTTCCAAAGGAGCTTATCAAATCTGGTCTGTATTTTCTATTTTCTATTGGATTCAAGTCAGGTGATTGGCTGGGCCATTCTACAGCTTGATTTTCTTTCTCTGAAAGCATTTGAGAGTTTCCTTGGCTGTGTTTTGAATCATTATCTTGCTGAAATGTCCACCCTGGTTTCATCTTCTTTATCCTGGTAATGTAGATGTTGGACTGAAGCAGCTAATATTCATCTACTTTTTCCCTCTGTCATTTCATTTTATTACACATAACTTAATTTGTAAACTAATTATTTTTGTTTTCTTTGCATGTATGGATTTCTTTGCTTGTTACCAACATCCGGTGAAATTTTCAAGTCAACGGCACCTTCAGAAATATGTTTTCTGAGAAAAATGGTGACGTGTTTAATACTTATTTCCCACACTGCACTACTGGTTAGACCTAAACTGCATTTTGTTCCCTTGTACTTGTACATGTGTGATGTGTAAGCTGCTTTGACACAATCTACATTGTAAAAGTGCTATAGAAATAAATAAAAATAATAACAATAAGGTTGAATCTAATCCAAAAGAGCTTCAACTCTTCTGGAAAGGCTTTCCACACGGTTTACGAGTGTGTTTATGGGAAATGTTGACCAGTCATCTAGAAGCACTTTTCTTAGGTCAGGTTCTTATGTTGGATGAAAAGGCCTGTGTGTGAACAGAGTGAGAACAGAGTGTCTGTTCTCATGTTCAGTTGGGTTAAGGTCAGGACTCTGTGCAGGCCAGTCAAGTTCCTCCATACCAATATCATCTGTGTCTTTATGGACCTTGCTTTGTGCACTGCAGTGATGTAGGAATCAGAAGAGGCCATCTCCAAACTGTCCACACCAAGTTGGGAGCATGAAATTGTGTAAAATATACTAGTTAGGGCTTGGTGAGCTAAGATCAAAACCTCGATTAATTGAACACTGTGATGGTATTTTTTTATGTTGATTTCCTTTACTGAAGATTTCCTTTACCGAGTAGATGGAGCCCTCTTCAACAAGGAGTGGAGGAGAGGGATCTTCTACAGGACCAGGTTCTGTGGAGAGAGGAGGGTAGAAGGGTTTCAAAAGTGACACATCGAAGGAGGGGTGAATTCTGAATTCTGGGGGAAGTTGCAACCGGTAAGTGATGGGGAAGAGACCAACGAATCTGGGACTCAGCTTCTTACAGGGCTGACGGAGACGCATGTCCAGAGTGGACAGCCACACTCTTTGACCTACCTCGTAACAGGGAGTGTTGGAACGGCAACGATTGGCGTAGGTCTTCTGTCTTTGTACAGTCCTCTGGAGATGGTGGTGGGTCCCAGACCTCCTTCCTCTCCCGGAACCAGTGGTCAACCGCTGGGTCATTCAATGGTTCGCCTGACCAGGGGAATAGAGGTGGCTGGAAGCAGAGTATGCATTGGAAGGGCATGAGTCCAGTGGCAGGTTGAATTTTGCGCATACTCAGCCCAGCCCAGGAACTGGTTCCAGGAGTTTTGGTGACCATGACAGAAGGTTCACAGGAATCGCCCTACTTCCTGGATCTTCCTTTCAGTCTGTCCATTGGTTTGGGGGTGGTATCCAGAGGACAGACTGACAGTGAAACCTAGAAGCTGGAAAAAGGTCCTCCAGACTCTGGAAATGAACTAAGGACCTCGATCTGAAACAATATCTTTTGGTAGACCACATGATTAAACAACAGCTCTGCAGTTACCATGGCTGATGGTAACCCGGGTAAAGGGATCCGTTTACAAAACTTAGAGACTCTATCTATGTTGACAAGGATACAGGTATTACCTCCTGACATAGGAAGATCTGTCATGAAATCCACTCCTAGATGTAACCAGGAGCGATTCTGAAACTGGCAGGGGTAGAAGTTTTCCTGAAGGGAGACGACGAGGAGTCTTCACCATGGCACATTCCTTGCACCCCTGCATGAACCTCCTCACGTCCTGTGCCATCCCAGGCCACCAAAAGCGATCCTTCAACAGTGAGAAGGTCTTGTTGGGCCCAGAGTGGCCAGTGCCCAGTGAAGATTGCAAGGATTCTATTAGTGAAGTGCGAACAAAGTGGAGACCTGGAGGACAGCCCGGCGGGACGGCTTGAGGCTCATCTTCTGTGGCTGGAGGGGTCTCCCACTTGATGGGACTTACAATTAAGCTGGAAGGAATAATCAGCTTGGGATCACTGGGGGCTTCTTCTGGGCTATGAAGCCTAGAGAGGGCATCTGCTTTCACATTCTTTCGACCTGGAAGATAGGAGATAGAAAAATTGAATCTCGTAAAGAACAGTGTCCACCTTGCTTGTCGTGGGTTCAGCCACCAAGCCTCTCGCAGAAATTGCAGGTTCTTATGATCTGTGAGTACCGTGAAATTATGTTTTGACCCCTTCAACCAATGCCTCCACTCCTCGAGGGCAAGCTTGAAGCTAGGAGCTCATGATTTCCCACATCATAAGTTGTTTCCGACGGGCTGAACTTCCTGGAGAAGGCGCATGGATGGAGGTGAGATGGTACCCCCTGCCGCCAGGAAAGGATGGCCCCAACTCCGGTGGTAGAAGCGTCCACCTCGACTGTAAAAGGGAGCTCTGAATCAGGGTGAACTTGGAGGGGGGCCTGGGTAAACGATTTCTTAAGAGTGTTGAATGCCTCCACAGCTTTTTCATTCCATACCAGATGCATGGAGGAGACTGGTGAGATGACAAGATATATTACTATAATTGCAGATGAACTTCCGATAGAAGTTGGAAAACCCAAGAAATCGCTGGAGTTCTTTTATTGTGGTTGGTTGTGGTCAAGAAGTGACGGTCTCCACCTTCCCGTCGTCCATCTTCACACCAGCATCAGAGATGACGAATCTCAGGAAGTGGATGGTCGTCTAATGAAATGAACACATTTCGGCCTTGACAAATAGATTGTGCTCACAGAGCCATGACAGGACCTCCTCTACATGCTTACAATTTTCTGCCAGACTTCGGGAATAAATCAAGATGTCATCAATATAGACTAAGACAGTCTTGAACAGAAACTCACGAAGTACCTCGTTCATGAAATCCTGTTCTTAATGGTGATCTTATTGAGAGCTTGAAAGTCGATGCAGGGACGAAGCCCCCCATCCTTCTTGGCCACAAAGAAAAAGCTGGAAGCAGCAGGGGACGTAGAAGGGCAGATGTATCCATGGGATAGGGCCTCTTCTACATACTCCTCCATGGCCTTACATTCAGGAAGTGATAGGTACCCCCTATGCATGGGGCACTGGCTCACCCTCGATCAGGTCAATCGCACAGTCCCATGGCCTGTGAAAGGGTAGTTGGGTGGCTCTCTTGGGGCAAAAGATGTCCTGCAATTCAGAGTAACTACAGGACTTTCTATAGAAGTAGTACACAAAGACATGAGTTAATCGATTTCTTTACAGGGAACTCAGGAAAACATTTGGAAAAACAGTTCTTCCCTCACTTAAGAAATTCCCCTGTGCCCCAAGAGAGCACAGGATCATGTTTTACCAGCCAAGGGCACCCTAAGATGATAGACCCTTCCAGAACCAATAAGTCAATCTCCTCTTCATGAAGCAACTCAATCCGCATATGGATAGACCCCACCACTCGATTGATGTGATGGCAATTTAGGGGCTTTCCGATGATGGACTGAACATTATAGTTTTCTCTCAGGAATGGGTCCTGCAGCGGAGCTGACGGCAGAGGGTGCTGGAGATGAAATTGCAGGCTGAACCGGAGTCAAGGAGTGTGATGTGCTGGACGAATGGGGCATGCTGATTGGAAATGCCCCATCTTTCCACAATATGAGCAAAGACCATGGTTCAGCTAACGGAGTTGCTCTGCTTCGGTTAATCTTCCCTGGTCAAGGATCATAGGTTCTGGGCTGGATTCTATAAGGGTCGAAGAAACAGGCGGACGGAGGAATGGATAACTGGTGATACTACGATTCTCTCTGCTACAGGCTTCCATGGGGAGAGACTAGGGAAGGGAACCACAGTTGGATGGAGAGACGCAGACACTGGAGATCATAGGGGACGAGAGAGGTAAGTAACTTAGAATATAGTAATCGACACTGACCATGTGGGGAGTGTTGTCCTTCAACTAGCAACGAGGCGGGACACCGAGTGAAGTGAGGTGCTGGGTTATATGGGGCTGAGGTGATGACTGGGGATGACGTGCCGGTGCAGGGCTTATCAGAATGCAGGTGACTGTGATCGTAGTGATATATATACATTAACATTTTGTTCCTTTGTATAAAATGAGATGTGCATGTGTAATTTGTTTAGATATAATGTAAATAATATACTTTTGAGGCTTTTTTAGTCGAGAATGTAGTTGTTTAGATTGCAACTGTGCAGTTTATTTATAAGGATAGTGCCTATTTTAAAATATTTATAATTGCTGAGAGGCAGCGCATCAGCGGCCATTAGCCTGCCATACAGAGCAGACCAAAGACGGTTGACGTTGACTATCCACAAGATGGTGACAGAACCGCATAAGCCCTTAGAAGATTAAAACAGCGTAATTTCTAACTACAGCTGATCAAATCATTAATAAACTGGTAAGTGATATTCTAAGTTGATCTCTCTCTTTTGTATGTTGTAGTGCTGTATTTATACTATATAATTGTAGTGTATTAAGTGTGAGATGGGACTCGCATATCAGTAATGTGTGACAACGCACGCCTCCCACCAGTGCTGATATACAGCCATATGCCATATCGCACTGCTACTTGTGTGATATTGCTCATATATATATCTGCTCATATATATCATATAGTTCTGTGTCCAAAGGGGCCCGGTGATCGGGTGAGGGGAAGTGCCGGTCAGGGTGCCTAGTGGAAGAGAGAGAAGTCAACGTGATTCCTGCTGTCATCCTAGTTGTGCTCTGCCTTCGTTGTTGACAGCGTTGGTTAAATACCCCTCTTCCAATGGGCAGCAGCTGTCCCTGATCTGCACGTGAGGAGCGGTGATTATGGTGAGGGAGTCGTTTCCATGGCAACACTGAAACCACACTGGCAGGTCTGCCACAATATAAATAAATATATATATATATAGGTGACACAGTAGCTTAGCGGTTAGCACTGTCACCTCACAGCAAGAAGGTCACTGGTTCGAGTCCCGGCAGGGCCAGTTGGCATTTCTGTGTAGAGTTTGCATGTTCTCCCTGTGTTTGTGTGGGTTTCCTCCGGGTGCTCTGGTTTCCCCCCATTCCAAAGACATGCGGTGTATAGGTGAATTGGATCAGGGGTTTTCAACCTTTCAGGACACACGGCGCATAAAAGTTGGTCCAATTTAAGTTGCGCTCCCCTCCCTTTCCGTCCCGAGAGCCAAAATTATAATGCATGTGCAAACATCACTCACATATTATTTGCTGCGTTTAAAGTGCATAGTATTAATTACATTGAAACATAAATGTGTAGCTTACCTGATTCAGTGTGATATATGAGCCTGTTTCTGTGAGCACAACATTTCAATCCGTGGTTGGATTCCTGACACGGCTAACCGTAAATCATCTTCCACTGTCAATAAGCGTGAACGATACTTGCTTTTGAAGTATGAACACACAGAAAATGCTGCTTCGCAGAGCCAAGTTGAAGCAAAAAGCAAGAGTACATCAATTGCAAGTTTCGAAAGTTCAGCATATTCTGTATCCACTGCCAGCCAGAATTCTGACAGTGTGGTTGAGTCGAACAGTGTCTTCAAAGTACAGTCACTTGAAAGGTCCAGAAGGGCATCCTGCTGATTTGATGACAGACTCACTGTGCTTTCGATGAAGGGGTTACGAACCCAGTCGTACTGGTTCCAATTATGCTGCTCAGGAAAATACTTATTGAAATGTGCAGACAGAGCTTGCAGATGGAGAGTGATTTCTTTTTTTTGTAGTATCCTACTTAAGCACATTTTCTGTGAGAAATTCATCCAAGGTCGGGAACATGTCTAGATTTCCCCCATCAACCTGCCCTCTCCATCGCTTCAGTTTCTTCACAAAGCCCACAATTTTATGAGACATTGTTAGTAGGTTTGAACATGGGCCTTGAAGAGACAAATTAAGGGAATTAAGCCTATCAAAAATGTCAGACAGGTATGCAAGATCTGTGAGCCACTTTGTGTTAGTAAAATAACTCCCAAAGGAAGATCCACAATCAATTAGAAAAATCCTTAGTTCGTCACGCAATAAAAAAAAAAAACACTGCAGGACTTTCCCTCTGGAGAGCCATCTAACCTCCGTGTGCAAAAGCAACGATTCATATTCTGACCCCATTTCTTTGCACAACAAGGCAAACAGTCTTGATTTTGTGGGACGAGTCTGTGTTGCTGTTTGAAGCACTGCGTTTAACTCCGCAGGAAGTGTTTTTGCTGCGAGGACCTCTCTGTGAATCATACAGTGGGTGAAACGAACATGCGGAGCTACTTCACGAACCAAAGCAGCGAGTCCTTTATTTTTCCCTAACATGGATCCCGCTCCATCAATGCACACACCGACACAGTTGTCCCAACAAAGACCAAGTTCATTTAGTTAACCGCTGAGTTTTTCGAAAATATCTTTTCCTGTGCATGTCTTTTCCATTGATGAGCAAAATAGCAGATCCTCATGCAATTTTCTTTCATGACGGTAGCGGACGAATACAAGGAGTTGAGATGAGTTTGAAATGTCTGTCGACTCATCTAATTGTAATGAAAAAAAAATCCCATTCCTTATTCTTTCAATCAGCTGACGTTTGACGTCGCAAGCCATATCAGTTATACGCCGGCTTATGGTGTTGTCTGATAGTGGAATTTGTTCAATGTCACTTGCATACTTCTCTCCAAACATAGTTCTACAGATGGCTTTTGCAGCTGAAAAAAAAGTAGAAAAAAAGTCAACTGGTTTATCTTTTAACATCGGATGTTTCATCTGTAAGTGACGCACCAGTTTCAATTTCTGTGAGAAATTTCAATTTCGGTTTTAAACTGTCATTTGCAAGGACCTCTGAACACACAACACACTGTGGACGTGGTCCGTTTTTAGTCGTGATGTGAATCCGTATTGTATGTACTGTTCATCATACTTCCGTCGCTTTGATGCACACAGGCCTTTGGTTTTTGCAGTGAGCGTTAATCCTCTCTGTGTGGAGATCCCTGTTGACATGGAGGGTTGGTCATCATCTGTTTGCTTTAATGCTTCAGAAGGGCACTCGTCGTCTTTTTTTGTTAGAGGGTTTGCCGGTTTTACCTTCACCGTCATTAAATTTAAAAAGCCACCGGTCCATTTTTTGTATATGTTTTACGCGATCGCATTAACTTTAACAGGTGCCTGATAGTTAGCTGCAGGAATAATCAGATTGACTCTAGTGAACATATAAAAAAAAAACGTCATCATAATTTACTTGAGTGCACGCCCCACAGTTTGAAAACCCCTGAATTGGATGATCTAAATCATTGTTTGTGAATGCGAGTGTATGGGTGTTTCCCTGTACTGGGTTGTGGCTGGAAGGGCATCGGCAATAGTTGGCGGTTCATTCTGCTGTGGCGACCCCTAATAATTATGGGACTAAGCCGATGGAAAATGAATGAAGTGAAGTGAAGTGTAGTGTGGCCAAGTATGGTGTCCC
>CAIGQV010019178.1:7900609-7917632 GCA_903798115.1 Danio jaintianensis | reverse complement strand
AACTTTTCAGAACTCAGCAATGGTACCAACTATATAACTGTCACACCACCGACCACAACAACTGGTAATGCAATGTTCTGTTCTCCTTTGACACTTTTTTTTTTTTTAATTGATTGGTTGATTGTTTTTTTGTTTTTTTTAGACAATAGGGGCTAGATGTGTCTCTGGATAAGTTAAAAAGCTGAATGAAAGAAATCTTAACAATTGTTATATTTTCATACAATAATAATTACTTTTATCATTATAATCTTTATTATCAAAGCATTACAAAAGATTTAACAATATGTAAATATAATAAATATATGCACAAAAATGTACGGATAAAATAAACAAATGTTTCAAATATAATAAAAGTGGCAAAACACAGTAATGTACCATTATATAATTCAGTTAAAATATTATTATAACCATTTTTAAAGCACTTATTCTTTGTTAATGTATTTAATACAATTTGTACTGTTAATCGAACAATGATAGCAAATTAAGTAATGTTGAATAATGTAATCATATTATAGTGTTACAGAACTCTCTCTCTCTCTCTCTCTACATATATATATATATATATACACACACACACACTACCGGTCAAAAGTTTGGGGTCAGTTTTTTTTCTTTTGACTTTTTTTTTTAAAGAAAGTTATTCTGTTCATCAAGGTGGCTTCTTAAATTGTTAAATATATATATATATATATATATATAAAAAAAAATTTAAATAGCTGCTTTCTTATTGTATGTAGTTTCAAATGAAACTATTTCTTCATTCAATATTGCTTTTATTACTATTACCATTAATAATAATATTAATAATAATAATAATTATAAAAATTTATTAATATTAAAGTGATTTCTGAAGAATCATGTGACTGTCAGGGTTCACACGGTCATGGAAAACCTGAAAAAGTCATGGAAGTTTGACATGGCATTTTCCAGGCGTGGAAACGTTTTTGAAAATCAGAAAAACCCACAAAGTTTTGGAAAAGTCATGGAAAACAGATATCTGTATATAGGTTAGTTGTCTTTACTACTTTTCTGTCCTTGGCCAATCACATACTCTCACATTATTAGTGCGGTGTAAGCATTATCAAAATAAATTTTACATATATATAAATATAAGCTGAAACTAAATAGATTGTTGTGTGTTTTACCATGTATTTAATTTTAACATGTATTGTTTTTTACCACGCATATGTAGACATTGCATGAAACATTAGGTCATGAAAATTTACTTGAAAGACTTAGAAAAGTCATGTAATTTTAGTAGTAAACATGTGTATGAACCCTGGACTGTGAAGACTAGAGTAATGAAAGTGAAAATTAATTTTTAAAATCACTGGAATAAATTATTAAATTAAATTATAAACTACTTTTGAACAGTTATTTTATAGTGCAATAACATTTCACAATGTAAAATTTTTTATTGTATTTTTGATGAAATAAATGCAGTCTTGAGCAGGATAAGCTTATTTTAAAACATTTAAAAATTGCACTGACCACAAATCTTTGACTGGTAGTGTGTATAAATGTGTGTGTGTATGTATGTATATATATATATATATATATATATATATATATATATATATATATATTCATTCATTCATTTTCTTTTCGGCTTAGTCCCTTTATTAATCTGGGGTTGCCACAGCGGAATGAACCGCCAACTTATCCAGCATATGTTTTACGCAGCGGATGCCCTTCCAGCTGCAACCCATCACTGGGAATATATATATGAATATATATATTGATTAAAAATGTGCTTCCATCTGTCCTTTGTTGATTGTGAATTATTATTATTTTAAATTCAGCTGCACATTTTTTTATCATTTACTGGTGTAAACCAGTTGGAAAGTATTCTTAAAATGCATTAAAAAAAAATTAAATAACTCATAATAAAGACATATACACTGGGTTTAAAGTGTCTACAATATTGTGCATGGTTTTCCAATTTGCATTGTCCAATGTCCATTATTACTTGCATTATGACAGATAGCAGTCAGTTCTACTTTAATTCTGTTTAAACAAAATCATATGTAAAGGCTAACATTTCTTACCTCTGTCACTTTTTTTTTTTCATCTTTTGTCTCCTAGATATCAGAACTCCCGTCTATGATCCGTGCATTCAGTATAATATTCTTGATGAAGTCTGGAGAGGCTTAGAGGTACTTGGCTACAACTCCCCATATAATGTCCATGATGACACTCTTGTTGAATGGAACGGCTGGTATCGGCTGTATTTGAATGGCACAAGTGCTCAGCTCTCTGAGTGGTGTGTGAGCTACTCAGAATGTGGTGGTGAAACTGGACTGTATCTCAATGCCTCTCATCCCAAACTTGAGGATGGAGTGGTGACCTGTGATGTCTTGGCAGTGTCGTCAGGGTGGTATTTCAACCAATGTGGCAACTATAGATCCACCTCCATCCAAGTCAAAGCCTGTACAGGAGATTGTTACGTCTATGAACTCGTCAAACCAAGCACATTTATGCCTAGGCCTACATACTGTACAGGTGCTTGTGTATTTGTATACATAACATGGTTGTCTTTGATGTAATATTAATATTGTGATATAATATACCTGAAATTGCATTCCATGTGTTGATATGAGGTATAGAATCAGACATTTTTGACATTCTAACAGTGCTACATTCAAACATTCTAACAACCTTTTTTTCTCCTTAACAGTTGCTTTCAACAACATCAGTAATGATCCTTGTTACAACTATGAATCTCTGGATAATTCCTGGAGAGCCACAAATGAAAGTGGATTGTTCATCTGTGATGGCTCTTTCACCTGGACCGGCTGGTACCGACTTTTTTGCAATGGAATGAACATCCGAATGCCAGAGAGCTGTATTGGTGAAAACAGATGTAACACACAAAACAGTCTGTCACCCAACGGTCCTCACCCTCAGATAGAGGATGGAGTGGTGATCAGGGAGGTCTGTGGAAGCATAGGGTTTGGCTGCTGTGCTTTTAGATCAACACCCATCAGAGTTAAAGCTTGCCCAGGCAATTACTATGTCTATGAATTAGCTGATCCATCATTCCCCTGTTCAGAATATTGTATAGGTGATACGGTTTAATAAAATTTTTAAAAAGCAGTTCTAGCACACAAATGGTCCATGCAGTAATTTGTTACATTTTCCTGTTTTCAGATGTCAGCACAATATCTCAGCTTCCCACTACAAGTCCAGCTGCCATCACTGGATCCAGCATTACCTTGAGTATGTTTCTATTGTAAAAAATGTAAATATCTTTAGCTGTCGCTTAAAAGAGTGATCAAACATAATTTATCAGGGTTCCCACAGGTCATGGAATATCATAGAATTTTAAGAGGTCTATTCCAGACATTAAAGGGTCAGGAAAATCTGAATATTTGTTTATTTATTTATTTATTTATTTATTTGGTGTCCAAGTCATGGAATATAAGGGATTTTTTTGCTTGTCATTTTACATTTTACTTCGCATTTATCAAAATGTATTTTTATAACATGTGTTTATTTTTTTATTCACATTGTTTTTGGCTGTTTTTTGATTGTTCAGAGCTCAACCAGGCCTTGGATTTTACATGCTGGAAAAATATAATTATTGTGGCCTAACTTTTCTAAAAATTTGATACATGAATGACTATAAATGATCAAAATAATTTAAAAAAAGTTAAAATATCTTCAACGACACTATTAGAAAATCATGTTACATTTTCAAATTTTAGCAAAAGATTTACCAAATAGCCTTGTTCAAATGAACTTTGACTGAATGCACGTTGCAATGATGTTACATGATGTGACTAAAAAGCAAGTCACACGACTTAGGAGAAGGATCTCAGAATCACAAAGTTCTGGATGGACTGTTTTTCTATTCATCATAGGTCTTGGTAATTCAGGGGAAAGTCCTGGAATTTGACATTGACATTTTGTTTGGAGTGGGGACCCTTTAAAGCATGTTAATTAAGATATTAAATCACATATGCTATTACAATTTAATGATGATTTAATCATTAATTTCAGTCCAAACTAAACTAGCTATGGACCTGATTGAGTTTGATTGACAGGTGATAAACCACAGGTTTATAGTACAGTATGTACTTCTGCTGCTATCTGCTTTAGTTTTCAGACAAACAAACACTTGATTACAGTTAATAAATTAACATTTGTGGACTTGAATCTTTATTTTGTGTGTATTTCATGTCTGTCACATACTAAGTTGGCCTTGTTGTGTGGTTAACTTGTATGTAAAACAAAGTAGCACTGTTTATTTTTTATGTTTAATTTTATTTTCTCCTCTTTTCGCTACCTACAATCAATGCAGATTACGACCCATGCTATAACTACAACAGTCTTGACAATTACTGGAGAGATGTATACAATAACTGGTTGATGGATGAAGATGGATACGATGACTCTCGTGTTCACTGGGATGGCTGGTATCGACTCTTTATCAATGGCTCAAGTGCTGAGATTCCTGAGTGGTGTTTCAGTTATATGTCATGTGGAGGTTACGTTTCACTTTGGCTTGGTGGCTCTCATCCACAACTTGAAGATGGAGTTGTTACTCGAAAGGTCTACGGCTCTATTAATAACCAGTGGAACAACTACAAATCAGACCCAATCCAAGTGAAAGCGTTTCCTGGAAATTACTATGTCTATAAACTTATTAGGCCAAAGCCATCAATCCCAGCTCCTGTATATTGTGCAGGTACATTCTCCTTCATGCCTTATATAATGTACATCTTCTGTCATTTAATTTGACAAATGCATTTACAGACTTGTCAATTTTAAATGCTTTCATTAATTATTGTAAGTGTAGTTAATGCAAAATAACATGGCCAGCATAAGTTAGTACACCCCTCTTGAAAATTACATTTTTGCAATTGGATCATGTACAGTATATATTCTTTGCAGTTTCAATTACATTTAAACCTTTATTTATTTTATTTTTTTTCTAAATACCTGTTCATTACACTTTTATTTGGTTGTCTCCTAACACACTGGGCAATTTTATGGCTCCATGTCCAGTTATTTTTTTCAACCTTTGGTATTGATCAAATTAATAAAGCCAATAAACCAGATTTGCACAAATATATCATTTTATAAGATCTCATAGAACATATTAATTTAAATGTGAGGTCTACATGTGTATTTATTTATGCTGGGCACTGATACATATTTATTCTTTATATTTTCACTTTAGTTTCATTTAACACCCCAAATACTGACCCCTGCTACAACTATACCAGTCTGGATGAGCCTTGGAGAGCCACCAACAATTCTTACTTCGGTTATATGTGTGATTATAATGTCGACTGGAATGGCTGGTAAAGGTTGCTTTATAATAATCAGAGTGTCCAGATGTCAGATTCATGTGTTAGCAATGGCATGTGTGGCACTTATCGGCCAGTTTGGCTCAATGGCTCTCACCCAAGACTACAAGATGGACTGGTCACCCGTCAAGTCTGCAGTCCCACCTGGACTGACTGCTGTGGTTACACGTCTCATCCCATACAAGTCAAAGCTTGTCCAGGAAACTATTATGTGTACAAGTTTACCAAGCCATCATTCTGTTTATCTTACTGTGCAGGTAGATTGCCTTTTTTTCAGTTTTAGGGTGTGTTTGAAAGGAATTGGCATTGTCTGAACATGTATCATTAATTAATTTATTTTTCCTTGTGTTGTAGATGTCACAGAAATTAACAACATATTAGCATCTACAACAGCAGTGACAATATCAACCCAAGAATCTCCCACTACAACCTCAGGTAGCATTGTGTACTTTTCATTTATGTCTTCATTATTTCTACATGATTTACATGGGGCATCTTTGTGTTATTTTAAATAAATTATTGTTAATTATTTATATATATATATATATATTATTATTAAGTACAAGTTTGCTCTCAGGTTAGAAGATCAGTAGACTGTAATAAACTACACTATTTTTAATGTTTTGTGTAAGCAGATCTACAGATCTCCAATGTACAAACTATTTACAAACTGTAACCTGGTCAAGTCGAACTCAGGTGTTGTAGGGTCAAGATTAAGATTAACATGTAAATTCTGATTAAAAATAATGATACTATTCTTATTTTTTTATTTTACTTTTCCACCACAGAGGCTGTTGCTTTTGACCCCTGCTATAACTACACTGTGCTCGATAATTATTGGAGATCAGTTAACAATACACAGTTCTCCTCCATACGATGTGATATGTCTGTCAACTGGAACGGCTGGTATCGCCTCTACATTGGTGGCCAGAGTGCTCAGATGCCAGACACATGTGTTAATACGTCTAGGTGTAGTACTCATGGCCCTCTGTGGCTAAATGGCCAACATCGAGTCGAGGATGGAGTGGTGACTCGAAATATCTGTGGTCACTGGAACAATGACTGCTGCTATTTTCAATCCAATCCCATTCAAGTGAAAGCCTGCCCCGGAAGTTACTACGTCTATGAGTTTGTTTCACCAAGTTTTTGTTCTGGGACCTACTGTGCAGGTAAAGCATATTACTGTACAGTTAACCTTTAAATATTGAATAGTTACATTTTTTTCAGTTAACTTGTATGCATTATGCCACAAATAATTAGAAAATACTAAACCAATATGATGTAGCACAGATCTGTAATTGGGAGGAACGTAGACACATCGATAGCATCAACTGTCTGATTGCATCTGAATTTGGTGGTTAAGTGAAATGCAGACTTTCATTTACACATATTAATACAAGTAAGCCTTAAATAGCTAATAACGGATTACTGAAATAATGACAAGGGATAATAAAGGAGGCCTATTTTATGATGTCCTACTTTTAGAAAATTTGAGATTGTTTTCACCAGTTTTGTGTGTGCTCAATCTATTATGCTGATTTAGTCATTGACCCTTTTTACAGAATGTTCAAGTTAATTGTTAAAAGAAGTCATTTTAATTTTTACAGCAGATATGATTTCTTTTTTTACTTGATTTACAAAAGCCAATAGAATTATTAAAAATGAAACAGCTTGTATTATATGTAAACTACCTCACTTTTCTCTCTATTTTCTTAGAAGTCACAACTTCCAGCTCTGACCCATGTTTTGGATACAATGTTATTGATGAAAATTGGAGAGACTTGCGCCAGGACTACGATAACTATTACTCATTCTATGGCCATGATGACACTCTTGTTGAATGGAAGGGCTGGTATCGGCTGTATTTGAATGGACAAAATGCTCAGCTCTCGGAGTGGTGCGTGACCCAATCAGGATGTAGGGGTGATATTGCACTGTTTCTCAATGGTTCTCATCCACGACTTGAGGATGGGGTGGTGACCCGTGAAGTTTTGGGTACATGGTCAAGCTCGTCGTGGGTTTGGTGGTGGTGGTGGTGGTATACGTGGAGCTTCGGCATCTCCAAGCAGTGTGGCTACTATAAATCCGCCTCCATCCAAGTTAAAGCCTGTCCAGGAGATTATTATGTCTATGAACTAGTCAAACCCAATGCCTCAATGATCAGACCTGCATACTGTACAGGTGAAGTTTTATGTATTGAGTTGTTGGAAATTGAGATGGTTTATTGAAGAATGTACCCTTTATTACAGCATTTAAGCAGTAATTTCAATAATTACTTTTTTCTCTCCTTAACAGTTGCTTTCGACAGTACCATTAATGATCCTTGTTACAACTTTGAATCACTGGATCGTCCCTGGAGAGCTACAAATGAAAGTGGATTGTCTGTTAGTGATGAATTTTTCTCCTGGAACGGCTGGTACCGACTTTTCTACAATGGAATGAACATCCAAATATCAGAGAGCTGTATTGGTAGATACATCTGTAATGCATTTAATGGTCTGTCACTCAAGGGTCCTCACCCTCAGATAGAGGATGGAGTGGTGATCAGGGAGGTCTGTGGAGAAGAATTGTTTGGCTGCTGTGCTTTCAGATTAACAGCCATCAGGGTGAAAGCTTGCCCAGGCGATTACTATGTATATGAATTTGTAAAGCCTCTTACATACTCAAATTCAGGGTACTGCACAGGTTTTTCTCTAATCTCTAATTTTCTATTTTTCAGATATTAGTACTATAGCAGAAACCTTTTCCTCTACAAGCCCGGCTTTGGTTATTGGGTCCAGCACATGTAGGTTTTATAGTAACATTCAATACATTTAATGTTAGATGGGTAGTGGGTAAATAAATAACCATTTTTGTGGATTTTTAATAATGGTAATAAATGAGTTAACGGCATGCAGTGGTCATTTACATATCACGTTTTTTGTTATATCAAATGGAGATTCATAGCAAAACATCCACATTTTTCACCATGAGAGCACGATCTCAGAAGCATGTTGAAATTGGTGAAGTAAGCAACACACCTTTTATTTTCCACCAGTTTTAGATGCAATATGTGAACAGCCACTTAAGAGAACCTAGTTGGACTTCTGATTGTTTGCATGAATGTTACCTGACCAAAAGCCAAACAACTTATTCCATTTTATTTATCGCCAGTTACAAGCTTTATTATTTAATTTTTCCCTTAACAAAGTTACGTCAGTATTTTGTATTTATGTTTTTTCAGCCACTTTCAACAGAGATTATGACCCATGTTATGACTACAACATTCTTGACAACCACTGGAGAAGCACTTTAAATTACAGGGCTCAATATTATTATGATGACAGTCGTGTTGAATGGCATGGCTGGTATCGACTCTACATTAATGGAATTAGCACTAAGATGCCTGAGTGGTGTTTCATTTATATGTCATGTGGAGGATTTAGTTCTCTGTGGCTTGGTGAACCTCATCCTCAGCTAGAAGACGGAGTTGTTACTCGGAAAGTCTACGGCTCTGTTAATTACCAGTGCAGTTCATTTCAATCCAACCCAATCCAAGTCAAAGCTTGTCCTGGAAATTACTATGTCTACAAATTAAAAAAATGAAAAATATCAATTCCAGCTCCTGCATATTGTGCAGGTACAGGGCTTCCCTTACACTTTTTTACATGACTTTTATGAGAGATGATGTAAACACTGCATTTACGTATCCGCTAAAGATTGCATTAACGTAGTAATCATATGTTTGTGTGAATTCAATGAAAACCTATTTACTGTTCCTTATACAGATCCATTTACCACTCCAAGCGTTGACCCTTGCTACAACTACAACAGTCTGGAAGTGTCATGGAGAGCCACTGACCACTCATACTATGATAAATATTATTACAATGTAATGTGTGATTATAATGCCTGGTCCTGGTATGGCTGGTACAGGCTGTTCTACAATGGTCAGAGTGTTCAGATGCCAGATTCATGTGTTAGTGCTGGTATGTGTGGCACTTATTACCCACTTTGGCTCAACGGCTCCCACCCACGACCAGAAGATGGAGTGGTCACCCGACAAGTCTGTGGTTCCTCATGGAATGACTGCTGTAGTTTCAAATCTCATCCCATTCAAGTCAAAGCTTGTCCAGGAAACTATTATGTTTATGAGTTTGTCAGGCCACATTTATGCTCTGCTTATTGTGCAGGTAGAGTACAGTATAAGTTTTTCACTTGTGTACTGTTAGTTTTGGATATGCAAAAAAATAAAATAAAACATCATGCAAATATTTTAGTAGCTGTAGCAGGGGCAGCAAAATAATTATTAGTAGTAGCAGAAATAATACAATTAGTAAATACATTTCTGGTGTGCTTTAAAATGGGTCTATGTGTATATATAATTTTATTTCCCAGTATTTGTTTCTCTTACAGATATCAGCACCATAAATACTACAGCAACAACAACAAATATTTCCTCAGGTATGTTTTTGCAATTTACAAAAATTATGTAAATGTGGAATCACATGGTAACAGAACACTGAAATATTAAGTTACGTTTTGTACTATATAATGAACTTTATTACCCCTCCAAAAAAATATGTTTTTGTCTATAACACTGATGCAGGACCATTTTATCCATTTGGATTTGGAGACACAGAAACTGATCGTTCTGATGATGGAATTTCATCAGTCATCTATTTTCTACAGCCATTTATATTTTTTGGACAGACATACAACCAAGTATATGTAAGTTATTCCTTATTTATATCACCTTTGTATCATGCTAGGTTTCAAATTATTTAACTTTTGAATATTCAAAATATGCTTGTAGGGTTACACAATTATTGTGCTTATTTGGTGTACATGTACACAGTCGGTATTATGTTATGAATTCAATCACCCAGCTTAAAAAAGGAGTTTATGGTCATCATTGTCCAATGATCTAAACCAGTAAACCATATTTACAATGAAATAACTTAAGGTGATTAGAATGTGGTTAAGTACTAAAAAAATATGATTTTCTGCTGTCCCTTGAATATTGTCAGACTTTCAGTATTTTTTTTTGTTAAAATATTGTGAAAATTTTTCCAGATCAACAACAATGGATTCTTGACTTTTGACTGGCCATGGTTCAGCTACTATCCATACCAATTCCCAGGTTATGGTGGACAAGACATCATTGCTCCATTGTGGGCAGATATTGATAACCGCTTCACTGGTGTCATTTCATATCAGCAGTACACCTCCGGCAGTGTCATTTCAAATGCCACACAAGACATTAACCAATACTTCCCTGATCTGCGCTTCTCTGCTACTTGGGCCTTTGTTGCGACATGGGACAGAGTTCCATATTATCCAAATTCAAGAACTGTAAGAAATCTAATCTGACTTTATAAAATCTTCATGTTTAACACCACATCAAAATATATGTAATCCCAAAGCAGAGTTTGAATGATTTCTGTTTTTGTGGCATTTAAAAATTAGTGCTGACCAGCATGTGATTATGATATTTGTCTTTTCAGGAAACATCTTTTCTAGTGGTTTTCATTTCAGATGGCCATTTATCCTTTATTTTGATGAATTATGGAACAGTTGCTCCAACTCATCGATTTGTACAGGTGTGAACAACAGAAGTTGAGATTGAGAAGTTCAGCACCAACTAAGTTTACAAAAACACTAACATATTTTTTTTTTCTTTTAATCACATACAGGCTGGTTATGACACCAACAGTTCTAGATGCTACTTCTTAATTACGGGTTCGCTGCAGAGTGACATAACAAACTTAACCTATAGCAGCAATGTCAATGTGCCTGGCAGATGGGCCTTCAGAGCAGATTATGGTTTACCGGGTTGTCAGTTTAATGGTAACAATTTTAGCTTCTCTTTAGCTTATTTATCAACCTTTTAAAACTTTTTCCTTAACATTACTTAGGTTTTTTTTCTACGAATGTATAGATGAACGCCAAGTTAAACTGCTTTTTAATATAGGTTTTGCAGTCCAGCTTGGAGATTCTTTCTTTAAATTTGTCATTCATCATGTGGTTCCTCCTTTAGCTGAAGAAGATCACTGTTCTGAGTTCATCTGCACTGAGAATGAACATTGTGAAGAGAAACATTGTGTTTATGGCTGTTCCTGCAAGAAGAACCATCACAGATCTCAGCCTTCAGCAGCAGACTCCTTTGGTCAGACTCATTTCACAATAACGTTTCAAATACAGTATATGTTCATTTTAGATTATATTTTGGTTTATGGTTACCGCTGACATTCTCTTGCATGTGTTGTATCTCATACTTCACTGAAACCTGCGAAAGCAGCTATGGCTCCATATCTCTGTCTCGCTGTCAGCTTTTTGATGCTGGTTTTCCTTCTGACATCTTGCACCTCAATGACGCCAACTGCAGAGGAACAGTCCGAGATGGCCAAGTGGAGTTTTACTTTGACAACAACGAACACATCTGTGGCACAAGTCTATTGGTAAGTCAAAGTCAGCTTTATAACAACTCATGCTTTTTAGTTAAAAATGTTCAATTAACATGTCCCTACAGGCAAATGGCACGCACATCATCTATGAGAACTTTATTGTGGGAGAACCAAACACAACTGGACTTCTCATTAGCAGAACAAAAGTCCTGAAGCTTTCTTTCAGCTGTGTTTATTTGCAAACACAAACACTCTCCATAGACATCAACCCTCTTGAGAGGTGGGACACATTCACTTCAGCCAAATTTTACTCTGGGTTTAAAAAAAATGCTGTGTTAAAACAACTCTTATTTGGTTCAATTTGGCAACCCATTGTGATGTCAAAAAAAGGACAAACCCAGCACTGGGTTAATTTATTGAATGTAAATATCAGAATGTCTGTGGATCTTCATTCGCACATATCTGTACCATCGTGATGTTTAGGAAAATTTTGAAACTCATCAGACCCATAAAACCTATTCCCAATCTGCTTTTGTCCGATTTTGTTGAGCCGATATACGCTGTATGTATAATAAGTGACACAAACATGGACAGGCAAAGTGGTGTCAGCATCCACATTCCCAATCCAGACTGATTATGAATGATTATCAATCCAGGCTGTCTCAACCCAGCATTTTATTACAGTCTGACTAATTATTTGAACAATTAAATATCTTAATTTTTCTAATTTGTTGTTTACCATCAACAGCACTGTGCATAAGACCCTTCCTGTTGGTCAAGGTACATATCGGGTCCGAATGATTCCATACCAGGATGCAGAATTCATCCACCCCTTTGCTGGTAGCGTGGCTGCGGAGGTGAGCAAAAGTATTTTTGTTGAGGTTCGCGTTGATGGAGTTGACGACCGTCAGTTTGCCTCAGTGATCGACACATGCTGGGCTACACCTGTGAATGATCCTCACGATCCTCTCCGCTGGGACCTTATTGTTAACAGGCAAGTTAATGTGGTAACACTTCATATCAGTACATTAATATTGATGCTCTAAAATGTTAATTAAATGTTACTTCATTATGAACTAAGGATAAGTTAATGCATGCAAAAACTAACTTTTCCAACATGAGTCACTTGAGTTCATGTGTGAGTAATGGCTACCTTAGTTACTTGTTGGTAGATGTTTTTAGATTAATTTAGATTTATTAACAAATAAATTACATCTAGAATGACTTGAATTTAATTACTGATTATTTACTTGCCATCATCATTTGAACACTTGAAAACAGCAAAACCTAATCTTTACTATATCTTCTCTACTATACTGTTGTAAAATGCTCAGGTGTCCCAATCCAAATGACGATACATTGCAGCTGGTGCAGAATGGCGTTTCCACGTTCAGCCGTTTCTCATTTGAGATGTTTATCTTCATTGCAAACTCCACAAAGGTTTACCTGCACTGCGCTATTCACCTTTGCCTTCTGACAGACAATCACTGCTCAGTGGTGAGCTTAAGTTGTAAACTGTTTTGGTGTTTGTGTCTGGTTTTGATTTTTCATTAATGGGGTAAATTTTTTTTAATTACCTGATTAATTGTGTCCATGTTGTCCTTTTAAACACAATACATCAGTCAATCAGAATAACTTTACCAAGAAGATGTTATCATATATAAAGCATGTATAAATGTATGCACTATAAATTATACATAAAACAGGAACCATTACAGCCTAGGGTAGCAATATTATGTGTTAATAAATAAAAGTAATTAATTTATTCATTAAATTTAATTTAAAATGCTTTTGTATGGGTTTAAGATGTTGATCTATAGCAGGTTATACATGTTAGCATATAAGTGTTCAATAAATCTTTATATGCGATTATGCAGTTATTATGAATTAATGAGAATTTGTGTGTGGATTAAACCGCTGGATTCAGCACAAAGTCTGCAAAACACCAGCTGATTGGGCGGTGTCTAAATGTCACGGATTGGCCATTGCTTTTATAAAGACAAGAGAAAATCATTATAATGCTCAGCATTGCAGAAAAGTGTAGATAAATGTAAAGCAACAAATTCCTACATTGGCAAAAGCAATAAAGCCATAAAAGCTTTGTTTAATTGTGCATGGCCATTTTTGCTCTCTTATCTTTATGTTACTAGTAGGGCATTTTTGTTCATTTTGGTGGACTTTTTGCCATACACCCATGATAATTTTTACGCTGAATGAAACACATTTATTTATTTAAAGCATGCTGTTGGCCTTCCAGTTGTGTGGTTTTTTTTTGGTTTTTTTTTTTTAACAAAATCTACCAGTAGGGGTTGATGAAACCACGCTGATCAGCAAAACCTTGACATCTTGCTTGACACAACTACTGTAATAATAACCAACTCACACAACTTGTTTTTTAGAACTGTGACTCTGAACACCATTGGAGAAAAGAAAGATCCGTGGATATTCATGACAGCGCTCACATATCCTTGGGTCCATTTATGTGGTCTGAAAATGACAAAGGTGACTTATAAAACAAGATAAAGTTTATTTTAATTAAGCAATATCAAATTAACCAACGTGTTGTAGATTAGTCATGAATACAGTGTCATGATATAAAGAGTAAAAACGTACATCTTAGTGCTATTAAATTAAAGATCAGCTTAAATATAATATAAATATATCATTAAATGACTGCTATGTAATATTTATTCACAGATTTGCCGGTGCCACGCCAAGTGCCAGTAGCAAGAGCTCCATATCTGAGTGTTTCTCTTACTGTATTACTTATTTCTCTGATGTGTTTGCTGATATTCTTCTAGAATATTTCCACTAAGGAACTTTACATGTCTAATCTAAACTTTTTATCTCTTTCTTAATGAATGTGGTACTGATTCCACACCGTTACAAACTTTCTATATACAGGACTTTGGGATGTTTATCTAGATTTTTACATTTACAAAATTATATCAATCAGATTCTACTGATTTGTATCAGATTCTCTAAGTCTAGGTACATTAAAGCATTAAATAATGAGATTATGCAAATCACACAAAAATGGTGACGTATTTATTGGTCAAAGCTGTTTTGCTACATTTTTCTTCGGTAGCACGTATATTAGTGAAATAGAAATATGCACTTTTCTTACGTCTGTAAATAACAAAATAATTAACAGAATGATTGCTTTTTCTTCATTCTTCACTGATACAGACATTTTCTTTTGTATATTTGAAGAGCATAACATACAACACAACTTACAATACATTGATGAATTTAGAATTTTTCAAAATAATGATTTAAATACACACCTTTTAATTAATAGTGATGTACAGGTCCTGTATTCTTGTAGGTCTTGTAGTTTTTGTTGTTGTTTTTCTTTTACATATTTGCCACATTAGGTTTCTTATGTGTTTTGAATTTGAATGCATATTAAATGCAAGTAAAGTGTCCAGTTCATTCATTCATTTTCGACTTATTCCCTTTAATAATCAGGGGTCGCCACTGCGCTATGAACCGCCAACTTATCCAGCATGTTTTACACAGCGTATGCTCTTCCAGCTGCAACCCAGCACTGGGAAACACCCATACACCCTCACATTCACACAAATACGTTACGGACAATTTAGCTTATTCAATTCACCTATACCGCATGTCTTTGGACTGTGGGGGAAACTGGAGCACCCAGAGGAAACCCACGTGAACACGGGAGAACATGCAAACTCCACACAGAAACGCCAACTGGCCCAGCCGGGGGAGCTGTGAGGCAACGGTGCTAACCACTGCGCCACCGTGCCGCCCAGTGTCCAGTTCAATATTTAGGTAAAATAAAACAACATACTCTTCCTAACCTGTCTACTTTACTTACTTACTCCCAGGGCCATTTATATCGGAGTTGATATTTAGTCGCACCATGTTGGTGTTTTGTAACATCTAATTTGTACGAGGTGGGTCGTTAGCCCAATGCTCAACCCCCAACCTTGAGGACCAGGACATACACACACACACTATGGACAATTTAGCTTACCCAATTCACCTATAGCACATGTCTTTGGACTGTGGAGGAAACCGGAGCACCCGGAGGACCCCACACGAACACGGGGAGAACATTCAAACTCCACACAGAAATGTCAACTGAATTTGTGAAACAGACATCAAAATCTAAGTTTGGTGGTATTTAATTTGAATTTAGCCTCTAAAAAAACAACAAAAAAACAGGATGTGTGATATGGTTGTTCCCACAAAATGTGTGTGATGTGAAAAACATCTCGCAAGTAAACTCGAGCTAGTGACGCAGGGCTCTTCCTTTGGTGTGAACCCAGCATTAGACCTTTCCAACAGTATATAGGGTAAACTTTTTTTAAGCTTAACGATGGCAGGGCGGTGACCAACAAGTAGTTGAAGTAACTTATTGCTGGAGAAATTATTTAAGTGTCTGTTTTGATCCTCCTACAATTTTAGAATTATAAGAATGTGAGGTGTGCAGTTCAGCAACATTGTGTTCTGTTTGACCTGTTGAAGAGCCCTTCAGTCTGAGTTCACTCTGAAGCACCATTTCATCTCAGGTGAAGTTCTGGCTCTATTCACTATATCAGACATCTATTCATATTTTAAAATAGATTATTATACAGCAATGTTTTACTATAGTTTCCCTTTGTCTATGCATCCTTAAATGCTGTATTTTCTTCATTAGTTCCTGTTATGTTGTAGTAATATTGCATTCATATGTTTATATATTTTTTTAAATGCAGGTTGAATATCTTATATAACAATGATATTTCTACTCTCGTTGTGTGTGCTGCTGCCGCTGAATATTGGTAAGATTAACACCTATTTTAAACCAACTTGTGACCACAGATTTGTTGTCTTAATATTACTTTAATATTACCTCTGACAAGAGGTTTTGTATTGGACATTTGATAAAGTCCATGGGCAATAATTCTTCTGCTTTTGGGTTCACATCATCATGATTTACTCCAGTTTTTCCCCCTTATCATTTAATCATATTTTTTTATTATTATTTTGTAGACAAGTTAAGATATCAGAGTTTGGTGAAGCTTAATTATTCTAGTATTCAGAGTCTTCAATGTTCAGAAATCCTTTTAAAAATGCTAATTTGGTGCTTCAGAAACAATAACTGTTAAAACCAGTTGCTCATTAATATGTTTATGGGTATTGTGATCATTCAAAAGTTTGGTTAAGTAAAAATGTTTTCTCCTACAAATATATTAATATATCAAAGCATATTGCATTGGCTAAAGGATTATGTGACACTGAAGACTTTGTGGAATGTTTTGTGAATGTTTTTTGAAAAAAAAAAAAAAAAAAAAAAAAAAAAAAAAAAAA
>CAIGQV010019178.1:7860791-7877938 GCA_903798115.1 Danio jaintianensis | reverse complement strand
GCACTGTAGACAACGAACGACTTGCAAACGACCTGAATGAGTTTTACTGCAGGTTTGAGAAAACACCCCACACCCACTCTGAACTGCTCTTCACACCACCATCAACACCTCCACACACCCCGTCTCCCCAACACTTCAGTTCAGTGAAGATGATGTGCGCCAGGTCTTCCAAAAACAGAAGAGGAAAAAAGCACCAGGCCCAGATTTTGTAACACCAGCCTGTCTAAAATCCTGTGCTGACCAACTGGCCCCCATCTTCACCCTGATCTTCAACAGATCACTGGAGCTGTGTGAAGTGCCCTCCTGCTTTAAACGCTCCACCATCATCCCCATCCCAAAGAAACCCAAACTTACAGGACTTAATGACTACAGACCGGTGGCGCTAACATCTGTGGTCATGAAGTCTTTTGAAAAACTGGTGCTGGCCCACCTGAAGGACATCACTGAACCCTCACTGGACTCTCTTCAGTTTGCCTACAGAGCAAACAGGTCTGTGGATGATGCAGTCAATATGGGAGTGCATTATGTTCTGCAACACCTAGACAGACCAGGGACCTATGTGAGGATCTTGTTTGTTGACTTCAGCTCGGCTTTCAACACTATCATCCCAAAACTTCTCCTGCCCAAATTAACTCAGCTCTCCGTGCCCAACTCTGTCTGTCAGTGGATCAACAGCTTCCTAACGGACAGGCAGCAGCTGGTGAAGCTGGGAAAATTCTCATCCAGTACCCGCACAATCAGCACTGGCGCCCCCCAGGGGTGTGTCCTCTCCCCTCTGCTCTTCTCACTGTACACAAATGACTGCACCTCAAAGGACGCCTCTGTCAAAATCTTGAAGTTTGCAGACGACACCACACTTATCGGCCTCATTCAGGACTGTGACGAGTCTGCTTACAGACAGGAGGTTAAGGAGCTGGCTGTCTGGTGCAGTCACAACAACCTGGAGCTGAACACGCTCAAAACAGTGGAGATGATAGTGGACTTCAGGAGAAACCCCCCTGCTCTCCCCCCACTGAGCATCATGGACAGCATTGTGGCAGCAGTGGAGTCATTCAGGTTCCTGGGCACCACCATCTCTCAGGATCTGAAGTGGGACACTCACATTGACTCCATTGTCAAAAAAGCTCAACAGAGGTTGTACTTCCTTCGTCAGCTGAGGAAGTTCAACCTTCCAAAGGAGCTGCTGAAACAGTTCTACACTTCCATCATTGAATCAGTCCTCTGCACTTCAATAACTGTCTGGTTTAGCTCAGCTACCAAATCCGACCTCCGAAGACTACGTCGAATAGTTCGGACTGCTGAGCGAATCACTGGTACAATCCTCCCTACTCTCCAAGAACTGTACTTATCCAGAGCAAGCAGAAGGGCTGCCAAAATCACTCTGGACCCCTCACACCCAGCACACTGCCTCTTTGAACTTTTACCTTCTGGTCGACGCTACAGAGCACTGTGCACCAGAACAGCCCGACACAGAAACAGTTTCTTCCCTCAGGCAATCCATCTCATGAACACTTGAATGATAGTAGTTATGGAACAACATCACTACTTGCTATACACTTTTTATACACAAACACTTATTTAACAACATATTTTACATGCTAATTTGCACATAACAGCTGCTGTTGTATATAGTAATATTCCTGTACATACACTTGTCAATTTGTATATTTGCATTCACTACAACTTTCATTTTTTAAATATATTTATTATCTGTTTTTTGTCCTGTCTCTGTAATTCTGTTGCACTGTAGAAGCTCTGTCACGAAAACAAATTCCTCGTATGTGTGAACATACCTGGCAATAAAGCTCTTTCTGATTCTGATTCTGTATTAGACTCCCCAGTAAACCATTACATTATGTACAGCATTTCTTTTCTCCACAGTTTTTGTATTTGCTTGTGATTTAGTTTATTACATTTTATGAAGATGCACTCTTCTGCAAAATTATTTCAATCAATCTCAAATTGCAAATTCTTTCCAAGTATAGGTATTTTCATTTGCATCGCAATATAAGTGCAGAAAAACAAAATATTGCAATGTCATTCTTTTCCAAAATCATGCAGCCCTAGTAATAATATACACAATTTTTAAATACTGTACATTTTTGGGGTTATTAAAGGGATAGTTCATTCCAAAATAAAAATTATGTCATCATTTTACCTACCATTTACATGTGTAAATGGCAAACCTTTGTGACTGTATTTCCTCTGTTGAACACTAAATAAGATATTTAGAAAAATGTTACCATTGACTTCCATAGTATTTGTTTTTCCTATCATGAAAGTCAGTGGTTACAGGTTTTCAACTTTATTCAATACATCTTATTTTGTCTTAAATAAGGAACTCATAAAGGTTAGGAACCTAGGAAAGGAGAGTAAATAGTGAGTAAATTTTCATTTTTGGGTTAACTATCCCTTTAAGGTCAGAGGTGTATACCTTTTGTAAAGGTATTGGCATAGTGACAGCTTTTGTACTTATTTTCTTTCTGAGAATGGTCACAATTCACGTCCATTGCATTGGAAAAGGGCAGCTCACGCATTCTGGATAACCTCTACTTTTGTGTTCTATGAAAATAAAATCAGTTTTTGGAAGGATTTGATGAATAAACGTTGACAGAATTGTCTTTTCTCAGATAACGTCCATTTATGCAAAAGAACATACACATGCATATATATTTATATATCTAGCTTGACTGGGCCTGCCAGAGCCTGAACTGGGTGAATTATTATTTAAAGGGCAGAGAGATGAACTAATCAAACAGAGGACAAGGGCCATTAACCAGCCATGAGAGAGAAAAAGAGAAGGGGGAGAGAAAGATTAATAACAAGCGCCTGCGATTCTACAAAAAGCCTGTTAGCCTGCAACTCACTGGAGCTTTGGATATTTTAACATACGATGTTACCGAGTTGTTAACACGGATAATGAACGCGCGCGCACATACACAAAAAAAGTTCAGCTTCGAGTTCATCTTTTTCTTTTGTTGTTTACTTCAAGTATTCAGAGATGCTCTTTCTGAATGTACGTCCCTCACCAAAGAAACTGATTTATGAATGATAATTAAATCATGAGCAGGAGAAGTCACCATGTCACAAATGTACACACATACGCTCGCACGCAGACACGTTCAGACATTTGCTGATTACTTTTGGCCTGGCCATTCATTCATGTGTCTGTGTGGATTTTCTCTCTGCATTTTGCCCATAATGAAATGCTGACTTTGTGGCATGTTTGATTTAAATGATTTTGGCATACATTGATATCACCGGCTCGGAAATGCGATCTGTGCAAAACTCATTAAAATAGCAGAAACTAATATCAGAGAGACCAATAGGACATTACCTGTACCTGTCTCCTCCAGAGAGCAGAATTATCTAGGAAACACAGCATCGTAAACAGGAATCCAAGTTAATGATGCTTTAATGATTCCTGAAATAATGGCCTGCGATGCTGTATTTAGCCATCTCAGTTGCGGATACATGGCTTTGAATGAACTGTCTCTGGATCTCTCTTGTTTGGCAGTGATTCATACTGTAGATGGAAAATCAGGGCTGTTTTCTTGAAGGAGGTTGAAATAAAACTTACATGTGGTGGAAGTTAATCTATGCGGTGGTTTCCAGACTTTATATGATGTCTCTGCTTATGAATGAGGATGATATGTTGCTGAGATTGTGTTTGGGATGCATGACAGTTCATTTGTGGCTGCAGTGGTAAAGAAAACTTTATGAAGCATTATTTTTATGATGCAGATTCTGTACAACATTGCCATTTTTACTGAAATTAAAACCGATTTGATGTCAGCAGTGAGACGGAGCATCTTGGCAGTAAGGTAAACAGTTAAATTTACAATGAAACGATCAGCGGATTCAAGTGTTGTCAGTCGATTGAATGGGCGTTATCAGTGGATATCAGCTGATAGATATGGGCAAGTAGGGGTCTACTGCGCCTACTGTTCCTGCATGCACATGGTTAATCTGCTGTTCTCGCGTAAATCCAGCAGAGGCCGCTCCGATTGACCTGCCCTCCTCCTTCCCTAAACATAAACGGTCATTATTTTTTCAAAAGCAGCGATTATTTTTCAAAAGCAGCGATTATTTTTCAAAAGCAGCGATTAACCTGCCCTCCTCTTTCCCTAAACCCAACCGTCTGTTTTTTAAAAAGCAATAAAAACAAATAATTAACTTTTGACTTAGCTGCTTTCTGAAACCGTTTTTCGATGGATTCGAATCCAGTCACCGCTGTCAACTTCGCTCCACGTCTCAAGTCTGCTGACGTACACGGTGAGCCACTGGAGAAACTGATAACAATGGAAAATCCATTCATATGGAGGTAAGCGTGTACACCGCCACGCGTGATTTTTTATGAAATTATACTATTTCCCATTAATTGTATTTTATTAACGCCTACCCCAACCCCAACCCTAAACCCAACCGTCACAGTAATGTAAAATTTCCCATTAATTGTATTTTATTAACGCCTACCCCAACCCCAACCCTAAACCCAACCGTCACAGTAATGTAAAAACACATCTGGATCTGAACTGTTCTCTATTAGAATAGCTGATTAACCATGTGGATGGATGATTACAACCTTCTGAGCCCACTAGGAGGCGCAGAAGGCCCCTACTGGCCCATATCTATCAGCTGATATCCACTGATAACGCCCATTCAATCGAGTGATAACATTCGAGACGGGTGACATATTTGTATTGTAATATTTTTTAAACAAAAGATGTGTTTAAAAAGAGATTTCCTGGAGGCATAATGAATCAGTAAGGATAATAAAATGCATGGGAATTGATGTATCTTGACATTATGATCAGTAAGAATTATTTACAGTATTTATGAATCATGTTAATGTCAATTATTTAATATGGAGCTACTATTATTTAATAAATTGTTTTTTCCATATGCTGCAGTAAAAGGTTTTGGTGCCAGTGCTATTTGAAAGGTGTATGCATTTATAAAGTAAAAAAAAAAAAAAGTGTTAAAAATACAGTAAAACATTGAGAATATTGAGAATTGAGAATATTATTATGTAAAAAAATGTTCTTAGTTTATTACAGTATTATGTCATTTGTTTGCTGAAATGGTGCACAATAAATGATGATGATGATGATTATTATTATTATTATTATTATTATATATCAATGTTGAAAAAAAGTTGTGCTAATTAATTTGCATTAGGATAACTTTAAGAATATCTGAAGAAAACTGTAAAGAACATTTTACTGTAATAAATTGTTCTGACCACAAAAATTTTGAGGTTTTACATTCATTAACACAGTATAAAGGTAGAAATTACAATAAATGTAGAACATATAAGCGTGAATATGAATATCTAATTATGACAGCCTATTTCTGTCACTGAACTATTATTAATTACAGTTATTGTGACTTGTTATGCTCAGAATTGCATGATACTAACTTTATTTCATAGAATTGTGAGATGTAAACTCAAAATTGTAAGTTATAAAGTTAATATTGTGAGATATAAACTTGCAATTCCGAGAAAAATATCAGAATTCTGAGATAAAAAGTCACAATAGTGAGTTATGAAGTCAGAATTGCTAGATATAAACTCATATGATATAAATAATACTAATAATATGTTATAAATAAAAATAATAAAAAACACCAACTTCTGTGGGGGGAAAAAAGTTACAATAACCTTTTTTTTTTCAGTGGCGGAAATGGCCTTCCATATATAAGCACTGGAACTACTATGAAAAAAGAGAGACCTTAGGAGAATCAATGAATTGTGAACAGCTTACTGCCACTGTGTAAATAATGTAATCCATAAAGTAACTGATTTCATATAATTGCCTACTACCCAGCTCTATGATTAAGTAAATTGATCATTATTGAAAAAATGTTACAATAGTAGTAGTGTACACATACTGTAATCACCACTATTTAATTATAAGGTTCTATCTGCGGTTTGAGATATTGACATTTAAAGTTTGTCTATTACATTTATCAACAATTTTATTGGGATAATTTTTATTCAATCCAATTCATCTTTACTACTTTTACAGTGTAGATTGTGTCAAAGCAGCTTAACATAGATTAAGTTCTAGTAAATTGAAACTACTTCAGTCAAGTTTTCACAGTTCAGTTCAGTGTAATGTAAATGTCACTGCTGAAAGCCCAAACACTGAAGAGCAAATCCAATGATGCAAAGTTTCATATATAACAATATAGTATCTAAATTAAACATAACAGGCTCATTGGGAATATGTGCCCAGGGTTTCATTTTTGAGAACCAAGAAGTATGTGCTTCTGGGTAGATATATGTCTGCATTTTGTGTGTAAAATAAATGGACAGGTTTTCCGGTGGGATTGGTTTGCTCGGTGGCTCACCATAAACAGTGTCTGACTTGGGAGTGGAGTGGACCGGGGGTAAGAGTCAAAAGTCAAAAATACAGTTTGCTATCGTGATAAAAGCATGCGGACATGATGGTTTTTCTCTTTTAGTTTTTAAAAAATATTTTTTAAACACTATCAGTTAGGCTTAGGGAAGGGTGTGTGTGGGTTAGTTGATATCAAGGTATACTGAGATATATTATGCACGACAAGCCGAGTGGCTTCTCTCAGGTATTCGTGCAAGTAGGAGGTTGAGATCGGCAGAAATGTACACAGTGGCCTCTGCTGGATTTATGAGAAATGGCACATACAGTGCTCAGCATAATTGAGTACACCCCATTTTGAAAATGAATATTTTTATCCATTTCTCAGTGAATATAGGCAATGTATTTTGATGCATTTAAACAAAACAGATTTATTTGCAGTTAATTAGATTGATTAATCACCACAGTATGTAATTCATTAGATTAAAGTTGTAATTGCTTGTCAGACTTAAAACATGACAAATATTATATTTACATAACAGCATGTAAATAAATAAATATAGCCTCAGCAGCTATACAAATCTATACAGATACAGCTATACAGCTATACAGATTTTACAAATTTCAACTAATTTTTAATTTTTTTTTGCTTTTTTTGCATTTTTAAATTTGTATTTAATATTTTTCTATAACATATAAATTCGGGTGTACTAGTTTTTGGACCGTTATCGTTTTGTTAGATAAGCTCCTGATTTGGCTTCAGTACTGACTAATCTAATGTATATGCACAAATATAATTCTGTATAGCTTCCTATTAAAAGTTTAAAAGATAGATTTGAAAAGATAGATTTGTAAGGGGTGTACTTTTATATGCTGAGCACTGTATGAGAAACGTATGAATAACGTATTTGAGATGTATACGTTAGGTGTCAAAAAGATGTCAAAAATGTACACGGTGCCCTCTAGTGGATTTGTGAAAACTAAAACTGCAAGAAGACATAGCTCAGGGTCCAAATTTCTCAGTTCTCAAAAATAAAACTTAAATCATAATGTAAATAAATTGTTACAGAATAAGAATATGTGATCTCAATTTGGACAAAAGTGCATTCCAAGGTGATGAAATATGAATCATTGACATTGTGTAAGGCTGTTTCAAATTCCCAGAAAGCATGCAAAACTAGCAGTTCCCAGAGTCTGCTTTGATGTATGACCACTCAATTTGCTAAACTGGACGTCCTGATCCAGGACACTCACAGTTGAGCATGTGTGCTCATCGTTCACTTGTCTCTATGTGACAGAAAAGTTGTCCTTCATCCTCAGCTGTCTCTTTTCCAGCTTGCATCACATAGGTGCAGTTCTCCTGCATCTCCATCTCTCTCTCTCTCTCTCTCTCTTTCTCTGATGTGACATGGCTCACTAGCCTGACTCTCCCATTAAGGCTGCACATACACCCGGCTCTTCTCTTTGCTGGCAGTCCTACTTCTCTCCTGCTCCCTCTCATCCTCCTCCTCTTTCGTGTTTTCTTTGCATTATGTCATAAACTGACGGCTACTGGTTTTTGTTCTGTCTGTTCTGACAATTGAAGCAAGCAAGAAGACATGCAGGGCAAGAGTGGGCAGGCATATGTCAGACTATGCAGACTTTTCCTTGAGAAGCTGCGGTTTATGAAAATATAGATGTATATAGGGTTGTACAATACTGGCCCAAATTATTCCAGTATTATTATTTTTTTTTTTATAACGATAATTAAACAATATTTAGCTATAGCTATTTTTTTTGCTTGTAGCTTGGCTGGTTCAGGGCTCTCTTGGATGTAAAAAAAGACAGTAAAATCATCAATAGGTGGCAGCAGTGAGTTATTCATTGAATCATTCATTCAAATGATTTTAAAATAGCTGATTCTTTTACAGGGGCAGCACGGTGGCGCAGGTGAATTGGGTAAGCTAAATTGTCCGTAGTGAATGAGTGTGTATGGATGTTTCCCAGTGATGGGTTGCAGCTGGAAGGGCATCCGCTGCGTAAAACATATGCTGGATAAGTTGGTGGTTTATTCCGCTGTGGCGACCCCAGATTAATAAAGGGACTAAGCCGAAAAGAAAATGAATGAATGAATGATTCTTTTACAATCTATGCGTACTTAATATTTAAAAAATACTTATGTATAATATTTGTAAGAAATTGTATCACTAAAGAGTGTGCTCTAAAAAAATTGTTCATTAATAGTCTCCATATTTTGTAGTCAACAGGTGTTTTTTGTTTATTTACGGTTATGAATTTTATTATTTGACTTTCATTTTTGCTGTCAATTTTTGTGGTTGAAAATCCAATTCTGCAGTTAAAAAAAAGAGATGTTTATTGGCATTTAGTAGTTTGAGAGTTTGAGAATATATTGTATAAGAAATATTTATATATATATAGAAATATGTCTGTAAAACAACAGAAAATGTACTGTCAGTTTATTACCAGGTTTTTGTACTGTAATTCACAACACCAATAAAGACAATATATAACTTCAAACTATAAAAAAGTCACTTTTTGAAAGTTTTCTACATCAAAAGTTGCTGGAGGAAAAATTAGGGTCCCATACTGCAACTAAAAAGCATAAATTAATAAAAAATAAATCTGATAATTTACAGATGATTTTTTTATATTGTAGAATGTCCAAATAAATATTGTTTGAAAATGCTGAAAGTGTGCTTACAATTGACTTCACTTTCCACAAAACCACCCGACAGCATTTACGTGTATATCAAAGCAACACAACTGATATGTGAAAGTAAAACAATGAATGTAGTATCACCTAATATCATTCATACTTTTTTTTAAAGGAGTTTAAATGTAGCACTTAATACATGATTTTGTATGAACTGTTTTTATGAATGTATCGTTGAATTATAGACTCAGTTCATTTAAAAACAAATCAATTCAGGTAATAAATAACAGAGTTGCTCTCATATGAACAGATATTCTGTATCAGATTTATTTAGAATTATTTTTATTGGCACAAAGCAGACAATATTGTGTCTTTAACATTTTGTTTGTTTCACTATTTCTAAAATCAATATCACAATTGCAAATGGTCACATCCAGATGTTATTATAATAACAGCTTCTAAAAGGCAAATTTAATTGGAATTATGAAAATTATGATCATATTTTTGCTACATTTTAGCTGCATTTTAATGGCCTTTTGCTTTTTGTATGACATACAGTACTCAATGTCAGTTTAATTAACAATTAAGATACTATGTAGATAAATATCACACAAAAAACACGGAAAAGATACACATATAAAACACAACCAAAAGAACGTGGTGATGGAAAATTCATAAGATGAGCCAAAGCTAATCATAAACAGCATTTAAAAGCAGAGAAACATACTAATATATATATAGAAGACACAATACTGTATCATGATAACACACAACACTAAAATAATACAATAAACATAAAATGTAACATAAAAAACTTATGTGGTAAAACTCAGCGGTAAACAATGTATACAAGTAACCTAATGTATAATAGTAATATCAACGAAATAATAAAAACGAAATATCATACAGGCAGTTATGGGAAAGTCAATTTACGGTTATTCACCGTAGATATTAAGGAAACTTACTGTTAAGCTGGCTACATATTTTTACTGTAGCATTTTTGCAGATTTTAGCAATTAAAATTACAACCATTTTTTCATCATCATTATAAATAAAACCTGTTGACTTCTACAGGCAGCAATTAACAAAGATTCTTAATATGCACAGGTACAAATCCTAGTTTTTCGTGATAAAAAAAGAAGAACAATTCTGTAGTGATTCATCACCCCATTCCTATAATAGCAGTGCCTTATTTAGCTGTAATTACTTCCGTTCCTTAGTGAGCGAGCTGTTGTGCTTTAAGATTTCTGCTGCTCTAACAGAGGGAATTGTTGGCTTCAGAGCAATATAAGCTTATGACTGATCACAGAGTGGTCCAGATGCTGAGCTTATCCTTGGAAAGCCCTGGTTGGCATGGCGATAGGCCCTAAAGCGCACCCTCCATCTTTGTTGGCGGCTGGGGGAGTTTTTCCGGGTGAACTCAACAGATGCTTCTCAGACTGTGAACTGCTCCGAGGGGGTTGTGGAAATGGGAATGAGCTCTGGATTTACTCTGAGGTGAAATCAGATGTTTTGAGCTTTATGACACAGCGTGTGTATGGAGCATATGGAGGTCTCTGGTTTAAGAGGTCCCTGGGATCAGGCTTAAGCTCTTTGGGGTTCGTGATTGTTTTATAATCAATGAAACCGAACTTAGAGGACTGCTTTCTTCTTACAGACTTGATCTGGACACAACTACTTAAATGTATACTGTAGTTTAATATTTTTTCAGCCTCAAAAATGTACATTCATATACACTCACCGGCCACTTTATTAGGTACACCTTACTACTACCTGGTTGGACCCCATTTTGCCTTCAGAACTGCCCTAATCCTTTGTGGCATAGATTCAACAAGGTGCTGGAAATATTCCTCAGAGATTTTGGTCCATATTGACATGATAGCATCATGGAGTTGCTGCAGATTTGTCCATGATGCGAATCTCCCATTCCACCACATCCCAAAGGTGCTCTATTGGATTGAGATCTGGTGACTGTGGAGGCCATTTGAGTACAGTGAACTCATTGTCATGTTCAAGAAACCAGTCTGAGATGATTCTGACATGGTGCGTTATCCTGCTGGAGGTAGCCATCAGAAGATGGGTACACTGTGGTCATAAAGGGATGGACATGGTCAGCAACAATACTCAGGCTGTGGCGTTGACACGATGCTCAATTGGTACTAATGGGCCCAAAGTGTGCCAAGAAAATATCTCTTTGGTGCTCGTGGTTGTTTTATAATGACTGAAACCAAGCTTAGAGGACCGCTTTCTTCTCACAGACTTGATCTGGACACAACTACTTAAATGTATACTAGTTAAATATTTTTTCTGCCTCAAAAATGTACATTTATATTATATGTTTGACTTGTTTTGCACATGTGTGTGTGAAATTTCAGGTAATTTTTCACTGAGTAATCAATGATTTACTATATATAAATTAGTCCAAAAGTTAGTACACCCAAATTTATATGTTTAGGAAAACTATTAAATAAAATTACAAATAACATAATAAATAATAAGAAAAATCAAGAGAAACATAAAAAACCCCCATAAGATTTAGTTGAAATTTTTGCAATAACTCCTTTGAATTTAAAAGCATTATCTTTCTATCTCTAAAGGCATTAGGGGACCAAGCGCTTATTTTCATGGTTATAACTGTTTAATAAAACTGTTTTGTTTAAATGCAGCATTTTTTTTTTTTTGGCTATATTCACTAAGAAATGGATAGAAAATGTTCAGTTTCAAAAGAGGGTGCACTCATTTGCTGAGCACAGTATATATATTATGATTTCAGTTTATGTGGTTTTGTCATTTATTATATATATATTTTTAGATTTTATTTCAGTTTGAATCATTTTAGTGGTTCATTGTAAGCCTGTTTTATTTCAGGTAGCTGCTGAGGCTATATTTATTTATTTACATGCTGTTATGTAAATATAATATTTGTCATGTTTTAAGTCTGACAAGCAATTACAACTTTAATCTAATGAATTACATACTGTGGTGATTAATCAATCTAATTAACTACAAATCAATTGCATATTAAATGTGAAATTATCTCCAAAAGAACATTTATTAAAGTCATCATTATTGTGTTAGTTGTGAAAAGCATCAAATAGTGAAATTCATTCATTTTCCTTCGGCTTAGTCCCTTTACTCATCAGTAACTGATTACTAATTACTCATTACCGCCAACTTATCCAGCATATGTTTTACACAGCGGATGCCTTTCCAGCTGCAACCCAGCACTGGGAAACACCCATACACACTCATTCACAAACACATACACTACGGCCAATTTAGTTTATTCAATTCACCTATAGCGCATGTCTTTGGACTGTGGGGGAAACCGGAGCACCCAAAGCAAGCCCACGCCAACACAGGGAGAACATGCAAACACCACACAGAAATGCCAACTGACCCAGCTGGGACTCGAACCAGCAACCTTCTTGCTGTAAGGTGACAGTGCTAACCACTGAGCCACCATGTCCCCCCAAATAGTGAAATATTTTATCAAATTATTACCCAAAACACTTTTAGGGTACATCAGCCATGATACAGCCATGATACACACAATTTTTATCCATTTCTCCAGCCATAGATATATATTTTATCCATATTCTCCAGTATAGATATATATTTTATCCATATTCTCAGTAATATTTTTGGTGAATTTATTTTTATGAATTTATTTTTGATGAACAGATTTATTAAACAGATATATTTGTTATAATAACATTTTAGTCACTGAGCACCTTTAGAAATTGAAATATAAGACATTTAAATTCAAACTAAATATTATTAAATATTATTATAATATAAAAAAAAATTACAAACTACAACATTTCAACTAAAGTGTATATATTTTTGTTTCTCTTGATTTCTCATCTTTTGATTTTTAAAAAAATGTTTTTACCTAACATATACATTTGGGTGTACTAATTTTTGGACCATTATCGTTATTTTGTTAGATTAGCTCTAGATTTGGCTTCAGTACTGACTAAACTAATGTATATGCACAAATATAATATTGTATAGCTTCCTATTAAAAATATTCATTTAAAAGATAGATTTGTGAGGTGTGTACTCGTATTTGCTGAGCACTGTATGAATGGGAATATATGAATGTGAATTAATATTTAGATATATTTACAGACTGTGTATCAGGGCTTGTTTTACAAACTAAACAAAACACTTATTTACTGATTTGTTGCATGAAGTCACATTTGCATTCTCGCTAATCAAGACAAAAACAACACTTATGTGGTATTAAACTCCTTTGTTCAATATATTATATTACACATTCATTCATTCATTTTCTTTTCGGCTTTATTAATCTGGGGTCGCCACAGCGGAATGAACCGCCAACTTATCCAGCATATGTTTTACACAGCGGATGCTCTTCCAGCTGCAACCCATCACTGGGAAACACTCATACACTCCCATTCACACACATACACACTACGGACAATTTAGCTACCCAATTCACCTATAGCGCATGTCTTTGGACTTGTGGGGGAAACCGGAGCACCCGGAGGAAACCCACATAAACACGGGGAGAACATGCAAATTCCACACAGAAATGCCAACTGACCCAGCCGAGGCTCGAACCAGCGACCCTCTTGCTGTGAGGCGACAGCGCTACCCACTACGCCACAGCGCCACCCTATATTACACATATAAGACAAAAACTCAAACGGGGGTCATGTTTTGCCCAGTAACTGGAATGTTAGGGGCCAAAACTATAACATCATTCTACAGTAAATACTTGTTGTTAGCCTACATTTTCTCAGCGCTACAATATTAAACATATGCAGTGTTCATTAGCAAAAACAGATAACAATCATTTTTAGAATTTTCATTGGTCTATTTATTGTTAGTTCTTCAAAACATGACTTCTGAAAACTACTTAAAAGCTCCAGTTTTAGTAATTATTATTATTTTTGCAATTGTGCTGTTCAATTCACAACATAATGTGGAAATGACTAAAAATGGAGTTACGGTAAATGTAAATTTGCAAATAAACTCTCCATAGTATATGTCTCCATCATAAGAAGAGTTTATTTGCAAAACATTTACCGTAACTCCGTTTTTAGTCACTTCACTTATGTTTTTTATTTGTGTCAGGGTGGGTGTATTAAGTGCGTTAATCATTTTGACACATAAATCTTATGAAAATAACTAAAATATAACTAATTAAGTAGATTAATGATTTACTGTAAATTGACAGCTCTGAGGTTCTTTTAAATTAAACGAATCTATTTTTAATTTTTTAAGTCAGCAACAACAACACTTCTTTAATAACAACATGCATAGTAACCACTGACTTTCTGACATCAACCAAATGTTTTTTTATAAAGTGTTGACAAATGCACATGTGATGAATATCAGATAATAACAACTTCAAATCCTCTGTTCTCACACAAAGCCATCGAATAGCTTCAGGGTTTTCAAGCGATGTGAGGATGAGTAAATAATCAAAGCGTTTTCATTTGCACTTTTCCTGACATTCTCATTCTCGCTGTTGGATGCAGTGTGTCCAAATATTCAGCCGAAGAGTCAGAGAGACTCTTTTAATCACTCAGGCTGTCAGTTACAGGGAGCGAATCGGGCATTTCTTGGAGATTATGCTGACTAATGGCTGCTCTCCTCGAGTTTTGCAGAAGAAAACATTAGGACAAGTGCTGCTGGAATAATGAATGGTGCTGCATGTTTCTCTGAGCTCCTCACCTCTCATCTCCAGCAGCGTCAGCCGCAGTCAAGCGTGTTTCATTTCATCCTTCCTTCAGCTGTCAGTTCACATTCACGATAGGACAATGACTGAAAGGGGCCGACACACACCTACCTCCACTTTTAATTAGTCGTGACTGTCTAATTAACTGGGCCAGCATTAGAATATTAGTATAGCTGTGTATATACACTTTGAAGATGGTATTCATGCTTCTACATGGAAACTAAGATTGCTGATATAGATGCTATAAAACTATAAGAGTAATGACTGTTAACCTGCGCTCTGATTGGTCAGGTGGCTCATTCTGTTGTGATTGGTCTATAAATTACAGCATGTTTTGGAGATCAAACACTCATTATAAAATAGGCATTGTTTTGTAGTAATTTCAGCTTGAATTTTCTATCATTGGAAGTGCATGCAGAGCATGGAAGAGAAAACAATGTCTAAAACATAAACCTGTGTGAGACAACAGGTCTTTGAGGTGACCCGAAGTTAGGTGAACAGGGAGAAAACTCCAAAAAATGATGGCAATACTCGCAAATGAAATGATGGTAAGTGATCGGTGAAGTTATTTATTTACAGTGCTCAGAGGTGTTTCCAGACCCAATAGAAAATATATTTACAAAAAATAAATACTGTGCTAGCGATGTGACGTTGTGCATCTCGCAGTGAAGCAGTGTACCGAAGCTTGATTCATTTTTCCATAATCACGTGATCAGTGACGTCCGAAGCTTCATTTTAGCCTATACCCACTTGACTTTTTCGAATTTTGATTCAAAGATTTAACACCCTCGTGGGTTAGTAAAGTGTATTGCGAGAGATTAGGTGTCGATTTCATACATTTCTACTGTTTCAAAGCACTGCACCGGTCCCACGCACCAGTAATTTAACAAAAATACAATTGTATTTTATAGTAAAAATCTTTTGAACCATACTAAATTGTATTAGCATATTATTTACAACTATTTTACAGAAGGCCACTGCATATTGTAGTATGTAACGGAGGCCAGGGGAGTGTAGCCCATAGCCTCCTCCTTACAGCATTCGCCTCCCATGCAGGAATCGCCGGTTCGATCCCTGCTCGGAACGAGTGGGTAGGCGTAAGAACGGTTGGAATATGATAAATGTCAGGGCTTGCAAAATCTGGTAGCCCGAAGTCTATTCTATAGTCTATAAGAGTATTGTTTTTTCACTCGGGGTACCAAAATCTATCTACATCATGCCCGACAGGCTATCTAGATAACCCATCGGGCACGGTGTAGATAGATTTAAGTAGCCTGACTGAAAAAACAATAGCCCGGGACTTCGGGCTACCAGATTTTGCGAGCCCTGAACGTAAATGCTTTTGAATACTTTGGATTTTACTACAGTCAAATATTTGCACTCACACTACAAGCGTACCGCAACAAAGCCCAAGTGAACCGCGCTCTGCCACACCTCTTCCAACCAGGCCAGGGCCGGCCAACTGAACAGCGCCTGAGCCCGATTCAGAGCACTCACACTTCTCAAACGAACCAAAAAACGTCCCTGGGCACGATTCAAATAGCATAGTGTGAGTGCGCTCTTATATTCCATTCCCCGCCCTGCCCCTTTGGATAAATCAACTCCAGCAAAACACAAAAGTATGTATAAAAAGGTAACATAACAATACACATAAATTAATAACATAAAACCAACTTCTATATCAATGTATATATAGAAAATATCCCAAATTAAATGCATAATCAAATGAACACCATAATTCAACATTTCCCCCTTAAGAAAGCAATGGACACGTCGGTTTGCGGTTGCTTCGCGCCACTGCCACGCAACTCGGGCACTATATAGTCAGGTCACGGGGTGGTGCTCAGGTTGGCCGGCCGATGGTGAACGGCAACACGGAAGACCGACGACACAGACGCAAACAAACACTGAACACAGGTAAGTATTTACAGCACAAAACAATCGGAACAAAACGAAACCAACTACACAAAGTTTATCGTGTGTGTACTCAGCATGTATCACGTTCGGAGATTGGGATTGACGTTGATATGTTTGCCTGTATGGAGACCAGTATGCTATTGGTGTGTGTGTGTGTCACCTCAATGGGGATTAAAGGAGATTTGTGGTGTGTGTGTGTGTGTGTGTGTGTGTACGTGTTTTTGTGACATGTCAGGACACAAATCTGTATTATGACATAGGTATGACACAGGTATTGCAAAAAGGAGGTGAAATATGAGGACGTTGCTGACACTGTTTCCTGTGATGGTTGGGTTTAGGGGTAGGGTGGGGTTAGGCCAATACTAAATACGGTTTGTGCTGTATAAAATCAATGGAAACCTATGTAATGTACCCACTTTTCACAAAAACAAATGTGTGTGTGCATGTGTGTGTGTGTGTGTGTGCGTGCGTGCATGCGTGTGTGTGTGTGTGTGTGTGTGTGTGTGTGTGTGTGTGTGTG
>CAIGQV010019178.1:7832920-7851743 GCA_903798115.1 Danio jaintianensis | reverse complement strand
CATCCATCCATCCATCCATCCATCCATCCATCCATCCATCCATCCCTAACATGTATGTTTATTCATCTTCAAATCAGTTCCATCCATCCATCCATCCATCCATCCATCTGAGGTTCCATCCATCTATCCAGGTTTTTATCTATTGTATTCATCCACCCATTTTCATCCAGACATCTGAGGTTCCATCCATCCATCCAGGTTTTTATCTATTGTATTCATCCCCCCATTACCATCTAGACATCTGAGGTTCCATCCATTTCTAAGGAGTATCAGATACGTTTCTGTGCTTAACAGCTTGGGTTGTTAAACACATACTTTCTATAAAATGCATTTTCTTTTTCTAATTTTCTTTTAAAAATGAGCTTGTTATTTACAAAGATCCCACGCCGTGTGGCCTAATGCAAAGCACAAATAGGCATTTTTCCAACACTTTTCATTTTTTGAACCACACAAATCTTGAACCCCCAGGAAGCAATTTACCTCCCAGGCAAGAGTAATGTAAAATAATGCACATGCTTATTGTTTCCTGACCTGATTCAAAGATTTCTGCAAAGCTGCAGAGTTAGCAGGGAGTTCCGTTTTTGTTCTATATAGTGGTTTATACTAGTGATTGGAATTTGGTATGTGATGGAGCTATTCAGAAGCACACGTGTCCCTTTTTGAACCTCTGTATTTATTGTGCCTCCTTTAGAGCGGAGATTACATGGACATCAGTGTCTTATCTGCTGTATTTACAAGTACAGTCATAGAACCCTAAATACCTTTGCCGTTTTTTTTTTTTCTATTTATGATAAAGAATAGAAAAGCAGCATGGAACAGCTTCAGAATGCTTACATCATCCTTCCCTCCGGAATACAGTGTAATACGTGTTAGCCTCTGGAAGAAAGTTCCAGACTTCCTCTAAAAATGTGTCGTATTTACACTGGAGAGAGCAAAATGCTACCCTGAGGTGTTAAAATGTAAGCAGCTTTATGGAGTCTTGGAAAACAAGCTCCGAGTCCTTGTTCAGCATGGAGAGTATCAGATTCTCCTCACTTGTGTCTTTGTGTGTTGTTTGCAATAAAGAACTTTTGAAATGAAACTTGCATTTGAACGCTTTGAAAGGGACCATCATTTAAGAGAGCGTTGGCTTATGCATGATTCATTTCCTTTGAAAGCTTCTTAGATGGTCCCGACTGCTTTTGGCATCAAGTCCCATTGGCTAGGTGCCCCGCTTTAAAGGGTTTTAATCATTGCCAACGTGAAGTGCGGCTCTGTGCAGCTCCATTCAGCTCTGAAGCTCCAATGATAATGGACAGAATGGAAGAATGACAAATTAAAGTCGGATTTAGGTGGCAGTGGGTTGGAGATCCATTGCAAAAAACCTAGTTCAGCCAGAAATGTATATTCTGTCTTCATTTACTCACCTTCATGTTGTTCTGAAATGGCATGGCTGACTGTGTTCTGTAAAAAAAAATCAAAAATATTATATTTTGAAAAATGTCTCTGTTTATACCAAAAAGTCAGTGGGGTTCATTGTTGTTTAAACCCCATCTTCGCTTGTGTCCTGCAGAAAAATGAAAATCATACAGGTTTGGAACCTTATGAGGAAGAGCTTTCACTACACAGTATATGTAATGCAGATTGTTCTGTAAAGCCAAGTTTAAATGAGCATATGCAAAGAAGATACATATAGTTTATTGTTGCTATGGGTGATAATTGGCCAATCAGACATTCAAAGAAATCGGTGCATTAACAGCTTCTAGTTTTCTTCTCTTCAAAGAGCCAGCATATGATGAAGATGGTCTGTGACTAAACTAAACTCATGTGGTATTATGTGTCTTCTGAAATGATATAAGGAAAAATTTGCTTTTCATACTTTGTGCTGCAATCATACCAAGACTTGAGTCCTCTCCTCAATCAAGTCTTTAGAATCACAAGTGGCTCCGTGAATTGTCCTTCATCTGTTCCTCAGTAATGCATCCTAGTATTCAGAGCAGTTAAATGGAAAAAGAACAGTTTTTATTTCAAGTTAGTCCCTGTAGGGCCTTTTCTATTTGACTTTGCTTTGCTCTTAAACTAGCCTCTATTTTGACCCCTCTGTTGGTTTTTTCTTGTTACCTTGGCATTCGTCCTTTTGTAGTTTTGATGGAGCGTACATCTGGGATTTCATTGGTGTTTTTTTGTGGTACATTCTTACTTTTGTTCACTAGCATGGATAATTCAAAAGAAATGTATTTTCTTTTGTATTCATTACAGTCTCTATGCAAATTAGTGACTTTTTGCATCGTTTTGTAATATTTAAATATCACAGCAGTGAAACACATTAATATAATCTATTCACATCAAAAATTAAAGAGGTCTTTGAGGGAGAAGGAATTGAGGATTAGTGAATGACAAAAAAATGACCTCTCCTACCTGCAACCTTAAAGTATACTTTTTATTTTAATAGATTACTTATTAATTCATTCATGTATTCCTTGAGGTGCAGGCAGTGGTATAAACTTTTATTCTTCTCCAGATTGGCTGATTGTCCGGCCAGATGGCCACTTTATTAGGGACACCTGTTCAACTGTTTGTTAATGCAAATGTCTAACCAGCCATTTAAATAGCAGCCACTCAATGTGTTTAAGATACTGTGTGTAGGCAGGCATGGTGAAGTTCAAACCAAGCATGAGAATTGGGAATATTTAAGGTGATTTAAATTACTTTGACTGTGGCATGGCTCTTGGTGACAGACTGGCAGGTATGAGCATTTCAGAATCTGCTAATCTACTGGGATTTCCATTCACTGCCATCTCTAGGGTTTACAGAGAATGGTCAGAAAAAGAAAAAAATATCTACTGAATGGCAGTTCTGTGGATTTAAATGCTTTGTTTATGCCAGAGGTCAGAGGAGAATGACCAGACTGCTTTGAGATGATAAACAGTCAACAATACCTCACATAACCTCTCATCAAAATCGAGGTCTGCAGAAGAGCATCTCAAACCTTGAAGCAAATGAGCTACAGGAACTGGGAAAGCAAACCAATGCCAATCCTATTACCTAAAAACATCAGACTGAAGCTACAATTAATTTGGGCTTACCAAAATTGGGCAAGTAGATTTAAAAAAGTTGACCTGCTTAGATGAGTCTTTGAGCTGAGATGAGTCTTTCTTGGCACACTTTTCCCCCTTAGTGCCAATAGAACACCTTTAAACACCATACCTGAGTATTGCCTATGACAATCTCCATCATTTTATGACAAGAGTGAACCCATCTTGTGATGTCTTCTTCTAGCAGGATAACACACACGGTCACAAAGCTCAGAAAATCTCCAACTGGCTTCTTTTTTTTATTTTATTTATTTATTTATTTTATTTTAAAATTTACAGAGGGGGAAAAAAAACAAAAAAGAAATAAGAACAAAGAACAAAGCTATTGTCATATGGGTTACAAAATCAAGTCATAATACATTTGACGTACATTATCACAAATTGTTTACAATGACATACTCATGACCATTTTTCCAGTACTTGTTGCACGTTTTTGAATCAAATCTTAGGTTAAAAGTCAGTCTCTCCATACAGTGTATTTCCTTTACTATTCCTATCCATTGAGTCCTTGTTGGAGGATCAACCTGAAACCATTTTCGAGTTATGGCTTTTCTGCTACTTACTAAAAGGATTTGAATTAAGTATTTGTCAATAGTTGGAATAATTTCTGGTATTTTCCCAAGGTATAGTGCAATAAATGAGTAGTCCAATTCTTCTCCAGTTATCTTTTTTATTTCAGTTGCTATTTCATACCAGAAGGTTTGTATTTTGGGGCAAGCCCAAAAAACATGAAAATGGTTAGCCATTGAGGTTCCACATTGTCTCCAACAAGAGCCCAAACTTTCAATACCTGTACGCAATGCAGACAGTTTAGGAGTTATAAAGAACCTCATCAGATATTTCCATCCAAACTCTCTCCAAGCTCTCGAGTTTGTGGTTTTTGCATGTGTGACACACATATCTGTCCAGTCTTCCTCTGTTATTTGTTGGTTTAACTCTTTCTCCCATTTTTGTTTTATGTAATTTGTTGAATGAGTCTTACTGTTTTGTATGCATTCATATAATTTAGAGACCAGTTTTTTGTTTTCTTTTTTTATGTATGCATCTGAAAATACTGTGGTCAAATTATAATCGTCCATAAATTTATTTTTAATTTTTTTTATTAAAGTAATCTCTAACTTGTCTAATCCTGCTTGTCTAGGCCAAATGTATCTGATAAGTCCAACTGGCTTCTTGAACATGACAGTGAGCGCACTATGGCCTCTACAGTTACCAGATCTCGATCCAGTAGAGGACCTTTGGGATATGCTGGAATTGGAGATTCACATAATGGATGTGCCACCAACAAATCTGCAGCAGCTTCCTGATCCTGTCATGTCAAGGTATCTGATTGAATATCATGGATCAAAATATCTGAAGGATGCTTCCAGCAGTTGATTCTCAAAGATTAAGGCAGCCACAAAAAAATAAATAAGGCGTCATTAACATCAGTTTTTAAAATATTTTTATGAGGTCTGCTTATAATGTTATCAAGGTTTTTACATCAAATACATATAATTCGACCTAGTTTTTGAACTCTCAGCAGAACGCTCTGTTTGGATATGATTGGCCAATTGTAGACTTTGAAGTAAATGCCCACTGCTATGATTGGTTAACATTTTTGCATATTAAGAAGGCTAAACAGACAGTGAAGTAGCAGTTGGTGTCAGTCTTCAGGGCTTATCTACCCTATTACATCATAGAATAGAACATTCTAACATTACAGAATTGCCAGAATGTCTTCAATATAAGCTGTTTTCAGAGGAATGACAGAGTTTAGAGCTCTGTAACTTACAGGATTTTTTTTTGTCCTATAACCTCTTAAGTGTCAAAAGATCAATGTAATTTTGGTTTCTCAGTTCAATCCCTTTGAGGCTAGAAGTGTTTTTAATGAAGTAGCCCATAATTGAACATGAATCTGCGTAGATACCTATTTTCAGTGATGCTTGAAAAGTTATATTAGGCTTTTTTTTCAAAGTAGAGCAATAGTCATTGTAGAACAGTGCTACACTTTGATTTGTAGGGACTGGTGTTAGCCTTATCCAACAAACTAAGACTTAAGTCTGGACCCACCAAGCACACGGTTGGCCATTGGGCTTCGTCGGGTCATTAGTCAGGTAGGTCTGGCTAGTTGGTTTGGTGTGTTTCACACGTCGCCTCTCGTCAGGTTATCATATGAGCTTGTTGGCCCGATTCAGCATGTAGAATCGTTGTTGGCCAATTGCTGCAGAGAGCGTTCTGGTTTATCAGGCAACGAATCAGAGTGCAAGAATGAAGTGACGTAGCAAGTAAACAGTTCAACATTTCTCAAATATTTGCAAATAATAGGGATTGCGTTTTGGTAGACAGTTTTGCAAGAGCGAATCCCTCAGTGGTGACTGACAAGTACCACTTATAGATAATGGTACTAAATGCTGCTTTGTTTACATTATGCACGTGTGTGTCGAAAGTTCAGTTTGGGTGCGGAAAGACAAATTCTCTCATGCAGGCACAGAATGCGAGCACTCGAATCAGTCAGCTGCTGTCCGTTTGGTGTGTTCACGTGCAGTTTTTTGATCCAGACGAGACAAGATGCAAGCCAACAAGAGGCAACAAAACAGTTGGTTTTTATCAGTGCTAGTTGTTTGCCGTCGGCTTGGCCTATAAGAATGAAGATTTAAAATATATACATCTTTCCTTCAAGGAAAAAGAACAACAAAATTCAAAGGCTAGATCAATTCTGTAATATTAGAAAAAAAAAAGGATTATTTGAAGGCTTCCAGGGAATAGATAAGACATGACATAGAGGGTCACAGATATCCTCTCATCACCCCGAGGAAACAAACTGAAACTATGCCATCATACTGTGAATCATTTCAGATGAAAAGCATGTGCTAAATGATTAGCAACTTGATATTCAGAGATAATCTTCTGCTGGATTCATGAATCCTTTCAGCATGCAGACACATTTGCTTGAAATAACTTGCAATATAAAATTGCTTCAAGGGGCATGCCAGAGGCGCATACCCACCCAGGATGTTTGAAAGCAATCAAAATTACAATATTTTTTTATTGATTTCCCTCATATCAATTTATTCCCATGTTTTGGCCAGAAAGAGCTTGCTCCTTCAGTGCAAGGCCATTTTTATCATGGTTTTATTTGAGCTCTATTGGTTAGACACAAAAAAGGATGAAATGAGAATAATAAAGACTTGATTGAAGATGCATTATAAGAACAGAATTACCTGTTGATTGCATTAGGTTCATTACATTAGGTGACGAATAGGTTTGCTCAGTGCTGACCGATTACAAGCTAATGGCAACTGCTGATTGTTGCTCATTTTTTTGTTTAAATTTAGAGATGAGCAAAACGGGTGGAAAATCATTAACGCCGAAGCAATTTATTAAGCCTTCACAGTGCCTTTATTTACAGCCTAGCTTATGATTCATCCCCAACCTAAAATAATTTTCTCAGAAATCATAATATGAAGATGTGCAATACCAAAGGCCAGCGTACTTTTCATTTTAAGGAAAAGCCATTTTTTTCTCATTCAATAAAGCTTATTCGGTGCACCCACTCATAGCTCTGAGTGCAAGTGTAGAGGATGAGGACAATTTAACAGAGTGGGATGTTTAACCCCACTCTCAGGTTTTAAAGTACTGTGAAACGGAGTTGAATCATCCAAGTATGCTTTACACTGCTTCAAAAATGGCTAAAGTAAAATCAATATTATGCTCTCGAACATATACTGTATGTTAGCAAAAGGGATGCATTCTAACGGCTCGTCTAGTGATCTAATCGACAGGATGCCTCTGAATGTTAGCAGAAGGTTAGAAATGTATCGCACTCACTGTAATTCCACACAGACTGCTTGGTTATTTATCTTCTGAAAGGCACAGAGCTCTCCGGTAATCATCCTGTCGGTATCTCAACATCTTATATGTCGAAGGACAACCTGAGGAGTGAAGGAAATATGAATGAATCGCAAGCGTGTTTTTACAGCCGCTCACATTCCTTGTGCATTTACACAGTCGCCGACCAATAAAACGGTCAAACAATCACACTTGACCCTCGTGGAAGCGCCAAAGCATCAAAGGAAAGTTCGCAAAGTTATTGATCCTGCAGTTAAAGTTATCCTTGGGAGGCTTGGAAACGACCTCAATGCTTATTTGAGATGGAGGGGAGGATTGGAGAATGCTTAATCTGCCCACTGGTGAGAAAGATGGGAAGAGAGACATCTATTAAACTGAATCTTTGTGCCTGAATATATAGGATTGTGCCTCCTCTGAGACCCTACCTAAGGCAACCGCCAGCAGTCACCAGCGTCCCGAGGGAGCAAGACTTCCCACAGAGATTCCAGAGACCGTGAACATGTCACAATATTCCCCGGTTCTCGATCACAGTCTAAGCTTTCCGCGCGCTACTTTCCTCTAGTATTTCTCTCCTAATTATGCAGGTGCCACGAGGCATGACCACTCGTTCTCACCAAAACCGCATTGCCATAACCTTTAATTGGGTCTCATTATAAAAATACTCTACTCCCGGCCGATAGGAAGCGAATACCTGCTGTGTCTCCTTTTAACATCGCTTTTAAGGAAGACAAATTATAAAGGCAGAAATTCCAAAAGGTGCTGTTATGTATTTGTGCACTCGTGTCTCTCAGCCATCTCCTCCGATAATTAAGGAGCAATGTGGTGAATGGTTGCGACGCTGGCAAGTTCTTGCTTGTTTAACTGCGAGTAATTATGCATAAGGCTGTAAGTGAGTCTTTCAGCCTACCTCGGCTTCTGGCTGATCATTATGTGCATTGAATACTGAGAAGGCTCTTTCGGTTGGAGGCCGAGGGCCTGGTCAGCTTGTCCTCCACTGTATGAGTGAAATTTGATTAGGAGTCTAATTATGTGTAGCAGAGAATGAGGGGGGTCATGCTAGGCTGGCTGCTTTTCACAGTCTTTCTTTCTCTTTTTCTCTCGTTTCCAATCATTTCTCACTGTAGAAATGGAAGCACTCAACAAAACCAAAAGTGGCACGTTAAACCCCCCCTCTGTTCAGAATGATTTAAAATCATCAGAGCCCAGCCATAATGCCTCCCTGTATATGAGCGTATGAGCATTTGTCTTGGAGGTAAAAAGAATTGATTTTTAGAGTGTTTTAGCAGTTTTTCCATGCGATCCCACAATATGTTTTATATATATGGTGACCTTTAACTTTGAGCATCTTACCATCTACAGTGGAACCATTCATTATAAATAGCTTTTTTTTTGACAGGGCACATGTTTTGTCATATAGTTGATCCATCCAATTGGTTATTCCGAAAATGCATTTTCAAGCACTTTTATTTAAGGGTTCAATGTCCTGTGTGTTCTATGTTCAGTTTTGCTTATAAAATAAAATAGTCCAAATATTCCAATCCTTTTCAATCCATTTTTTAACTTTCAGGTGGAAACAGTTAAGCAATAAATTTAGTTTTGAGAAGGTTTAGGTGGATTAACACTGTCTAAATGCATTTTAGGCATTCAGCATCTTAACACATAGTTTTGTGTTTTATTAAAGAACATTTCGGGCATCACGGTGGCGCAGTGGGTAGCACGATCACCTCACAGCAAGAAGGTTGCTGGTTCGAGCATCGGCTGGGTCAGTTGGCATTTCTGTGTGGAGTTTGCATGTTCTCCCCGTGTTCGCGTGGGTTTCCTCCTGGTCCTCCACTTTCCCCCACAAGTCCAAAGACGTGGTATAGGTAAATTGGGTAAGCTAAATTGTCCGTAGTGTATGTGTGTGAATGAGAATATATGGGTGTTTCCCAGTGATGGGTTGCGACTGGAAGGGCATCCGCTACGTAAAACATGTGCTGGATAAGTTGGCGCTTCATTTCGCTGTGGCGACCCCAGATTAATAAAGGGACTAAGCCGAAAAGAAAATGAATGAATGATAAAGAACATTTCACTTTAATGAAAATGCAAACAGTTTATTCAAACAGAGCTTGTTTTTTTCCTCAGCATTATATATTATGTAATGTAATGAGTATAAAATGCCCCTTAATGCACAGGTGTGAAAGTGTTAATGTTACACAGAGAGGTGTTATGTATAATACATTTAATGCATATACATGTAATGTTAAAACAATTTAAAAACATGCATTTTGCTTTTATTGTCTATTAAATTTTCATACCTGAAGGCGACTGAAATGATGGAATTTTTAAATTATAATGTTTTTTTACTTTACAACCAGTGATTATTGTTGGCAGCGGACTGTGAAAGTTTTAATTCCGCTGGTAAATACACGCAATCAATGTGTTGCTAATAACACGCATGTTTGGTTTTCTATGCTGAAGTTCCCCAATTTAGATTGAGTCTTGACATGCATGTAGAAATCTAATCTCAGCCAGACGACAGCAGATATTGATATGTGGTATATTGTGTTTTCCATTAATGAAGATTACCTGCCTATTTCTATTTGTACACACAGCTGTCAGACTTTGATTTGATTCCATCAATTTGACTTTACGTGTTTGAGCTACTACAGTACATCCAGCAAATGGAATAGGTTCATTTAGAGTGCCCTTGATATGCATCTGTCAAATTGCAGCAAATTCAAATATAGACAGGCAGTAATGGAAGAGATTTTTCAGCTCTTCTTCTCCCAGATGGTTTTACAACTCGAGGTTTGTCTGAGTAGATGCAATTTAAATGAGAAACTGACAAGGGACTTTTTATTTGTCAGGATCCTGTCTATTAATATGGATATCTGTACGTAAAACAGATCCCCTGAGCATGCAATAATGCAGGGATTGATATTCTTCTTATTGCCGTTGTCTTGTAACTCCGATTGATGAAATGACATGACAACCTATTAGCTATTTTCTAAATGTACTGACATAACCTCTCTGTATAGATGACAATTTAATGAGACAAGGATGCCACTTGGTTATAAAACGTAGTACGACAATATGAAATTGTTGACTACCTGACATTTTAAAACAGTCCTCTTTTGACACTCGATTCATTCCACTTTCCGTTCTTTTCCTCCCCTTTCTCCCCTGAGCGACCTTCACCATCGACTTGGATAATTGTTGTCCTTCTCAAATTATGTGCAGTGCTATGTGTTTTCCTGCACACCAATAGGCCACCCGACAGGGTAATATCGGCAGAAAACAACCAACTACAGTATAAGTTCTGCTGATCTATTTTTTTTATTGTAATGAATATGTAAATTGCTCTCACCAAGGTGAATTCAAGTGAGCGTGTATCATTCTCTTTTTGCATGCTGCACCAACAACTCCAAGCAACCTAAATGTTTGTTAACGTACCCTTGTCTTTCAATGCTTAATGTCAGGTGCTCTTAAAAACAACCTCGTCATAGCTGCCTTCATCCCAGGGAAGTCATATGAAAGCACGTCAGCTTGGATCCTGTTCACCCCCCAATTAGATGCTACGGGTCTGGTAATCCGAGATGTCATCTTTCATTGCTTTCCTGTCATACTTGCTCAAAACCATTCAGTGACCTTTGCAGTCACTCGATATTAACTTGGTGACTGATTAAAGCTGAATTTCCCTCAGGACAGGCTACTGCCAAAGGAAAAAGAAAAAGAAAACAAAGGATCATAAAGTATATGCTTTATTAAGTGATTGGCGCAATATAACTTTGGCATAATATCTATCATCTGTTTAAATGGCTAAATCTATATTATATAATTTGATTCCGCTGGGTGGAGGCCAAAGTTCTTTTGTACCTCCTGGATATTTTGCCACCCGCAATCACACAAAGCCACAGCTACCTACGGGCCAATTTCATTAGTAAAACCTCTGAAAACATTTCTAGACGTCTATGAAGCGGAGTATTAAAACATCAAATAACTCAGACAGCCTTGCCCTCAGGAGCAAAAACGTTGTTTCAAAGTAAAAAAGATGCTTCATCTCATTCCAGGAATATTCTGAAGGATCCTCATGAGTCTTGCCTTTGCCAATTTTCTAGTGTTTCTCACTTCTTAAACTCTCTGCCATTTAAGTTGCCCAGTGTCTCGCTAAAAACGTCTGCGTGATTCGCAGCATGGTGACCAATGCGTAATTGCATTCCATTCAGTCAGAAGTTATGGAGCCAACAGGGCATTATGGTAATTAGAAAGGGACAGAAAACTGGCAAATGAAATATGGCTGAACGAATAAATGAAGGAGGGGTTTAGAGGGTACTTTAATCAACTAGAGACCAGGTGCAGCCAAAAACAAAGTTATAGATTAAAAGAAAAAGTTCAACCCCTTCCACTGTTGCCTGGGAAGGCAAATTAGGAAACTTTTAATGCAATATTGACTGTACCCTGTATTCTAATGTGTTCAATTCAAAACATTCCAGACTTTCTTTAAAAGCTCTCACGTATACCTGACGACCATATGCTTTCATATCATACGGCAAATGAGTATTGACTTGGTTCCATATGGTTGGACAGCCCTAAAATAAACACATGGGATCATTTTATGACTGCCGCAGGTGAGTAATGGATTGTGAAAGGTTCATTTAATGAAAGTCTCGCAATTGTGTTAAGCCAACGTCTCTTTCCTGATCAGGCAATGTGGCTATAAACCGAAGAGAGCATAATTTAATTTATTCTCTAAAATGGGGGTGGAGAGAGCAGCTGTAGGCCGTGCGATTGGTGGGAATATTGACTGACAGGTGTCGGATTGTGGTCTTGTCCTAATGTGCATTAACAAAACCCTTATGTTTTCCGAGCAGGCTTGGCAGCGCAGATTAAATATGTCCTGGGCTTGTTGCTGTAGACCCATTCTTTTGCTTTAAAGGTGCTGTATGCAAGTTTTTGATTCTTCTAAAGCATAGAAATACCATAGTATGTTTGCAGATATTTAAGAAACATGCCAAGTGAACATACTTGTTTATCTGCAAAACAATGCTGAAGTCAGATAATCAAGGGTTGCCTTGATGGAAAACAGCGTATTTCATTCATTCATTCAGAAAGGCTCTCAAAGTGTGCGCCCTTGACCAAAATGCAACCTCCGGTGGACAGTAGCAGACTCCGAAATGAGACGCAGATTCAGAGTTCCACGTGAGGTTATTAATTAGTAAATAATATAAATTTTACAAATGTAAACATTAGGTGAGCAGGTTATATTGTAACCCCGTGTCCTAACAACACGCTGCGTGAGGAGATTTGAAGTGATAAGCAATTTGGCTGTTTGCACCAGACGAAACATGACAGAAATTTAAATACAGCCATTCAGAAGCACAGAATATGCACTTACTCATGAAATGGTAAGGTTTGTAATCTAATTAATACATATTAAACCTCTTTAGTATTATTAAATGTAGATGCTGAATCACTGATAGGTGTTGGTTTGCATTATTTGACAGTTGTAAAGTTCAATTTCAAACAGTTTATTTTATTTTTAAGATCTGAGGTGAACTATCTGCTGCTGCTTTCAGTAGTATGGCAATAAATGTCATGTAAAATGGCATTCAAAATCACATTGTTAGCATTTACCACTGAATAAAGCACACGAGGTGTACCTGAGGTGATCATTGTCAGTTTTCTGTTGTTCAGTTGCAAGAAATAGAAGCCGTTTCTAATATATCAACTCGAGGTGTTGGTTAGAACAAAAACTCTTTTTAATATGGAAAACATTCCTTCTATCGCATGCCATTGATTTTATATAGAACACATTTTAAATCAGCCTTTAGACTCGATAGCCAGACTCGCTCCTGTTTGTCCTCAATCTGGCAACTTGTGCTTGCATTTGTTTTGATCCAGGAATGCAATACCTATTTCAACCACTGGGTGTCACACTTACATACTGCACCTTTAAAGGGATAGTTCACCCAAAAATGAGAATTCTGTCATCATTTATTCACTCTCAATTTTGAAAACATATTGAAGAATGTTGGTAACCAGACAGTCGACATACATAGTTCTCTTTTGTGTTCATAAGTGAATGGTTAGTACATATTTATAGGTGAACTATCTTTTTAAAGTCAGGACCTTATGTTTATAGAGTTATATGTCGGCAAGTTGAATGTATTGCAGCTTATCCAATATAAAATTCTCTTTCATTAATTGTACAAGTATACAATTCTCAGTATGTCTTTTTTAAAATCGATATCAAAGAGTTAGCATGAGATGGGAGTAAATTAAGCATTGATTGCTACTGAGACATCATGAATCATGCAGGTGATGAGATTTTAGTTTAGCTGAAGTTTTAATGATGGTTCATTATAGTAGACAAATGAACATGAATACAAATAACTGGGCTAAAAAAGATAAGATGATATATTTTTTTCAGTTCATTAATCACATATTGTGTAGCCCTTTGTCTTAAAAGAAAAGTTTGCATGACATGGAATTCAAGATTAATTGAAATATATAGAGAATGTTAGTTGGCTTATCTCTTATCTATTTTTTTATTATTGTTGTTGTTGTTGTGGTTGTTCAAATGAAACCCCAACACATTCTCACCCCTGACTCGTCACATATTGACACACGGTCAGGACCCCTTCTCATTGCTTTGTTTTACGACACGTGGGGTCCTCTGATGCTTTTGGTCCTTCGCATTATGCCTCTGATTAAACGGATCACATGTATTTGTAAAATACGAATGACTTTTAATGCCTCGTGACTAAACAACGGGCGCCAATGTGATTGTGCACACCAATGCGCCAGATGTAAAAGCATAATTTTTTAAGAAACACCTCATGTTCGTTATTTTGTTTTGATGCGCCACGTCAAAAACTTCTTTTGTTCACTTGCCCGGAGCTTCACTTGGAGGCACTCAAGAACAAAACCGTCGAGGTGATCCCAGTTTTGCTTTCATTCAATGAAGAAGATCGATGCACCGAGGCAAGATGAATGTGGAGCTGTTTTTTTTTTTTCATTGGTGTCTAAAGACAAAGAGATGTATGATAAACGTAAAAGCAACTACAATAATGTCACTAGGAGTGGAGAGCAGCAAATAGGATTTGATGGTGAGTTTCATTTCACTTTTATTTCATGACTTGCAAGTTCATTAAGCGGCATCTAATGTCAGGTGATAATTTTGCACGTTCACTCTGCTCAACGCTGATGAAAATCTCCTGGGTTTGAATGCAGAAAAACATCTCGAAAAACGCTGACGATAAACGTGAGCGAAAAGCATCCCGGATTGTACGAGCCTTCAGAAATATTTTGGAGCACCTACTTCACACCTAAACCTACCCATTTCTGAACAACATAAAAAAGCATCAGGAAAATAAAAGTAGAGTCATTTATTAGTGTATTTATTTCAAAAACAACCATCTAAAAGTGAAACAAACCAATCGTTTTGCATTCCAAGTCCTGTGAAGCCATATGCTGTCTTTATGTGAAGAACAGAGTAATTTATGAGGTTTCTAATCACTGAAAAAAATCTGGCTCCCACTCGCTTATATCCTCTAATTCAAAAAGATGCTTGAGCACATTAGCATGATGCGATTGGTCACGAGACACAGGAGCAGCCAATACCATTTGACATGATCAGTAACGACATACAGCGGGAGCCAATAGAAATTAACAACCCAAGCTGACTTAAGACACTTTTTCAGTGGCACTATTTAAATTTATCACAGACAACATTCAAGCTATTCATATCTTTTCAACAAACTGTGACTGCATCTGCCTGTTATATCCTGTGTTTCATATAAACAAATCGGTTGAATTTAGTGCTAGGAGCTGGACTTTCTGCTCGTGAATGTGTTCATTGTGTAACGTAAGTAAAAACAAGTTTTGACTGTTTACTTTACAAAAATGCACACCCTTAACAGCAAAAATATTACAAAAATATTTGAAAAAATATTAGTATGTTATTTAATCATAATGATAATATTGCCGATGTCTTTCATGTCAGCATATTGACACCAAACATTTCTCATTTAAAGCAACGAGGACCCCGTGGATCGTAAAATAATGCTAGAGGTGTAACCCCTGAGCTATAGAGAGAGAAATAGGGATGCGACAACAGAAGTCCAAAATGTTCATTTGTAATGTGATTCAAGTAGACTCAGATAGTTCCAGGAAGTGCCAAAGACTATAGAAGACACAAGACATGTCACTCGTATAGCTTTGAATGGGGAAAAGTGTAATGGTCAATATGGCGAATGAAGCCGTGCCTACTAGTAAAGGAGCCAATCATCGATCGCTGTAGACTGACGTTTCTCCGGGGGAAAAGCTCGGACCAGACGTGTGCTTTTATGACAGTTTGGTGGTCAACAAACGCACTCAGCGAGTACTTGCTTCACAGACATAAGAAATATATCCAAATAAAGCTTTAAATCTGTGCTTTTAAATGAACCAAGTGCACCTGAAAACAAAAGTTTTTTGGTTTTGTAATCTGTATGAACAGTACAATCCATCCTGTCAAACACACATCACACGACAGCAACTACTCAAACACCCACAAACTTGTAAACAAAGAGTCACTTTCATTTCTGGAGGAGATTCGCCATCAAGACCAAGTAGTAGATTACTTTAGAAGACCAGCGCGTTCAGACGAAGCATTATCCAGAGGATGATAATGTGTAGAATGGCCATAAATGAGGTTGATGTCGTGATTTCCTGAAAAAATGCCGATATTGTTTGATTCGAATGATTAGAAACGAAACTTATGAGACAGTTGTTGTTTAATTTTATTGGTGGTTCCAAATATGTAATGGAATCGTAAGCTTGGCAAACAGATTTGGAGAATTTGATGTTTCCCCATTCAAACAGAATGCCCGAGCATACTGCCCGAGAGGCGTTTCAAAGATGGCCGGCGAGTGAAATGACTTGCCTTAAAGCAGGGGTGTCCAAACTCGGTCCTGGAGGGCCAGTGTCTTGCATAGTTTAGCTCCAACTTCCTTCAACACACCTCCCTGGAAGTTTCTAGAATACCTAGAAAGAGCTTGATTAGCTGGTTCAGGTGTGTTTAATTGGGGTTGGAACAAAAATAAGCAGGACACCGGCCCTCCAGGACCGAGTTTGGACACCCCTGCCTTAAAGGGACTTTGGAAGTGCTTCGCTGTTAATTCAAATAATGCTGCATGATGTTAAAACATACTGCATCTTCAAAAGTGCAAAACCAGCCATCTCTGTAACTCGGCTGTAAGTGCTAACTTCCAGGAACTATTGAGAGGCTCCACGAGCTGCCATTGATGTTAATAAAATGTTCCATAGGAGTCAATGGAGTTGTCGCAACTCTCTCTCTCTCTCTCTCTCTCTCTCTCTCTCTCTCTCTCTCTCTCTCTCTCTCTCTCAATTCAATTCAATTCAATTCAATTCAATTCAATAATTGCTTTATTGGCATGACAAATGTTACAAATGTATTGCCAAAGCATTTATAAAGTTTACATTAAAAATAAAAATAAAAATAAAATAAAATAAAATAAAAGAACATACATATATTTTAAAAAGCAAACAGTAAACACAGTAAAAAAAAAAAGATATATACACATAATAATTAAATAAATAATATATCATATTATTATGATAATAATCATCCCTCTCTCTCTCTCTCTATGACTCTCGGCACCCCAAGTGTCAAACATTGATGAGAAGGGGTCCTGATATCGATATGTGACGAGTCTGGAGTGAAAATGTGTTGGAAACTCACATCTCTGATGCAATCTTACAAAAATAGTTAAGCGTAACCTCACCGCTGTTTCATCAAGCACTTGTAATATGCAAGATGAATGAAAGAAGCTTGTATTAGCAGTGTCGGGTTTAAGATCATTTGTGAAATTCATTGAAATGAGACATCCCTCCATCTCTAATTAGAGGCCCCTCAGCCTCAAGATGTTATGAGAATGTCAACGAAAATAATGAATCCGTAATAGCTGAAGGAGATCAATGATATCCTGAGCAGTTAATGGAATTATCACCACATGCCCGGCTACAGTATGTAAACAAAGGGCTGGGTAAACAGAGCCAAAGGACTTGTTATTCAACAGACATATGCTGCTTATCAGACGAATGTGAATAAGTGAAAAGTCTCTTTTTGGGAGTCATTTAATTTGTAGATGCACGCGGGAATGTCAGACGTGGCATTAATGATGTATGCGAAATATCAGCTGACGCCAGGTGTAGATATCACGCTCCTGGAATATGATCTCATTTAATAGGAGTCTGTGTATTTATTGGTTTACCTTTGACTGATTCAATTCCTGCAGAATTAAAAGTGCTTGTGAGATTTATAGATTGCTTAAAATGGCAATATGTCTTCAGCCTTCGGGCTTTAGTGTGCAATTGACAAAACGCAATAAGTGCTTCCTATTGTCTTTTGTAATAAAAACGTTGCCCTTTTTGAAGCGAAAAGGGCTCTCTGTTGTTGAAAGAGAAAAAAGTAAGGAAATATAGAGTATTTCCATGTTAGTTTTGCTATTTGAAAATAGGCCTTTCACGGGAGGCACATTTATGTCATTTTTCATTATAGCTTCCATGATGCTGTCTTTGTTGTTATGTTTTGAAGCAATTATTTATAATTTTATTATAAATGCACTAGTTTGTCTTGATAGCAAAGGTGAGGTTGTAATTCATGGGTAACGAGATGCACAACACTATCATTTTCATAATTCTAGACCTGAGACTGCTTTATAAATGGCTTTTTAATATCACTAAAATGAATTGTGCAATCAGAGATAAAGAGCCTTACACAATGACAATTGGATTGTATGTCTATATTAATATTCAGTATTTTGCCAAGGCCATTAGTGCATCTTTATACATGCCATCCCTTGTGTTTACACTCACACACAGGCACAGAAAGGAAATCATTGGTTTCATTGATCTAAACAGCAGCGGGATTGCATTATGATTGTTTCTAACATGCAGCATAAGATGTTCCTGCAGGATTGTAGTATTAACCTGAATATACAGTACACTACGTTTGATGTAATGTCCGTTTTATACAGCTATTAGATTTTTTAGTCTCTGCATTAAAGTGAATGTAATTATTGCTGCAGATTTTAATTATAATTGAGATTTTTATTGTCAGACTAAATATAAGCATTGTGGTTTCTGTTTGTTTGCAGTGCATTTGGTGTTGGTGAGTACATATTATTTCCTGACAGTAATGGATACTATTATTAAGTGTCTGAAATCTAACATGGTCAAGTATGAACATTATCAAATATTTGTAGATAATGTGAACTTTTATTATCACATCCGTTTTTAGTAATATAAGTAATAGTAATAGTGTACATTATGTACAGTATATTTAAGTATACATTATTATTAAAGTTTATTTAAGTTGACTAATCATATTTGGAAATACACCATATTGTGTGATGTGAGTGTATAAGTAGTACATATATATATATACACTACCTGACAAAAGTATTGTCACCTATCCAAGTTTTAGGAACAACAAATAATAACTTGACTTCTAGTGGTCATCAACTTCATTTGGTATCAGAAGTGGCTTATATGAAAGGCAAAGGTCTCTAGATTATGCTTATTTTACCAAAATAAAATATGATCATGCCTTGATTTTTAATTATTTAATTAGGACAGTAAGGTCTGTCTTTGCTTAGACAAAAGTCTTGTCACTTAACAGAAATAATGTACAGTATAGAATATAAAGTCATGGTGCAGTGGAAAAATAATTAATATTGTGTATGACTCCCATGAGCTTGGACGACTGCAACCATACATCTCTGCAATGACTCAAATAACGTATTAATAAAGTCGTCTGGAATGGCAAAGAAAGTGTTCTTGCAGGACTCCCAGAGTTCATAAAGATTCTTTGGATTCATCTTCAATGCCTCCTCCTTCATCTTACCCCAGACATGCTCAATAATGTTCAT
>CAIGQV010019178.1:7799321-7832520 GCA_903798115.1 Danio jaintianensis | reverse complement strand
TATATATATATATATATATATATAAGGGATGCAGTATACAGCAAATATATTCAACTTTTATACAATGTAAGATCAAAGTTTTTCCCTTTTGCTTTATTAGAAGGCCTGCCACTTTAAAAAGTAATAATGTTATTGTACTATTTGCATAATGAATTGCAATTGGTCTGCTTTCATCCATTTGAATAAGACTGACTTATTTCTTTTTGCACAAGGCCTCTGGAACCGTGCTGAATTTTAAGCTGGGTGTCAATAGAATCCGCAGTCAGAATTCATCCAAACGCTTCCTCAAGCTAATCTACAGAATGATGTTTCTCTGACATAATGCAAAATGTATTTCTCATTCATAGTATAATTTCTGCAATTAAAATGAGATTCATTCTTATAGAGGCTTCCCTCAAGACTTCATTTCAAATGAGTCTGCCATCTACACATGAGGCCTTTTGGATGTTTTGGAATTCTTCAATATTTTCTAAATTAGTGCCAATTTCATACTCTTGAATTATAAGGACCTCTTTCCCTCAGTGCACACAGAATTGGCACTGTTTTCCCCTCACTTACAGCAGACGTTAAAACAATCAGTGCAGTGGGTAACAACTTTCAATACAAAAACATATTTGTTTGAATTTTTCTCTCTGTTTTTATCTGCATTTGGAGTTAGTAGCATTGGTACTGTATACAGATTTTTATTCTATATTATATTTATTTATACTATCACCAAAATCACCAAATCCTTCATGTGAGTTCTATTTGCAAATCTTACTATAGTAATTTCTTCATTAAAAAAGTCCTACTGTATTATTTAAAGTGGTGGTCCACTATGATATCATATTTTAAACTTTAGTTCATGTGTAATGTAGCTGTGTGTACATAAACAACATCTCTGAATGTAATACGCTCTTAGTTCAATGCAAAGGGAGACATTGGCTTTTACAGAGTTAGCTTAGCAAAGACTACAGCGAACAAAGTTTGGGGATTACAAAAAATACATCCGGGTTAGTGAGATCACAAGCACTTCAGGTTACGTGCATTCACCACGCGCAGCGAAGAGGCGCTGTAATGTTATAGCAGAGAAAGCTAAAATGTCGTCCAAGCGCTGCTATTTCCACACAGCTTGTTCTGTTTCTGTATTTGGGCTTCCAAAGGACATGACACAAAGAGAGAAGTGCTTACAATTTACTTTTAATTATGTTCCAGAGAATTATAAAAAGATATAGGACATTTGACAAAGGACAGCTTCCAGAATCTCTCCCAGTTCAGTGCTGGATTCGGCTAAAAACTCCTCAAAGAAGGAGCAACTCTAACCATAATAGAAGAAGCTGTTCAAAAGTATTTTTGTTTGTTAAAATTGATCTGTGACATGCATAGTGTCTAGCGTTAACAGTATGTTGTAGCAAGCACGTAAACAACGGGAAATGCTGTTTGGCACCGTTAACAATTTAGCTACAAATTAATATTTATCCATCAAACCCCTGTAAACACCCACAATCTTTACCAGTGCTGCAGTGTCTCTTTATGCGGCCGCTTTCCATGCGTTCTACATCTCAAATAACAAACTCCCAAAAGATATGTGAACGTTTCATATTACTTACACATGCTTATTCTGAATATAAGTGAAAGACACTTGTCAGATTTTATTTTAGAGAGCAGGCATGAGGTTCAGCTGTGTCCTTTTCATTTTTCATGATTCAGGTTCAAACTGATACGGCTAACAGCTACTCTGACTGGTATATTTACACAATAAAACTAAACATTGGGTGTGCCAAGTCTTACACAGACATTTATTTCCATTAAAACCACTGAAACACTTCATAATCTCAGTTCTTATGAGGTTTACACTTTAATAACCACCTCATTAATAACCTCACTTGTCATTTCTGTAAAACATCCCAAGGTGTAGAAGAAGTGAAATATTGGAGGCTCAAGAGTGTTGTGAGTGCTGTGTCAGCATTCAACCTCATAAAAACCTCTTAAAATGCAAGCGTTTTCTATGCTGTTAACCTTTTACTTATTCAGGAAGGTTTGCTTTTCCCCGGAGTTCAAGACATAAATGAGGGGATGGGGCAGTGTTTTCAAAGGTAAATATTGAAGGATGATTCTGCACTGATTCTGCCAAAGCCTGTTAACACAAAATTAATCTTGGTTACCTACCACACACTGACATATTTTAAATCATAGCAAACAAGAGGTAAGTACTAGATTAGAGCCAGGGTAATCATGATATTGGACCTTTTGGGTTTTTTTTTGCTGAAAATGTTTAGTTTCAAGTGTGTTCCATGTGTTTTAATGTACTTTAAAAGGAATATTTCACCTCAAAATGGAAATCATTTTTTTCTGGATCTTTCATGCTGTATAATGGTTTTTGGTAGTGGCCTTTTTTTTTTTTAAGTTTCCAAAAGTGCATCAATATATTATAAAACTAACCCGTACTCCACCAGGGGGTTAACACATTTTATGAAGCAGATCGATGTGTTTTTGTAAGAAAAATATTAACAAATTTTAAATGATAAACTCAACTCACTGACTTCGGGCAGTTGCTGAATGCACATTCTCGACAACTTTTTTCCTTTGGTTAATTCCCTGCTTTATCAGGGGTTTCCACAGTGAAATGATCCACCAATTACTCTGGGATATGTTTTACATAACGGATGCCATTCCAGCTGCAACCCAGCACTGAGAGTACAACCCTCGGTGCTGGGAAACACCCACACACACACACACCACACAGTTTAGTTTATCCAATTCACCTATACCGCATGCTTTTGGACTGTGGGGGAAACCGGAGCATCCAGAGGAAACTCACACAAACATGGGAAGAACATGAAAACTCCACACAGAAATGCCTCCTGGTCCAACTAAGCCCCAGTTTATAATTAAAAAATGTGAAATATTATTATTTATTTTGTTATAAAACACATCAATCTGCTTCATAAGACAAGCATTGAGCCCCTGGTGGCATATGGGTTAGTTTTATGATGGATGGATGTGCTTTTGGAGCTCCAAAAATGGCCACTACTCAGTATGAGTAAATTATGGTGTAATTTTTATTTTTGAGTGAACAACTTTTTTGAAATGCACATGGAACTCATTTGAAATGTGTGGTTTTGCAACATTTTCAGGTGAAAAAAAAGTCCTATAACATGATCTGGTTTTTCTTGGACCAAATCTAGTATTTACCTCTTGTTTGTTATGATTTAAAAGATGTCAGTGAGAGAAGCTTTTGTGAAGCTTAAGGGGCCGTTCACACAGAATGTGTTTTTCTAACACAATCTCACGGCAATTCATAACTTTTAGATTTAGTGGCTAATTTGTATGAGTTTGTACAATCTCATTTTTACAATTTAGTACGGTTTTCTTATCGCCCAATGACGGTTGGGTTTAGGGGCAGGGTTTGGTGCATTTTCGTACGACTGAACTACGAATTTGTACGAATTAGCCACTAAACTGACAAAACATAAAATAGTTACGTTTCCTCGCGAGATCAGGCTGGTTTTTCCTTTCCAATATGCTACTGTTCTATTGTTTTTCAATGTAAACACACTCTTGATGGATGTGTTTGACCTTTATGCTTGTGTCTCGCATGTTTTGAATCGCCGTGCATGTGAGTGCCGCATTTTATAGATGCTGTGTGAAGTTAAAGATCTTCAACTTTCTCACGCAGTGCAGCTCACCACTGTCAGTTCCACAGCAGTAGACCAATCAGAAGAGGCGTCTCGTTGCTAGTTTCTGTTTACAGGCATACAGTGGCTGTGTTTCGATATGCTTGCACTTTATGCTGCATTATTATTATTTTTATGCCTCTTGCATTTTTAGAAGCAAAGATGCGCTCTGTGTGAATGAGCCCTAAGTGATGCTCATGATGATTATAAGCCTTTTTTATTACGGTAATTAAAGTACCAACCTTTAATGTAATATTATTTCATACTGTATTTTATCAAATATTTTACAGTTCTTGCTTTTGGTTAGTGGTGTAGAAATGGTGCTGAATCTAAAATATTTATTTCTGCAAGTACTGTAACTGTTTCAAGATTCTAAAACTTAATTTCCAAGTAAAAAATAAATAAATAAATAAATAAATAAAAAAAAAAACAGTGGTTTCACATTTTTGGAACAAACTTCTAATAGATGTTGTACAGGACATTTGGAAAAGTTTGCAGCTCAGTTTTCCCTTTTTTTTTTTTTATTATTCTTCATGCTGTCTACCTGAATTTTTATTTATGTATTTTAAATCTGTTGGGAATGCAACTGGCCTTTTCAGTTTCCTTTTCAATTCCCACATGAGACATGGGGTGTTGACGTGTCAGGTCTGTTTGTGTGATAAGTTTTCAAACCAACTTATTCCAGCGCAGACACTCGGGTCCCGAGCCATCTGTCCTTAGCCTCCACTAACACAATCACTCAGGTCTAAGACCGACTCGCTTCGATTTCCTTTATTTCACACCAACACATCAAGTCAGAGCATGAGCAACAGATGCATTTACTTGCACGGTGCGAACTGGGCTTAATATACTTAACTACATATATCCTCAAACTCAACTTTAGTTTACTCTGTTCTCCTCCATTTATTTGTTGCTGTGTTTAATTAACCTTCGTTTAATTGCTACAAACCAGCAGGCTTTCCAGAGTAATTGTTTTGCTTATGCATTATAGCAGTAGATTAGATTTGATATGTTAAAATGCTGTTTATGCTGGAGGAACATATGAACAGATTGGACCCCTTCTGAGAGTTTGAGCTAATCAAGTTGGACACTTTTAGTCACCCCTGAGGTCCGTGGATGTGAGGTGTGTTGTTTAAAGATTCTTCTCACAGGCAGGTTTTGTAGCGGCAGTCATTCCTCTTGAGCTCACCATTAGATTCAGCTGTCAGCACGACTTGCGAACACGCACTGAATTAGCACGAAAGCCAGGAGCCTCATTTATAGACGTGTGTACAATCATTCTATTTTTTTTTTTTCTTCTTCTTGGCTTTTTACAAATATTCCTACACGTTCCCCAGGAATGCTATTTTAAAACCCCCATTTGCAGCGCTACTAACTTAGTTTTTGTAATTAGTTCGATTACAATCAAGATACCTTTTAAAAATAGATCGCTACAAGCTCTACAAGGGCAAAATCTGTTTTAATTTCCAACTGTAATCACATTAAACCTTTAATTATACATCCAGAGCAGGGATATTCTTTCAAGAATAACAACCTCAGTTAAGTTAGAAGCAATACATTTAATAGACAAGTGTGTTATTATACGTATAACAACTGGTAAACAAAACAGTGATGAAAAATAAAGACTGAAGAGATTATGTGGTCTGATTTTTAAACATTCGTTTGCATGACCCATCTGTATGCTTGCATAGATATGCATTTGACCTAAACACTTGATATTTTTTCCATAATCAACTTTAGATTCATTACTTCATAGTGCCAGTGTTTTTCTCATTTAACTAACATGTTTTATACCCATTTTGTTTACAAGCGTATTGCATAGTGTTCTGTATAGTGATCGGAAGATTTTAAATAAAACAAGACAAGCATGTTTCTTGCTATTTTCCTCTATCAGCTCTTGCTTATTTATTATGTTGCTTTTAATTAACTATTCATTTATATTCACATCCTTTAATCACGCAGGTTGAAGGATAAAGAACTATCCTTTTATAGCTAATAATTTCAATTATACTGATTTAAAAATCATTTAACACTTTTTGTCATTATTTATTTATTTAGTTAGTTATTCAGTTAGTTAATTGAAATATTAAAGTAAACTTTTATTGCATTGGATGTTTTGTGTGTAAATAACATCAATGTCATATGATGCAGAAACAAAAATAAAACAAAATTAGATTATTATTATTTTTTTTTTTCAAAAATAGTTTGCCTTCGATTTATAAACAGCTTGAGTCTGAAATCTTGTTAGATTAGAATTACACAACTTTCTAATTGGCATAAGAATATAACCAAATGTAAATATCCAAACAAATTTATCCATATTTGTCAATATTTGTAAAGATGCCATGTTGGTATTAAGGGGCCCAAAGTGTGCCAAACATTCCCCACACTTTTACACCAGCAGCAGCAGCAGTAGCCTGAACCCAATGTTGCAACCAAAATTGAAACTCATCAGACCAGGCAACCTTTTCAAATCTTCTGTCTTTCAATTTTGTTGAGCCATGTGCTAATTATAACCTCAGTTTTATGACAGGAGTGTCACAGATATACGCTTCTGCTGCTGTAGCTTATCTGCTTCAAGGTTTGACATGTTGTGTGTTAAGAGATACTCTTCTGCAGACCTTGGCTTTGATGAGCGTTTATTTGAGTTACTAGCTGTTTCCATCTACTTATTCTTAGGCCCATTTTAGAATATCACATAAAAAATGCTTAATATGACACCAAGATGTGCATACATTTTGAAAATGCACATAAAAAATGTGCATAAATTAGTAGGATAAACTTTTTATCCGATAAGAAAAAATTTACTTAAACTACGATGAAAACACATTTACCGAATAGATACCAGCATGTGCATCAAATCATGTCATGTGATTTTGTTTTAACACATCATGTGATAACAAAAATGGACATGTTGTGACATATTAATGGACAAACCAGCAGACCAACCACATTGTAAAACATCTGAATTTTAAAATTTTAAAATTCATTTTAAAATCCCTTAGCCAAAGTCTGCCATCAAGTGGTTCAATACTATTATTTTCCAGAACTATGTTGAACATCTGTGCTCCCATATAACATCCCCATGCCTCCAAAAGCCACCGCATGTTGATTGCGTTTTGTCTTCATCTTTTGAGGTGCAAGTCATTTATTTTATAAGATAAATAAGACACAATGGCTTCTCCTACTGCAGCAAATTCCATTTTTCTTTTTGATATTTGACACTAGTTTATCAGCAAGTGACGATTTTGTTCTCTTTGACTCTCTTTGACTTGGGTACAAACTGTGCTTTATTCTCTGTGCTTTATTATGTTTTATGCAATATTCTAGTTTTGCGCATAAGTCTAATTCACATATTTGGAAGGAAACATAGCTATTGTCTTTCTATCAACCTAAACCAGTCTGGTCATTCTCTGGCATAAACAAAGCATTTTCACCCATATAAGTGCCACTCCCTGCATACTTTCTCTTTTTCCTACCATTCTCTGTAAACCCTAGGGATGGTTGTGCTTGGAAATCCCTGTAGATCAGCAGTTTCTGAAATTCTCTGACCAGGCATCAATCATAACATGTTCAAAGTCACTTGAATCACCTTTCTTCTTAAATCTGATGCTCTGTTTGAACTTCAGCAGGTCATCTTGACCACATCTACATGCATTGAGTACTCCGGCAGTGCTTCAGAAATAAATTAAACTGGAATTAAAATCCAATAAGTGGTCACAGGATATTTAAAGGGATAGTTCACAAAAAAAACTTACTGTTTACTCAACCTCAATGGGTTATAAATCTTTATGAGTTTCTTCTGTAGAACAAAAAAGAAGATATTTTGAAGAAAGCTGAAAACCTGTAACCATTGACTTCCATAGTAGAAAACTATTGAAGTCAACGGTTACAGGTTCAAGCTTTCTTTAAAATGTATTTTGTGTTCAACAGAAGAAAGAAGGTTTGGAGCAAGTGAATTTTGGCGTGAACTATCCCTTTAAGTGCAAACTAGCACTTTGGCGGCAAAAGATTTTGTTGCATTCTTAAAAAGAAATCATTTTCTTAATATTAGATCAAAACCTTCACTCGCCTGTTAACTGAAACCAATGTCACTTTTTCGTTCTCTCTCTCGCTGATGAAACAAGTTTAGTATCTCTTTCAACCCTGTGTTTTTATTTCAAACAGAGGATGCTTCCTACACATTTCCCAAGAGCATGATTTCAAAATCTTTTTTTTTGTTTTTGTAGCGTGCTTAACTTGTTTCTAACAATTTCTTTTTTAAAGGTAGCATTTGAATTATAAATATTTTTCCCTGTTTGTCTTAGCTTTTAGAAAGATCTATTTTCACTGCAATTAAGAGAAACAAAAAGCCATCACATTTGCAATTTGAAGTAAATTATCCGAATGAAAGCGTGCTAAGTGACGGGTAGAGTTTTTGACATTCTCAGTGGGACTAAATCAAACCTTTCGTGTCGTGTTTTGAGTTGATATGAATTTAAATGGTCCTCTAATCTATAAGCGCTGTGCTTGCTAGCGTCATATCAACGGCTGTAATTCTCCTATTATATGTCTTGCGGTAAGATGTGCCACAAGTGGATTTGTAAGTGGATAATTGTGATTATTGTCTGGTTTGAACACCATGTTCTTGGTATTAGCATTGCAAAAACATTTTGGCACTTTGCCTCTTTGTTTTGAATTGGCTCTTTCTCATGAAGTGTTGTCCCTCCATTTATTGCAGCAACCAGGGAGCACATTTTCTGGGCACAGATTAAGCCTCTTATATGCCACGAAAATGAAAGGTAATTTCCTGTTCTCAGTCACAGTTTGTTCAGAATTAATCTTTGGCTGCATAATTTGACCTTATCTCAAAATAGCTTTTCACTGTACCAACACAATTCGATTCGATAAGACATGAAGTGACAATATGCTGCCTGAATGATTGTACATATCAACATCTAAAAATCTTTTAAATGCCTCCATTATGCATTTTTAAAGGATCTATGTAGGTCTATTTGAAATACTGTAGGCTTACATCAATCCAAGGTCAGCACACTGCAGAATCAGCTTTGTTCTCACAGTGTATGAAACTGTTCAATGATCGGGTCTCTCTAAACCTCGCCTCTCTGCTCTGATTGGTCAGATGGGACAGTCTGTTGGGATTGTTGTACGGCTTGGAGCATATGTTGGAAATAAAACACCCGTTACATTCATTCATTCATTTTCCTTCAGCTTAGTCCCTTATTTATCAGGGGTCACCACAGCGGAATGAACCGCCAACTATTCCAGCATATGTTTTACGCAGCGGATGACCTTCCAGCTGCAACACATTACTGGGAAACACCCATACACTCTCGTACTCATATACTACGGTGAATTAAATTTATTCAATTCACTTATAGCGCATGTCTTTGGACTGTGGAGGAAAGCGGAGCACCCGGAGGAAACCCACGCCAACACAACGAGAACATGCAAAGTCCACACAGAAATGCCAACTGCCCCAGCCGGGACTCAAACCAGTGACCTTCTGCTGTGAGGCAACAGTGCTAACGACTGAGCCACCATGCCGCCCACACTCATTACAATATCTGGATTTTGGTTACACTTTATTTTAATGTGTAGTAGTTACAGTGTAACTAATCATGTAACTAATATTAATTAATTACATGTACTACTTACTATATGGTTGGGGTTACAATGTGGGTTAGGATTAGGGTTAGTTACATGTAATTACGCATAATACATTGTAATTATAAAAGTAAGTTTATGAAATGTGTATACCAATATGACACTAACATCACCTTAAATTAAAGTATTACCTGGATTTTTAACTCCACATTGATACTGCAGTGATTTCAGCAGTAACATCCATTTTACCATATCAAAAAAGCATCTTCAGTGACACAAACCAAGCTCTTTCCTCAGATACAACTATGGCATTTGAGTGTCAAAGAAGAGCTTGTTTGCAGGCAGTCAATGTAGACCTTAGGCTGGCATTATGCAAGTTAGTTGTAAATCTACAGTAAGTTGATTTGTGCAGGAAGTAAGATGATTAGTTTAGGTCAGGGAGACAAAAACTCAATTTATGTGCACTTTGATCTTTGAAACTTTGCAGACATTCCTTGTTCACACACATCTATAATGTGGGTGAAATGTACAGCATCTAGGCATTATTTAATGGCTACAGAACTTATAGTATGACTGGAGAAGTAGAAAAAAAAATCTCTAAATATTTAGTAAATGAGATTTCATTTTTGCATTGACTACAAAAGTTAGTATTAAAAAATGTGGATTTATAACCATTGATTGAATGATAATATGGTTGAATATTGCTCAAATGAAACATATATATGTATGTATCATTCAACCTCAGCATAAATGAGTACACCCATCACAGGTATCTCTTTTAAATTAATATTATCTATAGCAGTGGTTCTCAAACTGTGGTACATGTAACACTAGTGGTACGCAGGCTTCTTTCTAGTAGTACGCGGAGGAATCACTGAATAATTAAAGTAAAAAAATGAACACACTTTTAACCCTTACGATTATTTTCAATTTTCTAATGTTTGTTATGTATTCTATCATTTGAAGCTAATCTCCTCCCCATATTTGTAACGGTTGTTGGGGCATATGCCGTATCTTTATATCCCAATGTTGACAGGTATGGTTTGATGACTTGCTTTTCTGACACACAAAGCCGACTCTAAAACGCAGTAAGCAGATCTAATTTCTAATTTCATTCATTCATTCATTCATTTTCTTTTCGGCTTAGTCCCTTTATTAATCTGGGGTCGCCACAGCGGGATGAACCGCCAACTTATCCAGCATATGTTTTACGCAGCGGATGCCCTTCCAGCCGCAACCCATCTCTGGGAAACATCCATACACACCCATTCACACACATACACTACGGACAATTTTAGTTTACCCAATTCACCTATACCGCATGTCTTTGGACTTGTGGGGGAAACCGGAGCACCCGGAGGAAACCCACGCGAACACGGGGAGAACATGCAAACTCCACACAGAAATGCCAACTGACCCAGCCGAGGCTCGAACCAGCGACCTTCTTGCTGTGAGGCGAACGTGCTACCCACTGCGCCACCGCGTCGCCGCTAATTTCTAATTTAAATATGTAAATCCAAATGATATATTTAAAATACAATTTAATGTTTAGATTTCAAAGATATACAAATAAGTCATATGTACATGCAACATCTATTTCAAAATGTATCAAAAAGATTTCCAGGTTTTGATGAATAGGCTACTATATGTTAATACTTTACATTTAAGTACAGCAGTTTTCTTTTTACTTTTTAAGAACAGTGCCATTTTTAATTAACCTTTAGAAGCACATTTTAATTTAAACATTATTTATTTATTTTTTTTACCTGTAAGCACAGTGCTGTGTTAATGTTCAAACTATTTATAATGTTTAAAGTGGCTGACAATAATAAATATTCATAAATAATAGGAATTAATCTGCCTCGTTTTTGAACTGTGCAGAGCTGTAGCTGCTTAATTAGGCCTGCTATGCTACTGTATTTTAATACTGGTCATTATTGTGGTGCTTGGAGAGACCATTTTTTTCTGAGGTGGTACTTGGTGAAAAAAGTTTGAGTACCACTGATCTAGAGGATGCTTTACAATAATATATTTGTGTATATTAGATTACTCAATACCAAAACCAAGACTGGAACTACTGTATCAAAAACGTAAGATCAGAGTCCATAAATTAGTACACTCAAATTAATATTTTAGGGAAAACTATTAAATTAATTTTTAATAAACAGGAAAGGTCAAGAGAAACATAAAAATACAACATTTTGTTGAAATGTTGTACTCATTTGAATTTAAATGTATCATCTTTCTATTCCTAATGGCATAGGTCAGTGTTTCTCAACCACGTTCCTGGAGGACCACCAGCTCTGCACATTTTCCATGTCTCCTTAACCAAACACACCTGATTACGATCATCAGCTAATTAGCAGAGCATGAAAGACATGGGTGTGACAGACAAAGGAGACATCAAAAACATGCAGTGCTGGTGGACCTCCAGGAACGTGGTTGAGAAACACTGCACTAGGTGACCAAACTCTTATTTTAATGGATATAATTGTTTAATAAAACTGTTTTGTTTAAATGTGCCCAAAAATAATTGGATATATTCACTGAGAAATGGATAAAAATGTTCATTTTCAAAAAGGGGTGTACTTTTTTCATTTATGCTGAGCACTGTATATATACATGCGTGTGCATATGTATGTGTGTGTGTACACAATATGGGCACTCTGTGGACTCTACTGGTGGATAATTAAGATTCTTGTTTGAACTTCTTGCAGTTTTCAGTCTGTGAAATGCAAATCATTTTCAGCTGTGATATTTGTCCAGTCGATTTAATGAATTTAAGCTGTGGTTAACTCCATCTCTGTCTGTCGTTCCTAGAGAGTTTCTCTTGGTGTTTACTGCTTGTTTGAGGGCTGAGTGTTTACTTTGGCACTTTGATCTCAGCGGCAGACTTTATTCTGACTGTCTTTATCAGTGGTGTTTCTTTTTCTGAGGTTGGCAGGTGTCCTCACTGTTAGATACGCCCCACAGAGTGCACCAAATCAGTGGATGTTATGCTTTTAAGTTATTAATAATACTGCTTGGTTTTTGTTGGGTTGGCTCCCAGGCAGTCTCAGCGTTATCCGTGCACCAGTAAAATGTTGCTCTGGTGACCTTCTCGCCTCACTTTGGAAGATTTCATCACGCCTCTGCAGTCTTTGGAATATTCGCATGTGTTTGAATGGCGCACAGAGGTCAGACTTCAGACGCAATTATTTTAGACTTTACAGCTAACCCTAACAGTACAAACCTATATGAGATTTACTGGAAACTTTTTCTTTAATGTAGATACATTTTAATTACTGTTTTTATGACACTACCTGACAAAAGTGTTGTCGTCGATCCCAGTTGTAAGAGCAACAAATAATAACTTGACTTCGAGTTGATCATTTGGAAAAGTGGCAGAAGGTAGATTTTTCAGATGAACCAATCTGTTGAACTGCATCCCAATCATCACGAATACTGCATAAGACCTATTGGAACCTGCATGGACCCAAGATTCTCACAGAAATCAGTCAAGTTTGGTGAAGGAAAAATCACGGTTTGGGGTTACAGTATGGGGGTGTGCAACAGCCTGAGGTATCAAGACATTTGTGCTGCCCATTACATTACAAACCACAGGAGAGGGCAAATTCTTTAGCAGGATAGTGCTCCTTCAGCCTCCACATCAAAGTTCCTGAAAACAAAGAAGGTCAAGGTGCTCCAGGATTGGCCAGCCCAGTCACCAGCCATGAACATTATTGAGCATGTCCGGGGTAAGATGAAGGAGGAGGCACTGAAGATGAATCCAAAGAATCTTGATGAACTCTGGGAGTCCTGCAAGAATGCTTTCTTTGGCATTCCAGATGACTTTATTAATACGTTATTTGAGTCATTGCAGAGATGTATGGATGGAGTCGTCCAAGCTCATGGGAGTCATACACAATATTAATTATTTTTCCACTGCACCATGATTTTATATTCTATACTGTACATTATTTATGTTAAGTGACAAGACTTTTGTTTAAGCAAAGTCAGACCTTACTGTCCTAATTAAATAATTAAAAATCAAGCCATGATTTTATTTTAGTAAAATAGGCAAAGGCCTCTAGATTATGCTTTTCATATAAACCACTTCAGATACCTAATGATCAACTAGAAGTCAAGATATTATTTGTTGCTCCTACCTTGGATAGGTGACAAGACTTTTGTCAGGTAGTGTTAGTTTGGTCTATAAATAAATAACGTGACAACTTAATATTAAGATTACGTTTAAAAAGTAAAAAGTCATATACATTTGCAGTCCTGAAAAATAAAAATTGGACAAATAAGACTTTTATGTGTAGTGCTGCCATGCAAAAAAAACGACTACATTCAAAAATGTGTAAATCAAAACTTTTACTCATCATAGCTGCTTTGAATTGATCTGATTTGACGTTAAAGACATTTATAAAGTTCAAAAATTGTTTAACTTTCATATAAATTATGAAATCTTTCAACTTTACATTAATCAAACTCTATTTTAATTAAGTACTCTGCAAAACATTTGGTATACAAATTCACTCAGAAATAAAATGCAGCAAATAATAATAGCAAAGAATCAGCGTGTAATGCATTGACTTTAATACAAAAAAATTGTAAAGTAGAAAAACCATATGACATATTCCAATAATCTCTGTTTTGTGAAACATTATTATTTACAGTGGATTACAGTTTCCACAAATAAACATCGAGCAGCACTGTGGAACTGTTTTCAACACTTTAAATAAGAAATAAGAATACGAAATAATTACTACAGAGAAAATCCGCAATTTGCAATGCGTTCTAAAGTAAGAAAATGAGCTTCATTCATTCATTCATTTTCTTTTCGGCTTAGTCCCTTTATTATTCTGGGGTCGCCACAGCGGAATGAACCGCCAACTTATCCAGCATATGTTTTACACAGCGGATGCCCTTCCAGCTGCAACCCACTGGGAAACATCCATACACACACTCATTCACATACATACACTACGGACAATTTATCCAACCCAATTCACCTATACCACATGTTTTTGGACTTGTGGGGGAAACCGGAGCACCCGGAGGAAACCCACGCGAACACGGGGAGAACATGCAAACTCCACACAGAAACGCCAACTGACCCAGCCGAGGCTCGAACCAGCGACCTTCTTGCTGTGAGGCGAACGTGCTACCCACTGCGCCACCGTGACGCCAGAAAATGAGCTTTTCCATCATAATTTAAATTTTAAAATATATTTAAAAAACAACTTCTTAAATTGTCTCAAAATGTTGCCGTTTCACTGTATTTTATGCAAATAATGCAGCCTTGTTGCGAGTAAAAAAAAAAAAAAAAAAATCAAAATTGAATGGGACTGTAGTCAGTTTCTCATTTTGTATTCCACGGAAGTCTAAATATCTTCTTTTTTTTTTTTGAGCAACATAAGGGTGCAAATTGTACAAATTAAAATTTTCTAGTGAACAAATCCCACTAAATGAGTTGGCACAAGACCTTCGGGATGCACGGATAAGGATTTAGCAGTGTATTATTTGATTGTTGACTGCGTGCTGTCTCCATAGTCGCTAAACCGACGCTTGTATAATTAGCTCCTATTCCGAATATATTTTCAATTATCTTTAAACAAGTCGGAATCTCTGTGCATACGTCGTTCTAACATTTAGCAGCAGTCGGTTTGCAAAGTTTTACCTCAACGACATCGAAAGAGAAGCACAATAATATCCCCTCATACTCCTCATTTACATGCATCGGCCTTTGAGATCTAGCGTAATGAATCAGTTCACAAACCCAAACATTGCAAAGCACTCCAGCGGCGGCTGTAGTCCAGGCAGAGATGAGCAGCAGGCTTAATTTCCTTCTGCCTGTTCTGAAGGTCATCCGGATGTCTGCCATGACCCGAGTGCTTGTCTTGGTTTTAAAATGCTGTTTAACTTAGGGAGTCTCTAGGCTGTTATGCTTGAGATAATGTCAGACCTGACATTTTTCTTCAGATAGTATGATTACCGCTGAACTCTCTTTGAGCTTTGTTGGCAGACTTTTGCGGCAGAAGCGCGTCCTGTTGAGAAACGCATTCATGAATGAGCCGTATCTGTTTTGACAGTGTCAAACAATTATTATTCCACAATGCGGCTTGATTAATATTCAAAAAAGGAAAAGTAATCTTTAACGTTACCGCTGAAGGTTGGCACACAGTTTCATGTGTGCCAATGTAAGCCAAAACAGCTCAATCAATTTATCATGTGCCCGCAGGGAACAGTTAAAAGTTTGACAACGTGGCATCTTCTCCCCGTGGGGGGTTTGTGTTTTCTAACCTGCATTGAGTTGTTTATTCATATTGCATGATTTCTTAACATGCTTCCTTTATAAATTAATCAGTGATTTTACTGAAATCAAACATAGAATAATCCCCTTCTGCTTCAAACATCTTTTGTTTTTCAGCAAATGCTTTGGAGCTGGCAAGTTATGAATGATGACATAAAAGATAACAACTCATTAATGCGATACAAAACCACAATTACTTCTCAACTTTTGTGTCATAAAGTAAATTCAGTAATTTACTGTATTATTATGAAAAAGAGAGAGAGGGTGAGAAAAACACAGATTAAAGTCATAGATTAATGTCAGGAATATGAATATATTGCTTTTTTTTTTGCACCAAACTGCATTCACGTCCCAGAGAACGCTGATGCTTTGAATAATACATTTTTTTCCTTCTGTTCAATATTAATTTAAATGTATAACAGCAAAGCAACTGCACAAAACGTTGTGTCCCAATTACGTACACCGACGGCTTCAAGAACAGATTTACAGAAGATTTGTGTCCAATGTATGTAGGCTTGTGTGTTTTTTTCTCTGAAGTCTCTGAAAAAAAAATAATTATACAAAACACGAGGCTTAGAGCCTTCAACTTGTAAGATTAAACTCTAAAGCTGTTTGGTCCCCTTGACTCCAAAGATGTTTCTTTTTTCCCTGGCTTTAAAAGAATGAACACTTTTAAAGCCATGTCAAAAGTTTAGTAAACAAAGCATCGGAAATCTGTAATTAGACCAAAGCTGGCGATGACTTGGAGATTTATTTATTTATTTTGACCAAAATAGCCTACTATCATCACCTCCATAAAAATAAAAATGATCAGTCTTTTTTTAATACGTCTCTATTGTGGCCTTAGCAACATTAAATTATGCACATGAATAATTCATAGCATAAGCATGATAAACGTGCGCAAAACACTATAAGGTGTTACTAAGGGTTCGACACCCAAAAAAAGTGAAAATGAATTCACTTAATACATGATATCAACAAACAAAAGCTATCTTGTTTAATTCTGGTGGAGGCTTAAATATTCAGCATTCAACTGGTGCTCGGAAATAAGCTTATTTTGATATAATCCTCTTTTTACTTGCATTCTTTATTGATTGGCTTACAGTATTATGTGTATAAATCCGACATCATTCACACAGCTTTTATTTAAACATGCTGTTTTTTTTACTTTAGAAACAATGCCTTCTGTCTAATTAAAGTTGCAGTCACATCAGGGTTCAACTCAATATACTGGATGTTTTGTGATTTTCCTATGCTGTTATATACTATGTGTTATATACAGGTCATTTCAACACAGAGCCATTTTTCTGTGTTTGGGCTCATTGTACTGCATGAAAATTGCTGGGTGATGAATACGGGGAGGTAACACAATGCTGCTGAACTTTTGCATTCATGTTGTCATGTCTTGTAAGAGGCTAAACTTCTGCTGCTGCAAAAGAAAAGAAAAAGAACCAACAAAGGAAGTTTCCTTCACCTTTACTGACATCTGCACACACTTTGGGATCATTCTTTCAAACATTTGAAGACATACGTGATGTTTGCCATCCTGGCCCAAATAAATGTAACTTGCTTTCATCAGTTACACAACCCAAAAAACACTATGTGCTCCTCAGCAAAGACCAGTCTGCATTTTGATTCTTTCTGCTGATGTTTTGGTCACCGCTGAATGAGATTTTAGTCCACAATATGTCGATATACAGTACTGTACATATCCTTACACTGTTTAGTCAATGAACTGGCAGGCAATTTCAGTTGTTGAACTGATTAACCACTGGGATTCTCCACATTAACATGTCATGTCATGCATTTGTCTTTTGTGGATGACTAGCCTTAATGGGGGACTTGAATATGTTTGTGACATTGTAAAGATGCAGTACCTTTTATTACTATGGGTGAAAACCGCATACATCCAAGTGGGATACAAGTGGGAAAGCAAGGGACTAAGCCAAATGTGCACAGCAAAAGCAATCAGTTCCAATGCATTCTTGACAAAGTCCCTTTAAAGGGATAGTTCACCCACAAATAAAATCATCTATCATCATTTACTCACTCTTCACTTGTTCAAAACTTATTTGACTTTTTGAGTGCACACAAAATAAGATATTTTAAAGAAGATGGCACCTATTGACTTTTAAAATATATATTTTTTCCTATTATGAAAGTCAATGGGTACCATCAACCAGCATTTTTATAAATATCTTCTTTTGTTTACTCTCCTTTTCACATGAGGGAGAGTAAATGGTGACTTGGATGTTTGCCATGTTTTCGATTAAGTTTCATATTTGGAATTATCATTGAAATTTGACAACACCTGTGTCTTAAATTTAGTTTCTAAATTTTTGAATCAAACAAAAACAACTGCAATAAGGCTCTAATGTGCATGTGCACCTGAAGGACACAAACTCTCGACACCAACCTCCTTTATCTGGAGGACACAATCAGACGCCAACCTGCCAATCCAATTATGTAACTTCCATATGAATGGGTAGTTATTTCAACTTATTCCTCACAGCAAATCTTCTGCAATCTTCTGATTGTGGCTGTTTATTTGATTCATGTTATGTGATTACCGTTTGAATAGCAGAACAGGGAATTCATTTAATATAATGAGGTGAGACAGGAAAGACTGTACCTCGCATTTGTTTCATACAGAAAAAAAACCAAAACAAAAAAAACGAGAACATTTGTTTTCAAGTGTAGTTGGTTTGTTTCAAGATTTTAAGCTTTATTTAGATATATTTATCATTTTTGTGAGGCAAGTATTTGCTTAGATTCAGCACATTTGCTGACCCCAGAGGCTTCATAACAATGAAGCTCCAGAAACTGTAGTAAAAAGCATGTGTCTGAGCTGAACCCCTCCCCCACAGAATTGTCAGTCTATACTGATGATTGGCTACTTTACTAGAAGGCGGAGCTGCCTTCACTAGAGTGTCTATATTGATTGCTGCATTTTTTCCATTCAAAACTATTCAAGTGACATACACGTGTGTATTCTGCATACTTGCCAACATTTGTCTCTGAAATTCCGGGAGACCGGGGCGGTGTGTGTTTGTCTGAATAACACAGTTGAGGACCGGGTTAGTAACTGTACTGTGATCTTAGTAACTGTACTATGAACCGGGTTTCGGGCGGCCGCTGTGATCTGATACTATACCAAAGTTGGCAACCCGGGGGTGTTACAGACTGTACCAAAAAGCTGAAAACTGGGGGCGGGGTGAAATTACTTGAGAGGGTGGCGAGAAATAGGTCTGAAATAAGGGAGGCTCCTGGGAAAAATGGGAGTGTTCAATTCAATTCATCTTTATTTCTACAGCGCTTCTACAATGTAGATTGTGTCAAAGCAGCTTAACATAGAAGATTATAGTAAATCGAAAAAGTGTCAGTCCAGTTTTCAGATTTTAAGTTCAGTTTAGTTCAGTTTAGTGTGGTTTAATTTTCACTGCTGAAAGTCCAAACACTGAAGAGCAAATCCATCGATGCGCAGCTCTACAAGTCCCGAACCATGCAAGCCAGTGGCGACAGCGGCGAGGAACGAACTTCACCAATTGGCGAAAGAAGGAAAAAAACCTCGAGAGAAACCAGGCTCAGTTGGGCACGACCATTTCTCCTATGGCCAAACGTCTTGTGCAGAGTTGCAGTGTAGGCTGGAGAACGCTGGACGTCCATCATGGAGAAGCTCCAGGTGGGAGATGTCACCGGCTGGTGTACAGGTGTAATCTCGACCTCCATACATTGCTTATACTACTAATTGTTTCCATGTTTTTTGCTACGCTATTATCATTTGTAAAAGGCTTTTCATTAAAACATTGCTAAATGAGTAAATGTAACTTAAGATGTTTGTTTCTCTAACCCTTTGTCTCGTTTGCCATTTTCCTAGAAGTTTTATGAGTTTCAAGCTTAATTCTTCCATTTTGCGGTCAGCTCAGTATTGTTGGATGAACTAACAGGCCGGTCGATTCCTAGACCATTACACTTCCCATATAATTAACACAACTCCCACACAATGCTTTAAATGCATCTAGATGTGCCAGGGGCTTTTCAGAGGTTCCCCATATATCTTATTACCCGTTTAATGTTCTAAAACAACCAAAACTTAATTATCTAATACGCTTATTCTAATGGTTTAACTACATATTTGAATGCAAAAATAATTATTCAAAGTGTCCACTTGATAAACGTTTAACCCTCTTGAGTTTTTTTTTTATGAGATTGATAAACAAAGCATTTATTTGCATGCATAAATACTAATTAACATTTTCTTCTGATCCTGCTACCATCTTGGTGATCTCACTATCTCCAATGTCACAAGACACATCTTGATCTTGACACACATATTCAAATGTATATTTATGAGGATCCAGAGACACAACTGTCAATAGCCCGAAGCAGATAATCTTGTTAATTAGATTTTATCTTCTTTTGTTCTCCTTTCAAAGTGCTCTTCTCAAGTTCTCAATGACCCAGCATTGCTCAGAGCGATAGCAGAACACAAAAACTGCTATTTATTTTTAAATATCAAAGATTTAGTCTGCATATCAAGATTCAGTGGGTTATGTTAAGAGTTCTGGAGTGACTTGGGTATTGATTGAATGTCTCAGCATTGCTGTGCATGTGCTCAAGTGAAGTGAATTTAACGTATAGTTAACAAAGGCGAATTCCCACATCGCCTTCGCTTCATATACTGCCAATAACGACTGCATTAACTCAACATTTCCCATTACATTTGGATTGCGGTTTCTAAATTAATCTTTGTTCCTAATGTTTGAGAGGATCTGGCGCCCGTAAGAGGAGATTATGAAACACCAGAAGCGCTGCAGGGGGAAGTAAAATATACAGGTGGTCTCAATGAGCAAAGTCAGAGATTACTCTCCAACACTGTGTAGGAGTCCAGTCCATTAGTGCTTGACCCCTTGCGGTCATTTCAAGAAAAAAAGCAATCAATCAGGCCATCTAAAAGTGGAGGTGGCTACTGAATTATAGTGGAAGGAAGTTGCTAAGAGCGTGGCGTACAATATTTCTGCACTTATGAAGTCTTTTAAGCCTCGCTTTCTGGCTTTGGTTGAAGTCGCCTTGACCCCTGGAGATAAACACACCTTTTCAGTGCTGTGGTTGGAGAAACATTGTCTTGAGATGTAAATCATTTGCTATTTCGATGCAGTTTTAGTGCTTGAAGAAACGGACATCTCTGCAGGTAACTGTTGACACTCAGTTATGCAGGAGATGGTAAAAAATCCATCTCCAAACTGACCGTATACACTTGACTATGTCGTTTTTCTTTCTCCGAGCTCTCATAGACCTTTCTGACCTTGCATTCTGCCCTTGGCTAAGCATTGAAAATCTGAATCTTACTTCATCTTTCAAAGCTCAGACAAAACACGGGATATTGAGTTCAGGTCAAGGAGGTCTATAATACCTGGAGAAAGCTGTTTGTTATTATTGCCATTCATCTCGACAGCAGTTGCTCGGCCGGTGTAAGATCTTACGGAAATATGCAATTTGAAATCTGCTATTTTTGCGCTCATGGAGATCCAATGTGGTGTAACGGATCACAAAGCATAGTTCGGAACACATAATGGTTTTTTTAGTCCCGGATTGGACCATTTTTTGGATCAGCCAAAAAGGGGAGCAGACAAATGTAATTTGCTTTCCATTTATTACAAAAACAGTACTGCAAGACACTTTTTCTTTTAACAAACAGAACTTAGAACCTATAATTTTATAAAAAATAAAATGAAGAAATAATCAGCTGAATAAAAAAAAATTGTAAAATATTTAGTACTGTGAAAAATTCACTGTTACTACTATTGCTGATAATGCTAAATGTAGAAATCTAACACTATAATTTGTACAACCCATATTTATTTTTAGTCTCATTTTAAAAAAATGATTCAGTTATTCACTCATAAAACTTCATGTTTCATTGCTAGATGGATCATTTTAGGAGAATTATTCAGTGGAATATTTTTGATGACTGGTTTTCACTACCTATTGGTTAATAATGTAATTGCTGCCTACAACTTTCATTTTTGAGCGTTGTTAAATGCATATGACGGTGATTTTAATCTTTACCATAAACATCAGTGGTTATATCTAAACTATAAACTGTTCTCCCAGTACTTCTGTGTTATTTGACTGTTTGTAACTTCATAACTAACTCAAAAGACTAAAGACTCAATCTCTTTCTTGATTTTTGCATTTTCAGATTTGAATGCAGCGATTCGAAGGATTAATAAACATATGCAAATCACCACCATTTATAATTTATGTTGCGGTTGTTGAGATCCTGATCTTTTAATGATTAATTGTGCAGCTTAGACTGAATGCATTGATGCAGGCTAAATAAGTAGTGACAGAAAACACCTTTAATGAAACCCGCCACATCCCAAATAACCTACCACAACATCTTCCGTCATCATTATATTTTACAGGAAAGCCTAAATGCTTTCATACATCTGATTTGAATGACGCGAGAGGCGTGATCGTTACAAATTTAGGATTAATCTATCAGTAAAAACATGGATTAATCCACAGGCCACGTGTGTTCTGAACCGTGGATTGTGATCTGTACGAATCACGAGATCAACCGTGATGCGTTACACCCATGATATATATATATATATATATATATATATATATATATATATATATATATATATATATATATTTTTTTTTTTTTTTTTTTAAATAATAAAAAAATAAGTGATACTTCAAGTTTATCTAAGTTCAGTAACAACAAAAACATCACAAAAAAAACATTTTAAACAACTGATCTAAATAAAAAAAAATGTTTTTGTTCCCAGATAGTGAAGTAATTGTGTCCACCAGCAGGGGCTAAGTGGGTCACACTAACCATCCAAACCCCATCCTTTGGTTATGAATAAATCTTTTTTTTAATCCAAAATAAATGGACACCAGTCACTTATTTGCATCCAGTAAGTCAGTAATCTCTCTCTCGCAAATATAACCCAGTTCCTCTTTTCTGTATGTTGACATGCAGAGCTCAACTCTCTCTTTATTCTGTCTTCATAGTCCCTCTTTTGTACTCTTTTGTTGACAGCTCTGTGTTGCCTAATCCTTTGAAATCCCTCTTGAAGCCATCGCTGTGGCAAACAGTATGACAAGAAGAGCACTTTTCTGCATCAGAGTAGCTCACCCTTTTGTCTGCTGTGTGTGTGAGCAAATTTCACACTGCATACATGTTTACATTGGCTTTTTGTGCCCAAGTTTTTGAACAGTATATATTGAAGAAGGCATATTGTGCATTTTCCTTTTCGATTTTTCAGATCAGGACTTTAGATTTGGTGTACCATCTTAGGATGAATATGAAACACACACATCGGATCCGCTACTAAATTCCTTGGATTTGGTTCAGCAGATAAAAAGAGAGAAACAATTTATTTTTATAAAGGTAGGAACTGATCCTTCTCCTTATATAAACACCTGTGTGACTGATTTGTATTCAGATTTTTCATATCAGGATTCATTTCACTAGATTTGCTCCTAATTTACTTGTCTTTGGTTCTGCAGAATAAAAGAAATCATATTTTTTGATGGGTGTCGCAGATAAAAGTGAAAAGCAGGGGGTGGGGGTGGGGGTTGGAGAATGGGGGGCCCCTAATAGTAACTCTGGTGCCCCTGGTAGTAGTAGTTGTAGTAGTAGTAGTAGTACTAATAGTAGTTGTAGTATCAGTATCATCATTCATCTTCATCATCATCATCATCATCATCATTGTGTAAAAAGATAACTGTAATAAAAAAAATAAAAAATGAACCTGGTGTTCCAACAATGCAAACAGCTACTAAAATGTATTAATACCATCATTATAAACTCCCAACCACCACAATAATGCAAGTAATTTAAAAAATATTTATCAAATTCCAATATCTGGAAAAGTTTGCTCAAGGCTACAATTGGTGAAAGTTCATTACTTCTTTCTGTCAGAGCACAAACCCAGTTTCCAGCCCTGAGCTTTTGGTTTCTCCACAAAATGACTTTGATTCTTTACCACCTTAAGCTGAAATCAACCTCTTATTTTTCAGCTCCTATTCATACACACAAATACTCATGGGTAAAAAAAAAAAAGTGAGAGGTACCACAGACAGACCGTTTTCATTCCAGGTTTGTTTTCGTGGAGGGGGAAGAAAAAAAATATATAACAGACATCAGTATTGGCAGACACGGCTGGAGACAAACTGCAGGGACCCCAGGCGGTCTCCCCATGGGCTATAAACACAAACCTGTGGCTGGTAATATGAACGCCTCGTCTGATAGAGTCTCAGAGGAAATGCATTTCTTAGTATAAAATCAAATAAATAAGCATCCTCCGTTTTATTTCTGCACATGCACACAAATGGAGCAAAATGAAGGATTGTTAAAAACTATCGACTAATAGAGATAGCAGGACTTTTATTCGCCTCCTTGAAGCAAAAAATCAATTTGTTTCCTGTCACCTCTAAGCATCTATCCCAATCCAAGCACAGTTCAGATGTAATGATTGTGTTCCTGAAACCTCTAGCCTTTAATCTCTAGTAGCTCATCATTTCCTCTTCCCAGACTTCTTGATGTTTCAAGTGCATAACAAATAAACGGCAGAGCTGACGTCATTTTTAATTTTTTTTTTATATACCTTAATATACTGGCCAGGTCTGTATCCTAGCAACAGAAGCATCACCGTGCCCATTCAGACTGAGAAAGGAAGGTGTGACAGTCCAATTGAGTCACACATTTCTGTGGATCATTTGCTTTAAACAGGAAATTCATCGTCTGGACACCCTAAGTACTTTTTTTTTTCTTGTGGAAACTGAAAACCCAAAGTTTTATTTTTTTCTTGTCAAAATGCCAAAGACCGGAACTTTCACTAAATGATAGGACTTTAGATTCTGCGCACCATACTTTTTGTTCTCATTAATACAACACGTCACATTTGATTCTTTACTTTTTAGATTAATAATATGCTACAATATGCTACAATATGTATAACCAGGATTTATGCATGCAGAGCAGAAACTGAGGTAAAAAAATAAGCATCTATAAGCATATATATAACTAACTTAGACTTGTCATAGCATTTATAGACTGCAACTCTCTGATGATTTGAAGTACTTCTATTTTCCACACTTGTTAGTCACTTTAAATAATGAGTAAATGTTTTATACTGTATGTGATGTTCCATTGTATCCAATATTGTACCCCACTGCAGATTACATCACTTTTATAACATTTTACTGTACATACCACAAACTTTTGAGCTCTAGTATGTACATATATTTTGGTCAAAACTGAAACATCCTTTTTGGTCTCTGTATCATATTAAATGTAGATAACTTAGTTTTTCTTATCACTCTCTCAAATTATGCAGAGCAGAAACTAAGGTTAAAAAAGTAAAGAAAAAAAGGATAATAAAATAAAATAATTAACTAAATATATTTAAAATATATATTTTTTTATTATATATATATATATATATATATGTGTTGAAGTCAAAATTATTGGTACTCTTGTGATTTCCCAAATGATGTTTAACAGAACAAGAAATCTTTCACTGTATTTCCGATAATATTTTTTTCTTCTGGAGAAAGTCTTATTTGTGTTATTTCAGCTAGAATAAAAAACATTTTAAGGTTATTATTATTAGCCCCTTTAAGCTATTTATATTTTTTGATTGTCTACAGAAGAAACCATCGTTATACAACGATGCCTAAATAAGACTTGCCTAATTACCCTAACTTGCTTCATTAACCTAATTAACCGAGTAAAGCCTTTAAATGTCACTTTAAGCTGAATACTAGTGTCTTGAAAAATATCTTGTAAAATATGATGTACTGTCATCATGGCAAAGATAAAAGAATTCAGTTATTAGAAATTAATTATTGAACTATTATTTTTAGAAATGTGTTTCTAAAAATCTTCTTTCCGTTAAACAGAAATTGGGGAAAAAATATAAAGGGGGGCTAATAATTCAGGAGGGCTAAAAATTCTGACTTCAACTGTATGTATATATATATATATATATATATATATATACTTGTCATAGCATTTATAAAATGTAAGTCTGATGATTTGAAGTAATTCTTTTATCCTCACTTGTTACATTCCTTTCCAAAACATTCCTTTTTGGTCTCTGCATCATATTAAATGTAGATACAATGTTATTATTTTTTTTTTTCACTGTCTCAAATTATTTTTGTTAAATTAAAATAGCAAAATAAGGGTGAAATAATCTCCCATTGCCATTCGGGGTAGCAGTATTTATGCGAAAACGAGACCACATTTTTATTTTCACATGTACCTATTAAATATATTGTAAAACAATAAGTGATCATATTAGATTTTCAACTTTGTGCCGACAAATGGGTAAAAGCTAATGATCTGAAATTGTATAAATAGATGAAATGACTATTTATTAGTATTTTCTGGCTCTGCAGAGGTCGACTGAGTCTTGTAATGTTTGATCAAATGATACTCCTGACAGAATATATAAACTAATGTTATACTGAATGACATTTTAGTTTGTGTAGTCTGTAAATCAGAGTAAAAATGTAGTCATGTATAGATAATGCAAAAAAAGTCTGCCAGATTACCCTTTTAGTGTTTAGTACAGTGGTATACAAACATACAGTAGTTCAGTAATTACTCTTCAGTCTGTAGTTGTTAATAACACATTTAAATGTGTCAGAGGTACAGATGTAATATGTTGCCAGACTTTGTGAAAACCCCTAATAAGCTCAAACACAAATGTTACCAAAACATCACAGCCTGTATCTGCATCTTTTAACTCCATGGATTGCTTAACCCGAGAACACTTAAAAGGCATTACTTATTATTAGTGGACACGGCAACACTTCAAACCACGGTATTGCAAACATAAATAAAACGTGATGCCTTTTAAAATGGGTGTTCATATTGAGTCTTTTGGATACTTTGATCAAAGATAGCTAATACCAAATGTATAATTGGCCTAAATGTTGCTATGGTTACCAAGAAATCAATTGAAAGAATGAGCTGTGTCCTGTACACTTGTGGAATGAAAATGTAGACATTTATGACATCATTTTAACTTTAAGGAGCACCCAAAAATTTAATCAGTCATCATTTGCTTTCACTTGTTCAAAATCTATTTGACAAACCTTCCTTCTGTTAAACAAAAAAGAAAATATTCTGAAGAATGCTGGTTGATGGTACCCATTGACTTACAATACATGACCAATTGACTTACAATTGGTACTTGACTTAATTTTCCTACTATGGAAGTCAATGGGTACCATCAACTAGCATTATTTATTAATTTTTTTCAAAATATGTCTTTTATGTTTATTGAAGAAAGAAACTCATAAAGGTTTAAAGGGCACCTATGATGAAAATCATCTTTTGTAAGCTGTTTGGACAGAACTGTGTGTAGGTATAGTGTGTCCACAGTCATATTGGAGTGATAGAAAGACAATAAGTCTCTTTTTTTTTAATTTCCTGATGTTAAAATAGGATCCAAATCCCTCCCATTTTGAGGCCCACCGCAACGTGACATAGGAGTGTGGTTTCCCCGCCCACCGAATTGATTGACAGCAGCGTATTAACATGTCTCTGTAGTAACACGTATATTCCTATCAACAAGACAGGACGTGTGCAAAGTGACTGGGATTAAAAGATTTGTTGAGCTCGCTGTGATCAAATGTGATCAAGAATGAGTTTTACAAGTTTAAAACTATTTTAAACCAGTTCATGTTTGTAATGAATTACAGCGATTTTACCATCTTTATCCCCACAGCCGCATGTCAGTACAATTATAAAAGAAGACGCTTCAATCCCGTATTGTGGACGTTAAATCAGGTTTATTTTGTACATTAACATAAAGGATATCCATACAGCAGTGTATATTACCGTGTATCCTGTCACATTTGCATGCAAAAACAGTGCAAAGTTAAACACGCTTGCTGTGTGTGTCCGCTGTGTGTGTGCCTGAACTTTGTAACAACATTGTGTGTGACTCATTAAAAGGCTTGAATTAACTCCACAACAAATACATCAAATAATCATCGGGAAAGTTCTTACTGTAGTATTTCTCACAAACGTTACGCGAGATCTGCTTCCTTCATGTCTGTCACTGTGCTGTTTATCTGACGCAGCCGAGGCGGAGATTGAGGAACAGGCAACAAAAACACTTACTAGATGCTCATTGCTAAAAATTACAAACTTCTGAAAGGTATAATAAATAATGTGATGGGTGTTTTGAGCTGAAAATTTACAGACACAAAAGACTTATCTTAAATCTTGAAAAAGGGGTAAAATAGGTGCCCTTTAAAACCACATGAGGGAGAGTAAATGAGGGTGAACTATCCCTTTAAGTACTGTTTAGAAATTCTCATTGGCATACACTGAAAATGCACATTGATAACTGGCTGTGAAATTCACATAATCATGAAAAAAATAATAATGATAACACTAAATGTGAGAAAATGCTGGCATTAAATAAAAAGAAGCGAGTCTGGACTGTAACCAGTGAACTGGAAAACTAGGTGCATGACACACCTGCCATAGCAACAACCTACATGTACTGCTGCTTTTACCTGTATTTTTTTTCTTTGCTGTTCACCCGAGTGACTTCAGAGCATAAGCAATATGTCCAAATGTAAAATCTCACTCGGCAGATGCCCTGACAGCGATCGTTCTTTCTGATCAAGTTACGGTTAGCTTTCAGCTCCCAAACTTACCAACACTCACCTCCTTTTGACCTTCTGTGGGCTGCTGACTAAATCATTTCCTGAGTTCATTAATCTCATGCAAAAGGAAGAACGCGTTTCACTGCAAATGACAGCTCATGAGGTGATGCACGTTTGATAGAGGACATATTCATTCATCAAGGGAGCCTTTGTTTGATGGATATGCAGCTATCAGTGTGGGCTCTTCCCCATCCATCATCTGCACGGAGGTCAGGCCTGAAGATCAGAGCTCAGTCACTCGTTTAAAACATCCACTGTACTTGCAAACTCAGAGCTGAAGTCACTGATAGTTTCGTGTCTTGTCAACAGAACCCACAACTTCACATGACCTACATTTCAGACAGTTCAGTCTGTACCTTTTACACAGTCTTTTGTTCTGGAGTTGGGATGCAAGTGTAAAATGGAAGTGCTTTTGGTTTGTTTGTTTGTGTTTAACGCCATGCCAGCTTCTATGACTACTTTCATGGTGAGAAAATGTAGTTTGTTAGCCCAAAAGCTCTGTGGCTTCCGCTACATGAGCAAAGCTGGGACTGTTGAGTGCATGTTCAACAGTACACACTTATTTTTATCAGTTCAATAAGTGGATCATTTGTGTATTTACATTCTACATTACTTTCCGGTTCCTGTATTCGGGTAACAGTCCGAAGGGTATTGTCAAAACTTGGCAAATGTGCCTTGTCCTTTTATGCTCCTAGGGCTTGGAATAATCTGCAAAATCGGCTTAATCTTGACACACTTTCAACGTTGAGTACCTTTAAACATCTTCGTATAACGTCTTAAAGGATACCTGTAATTGTTTTTTATGACCTGATCTTTTTTTTTTTTTACGAATGGTGATTTTGTAATTTTGTGGTATTGTTTTCTGTGATTTTTATATTTTTTTTTTGCTTAAAAATTTATGTGCTGCTGTCTTGACCAGGTCTCACTGGAAGAAGAGATTGTATACTGTGTCAATGTGATCTCCTGGCTAAATAAAGGAAATAAATTAATAAATTACATTTAGTCATTTAGCAGACGCTTTTGTCCAAAGCGACTTAGAATTGAAAAGGGCATTCAGTGATTTAATAAGAAGAGGCAATACACAAGAAATGCTAATTATACAAAAGAACTGTTTATGCTCAGAGTTTTTTTTTTTGTTTTCTTTTAGGGAGAAGATTGTTTCTACAGGTGGTTTATCAAGCCCACTCACCTGTGAACCTCACTTCATAAATGCACTTTTTTTTTTAGATGTTGAGTGCTCATAAGAAGTATCTGGTGCAAATATGCAAAACTGGTGCAAGTGTCTGTTAAAATGACAGAGAGATGAAATAATGTTTTCTACAGGTGGTTTGTCAAGCCCAGTCACCTGTGTGAGGCACACTTAGAATTGCATAATGTTATTATGCTTAGGAAGCATTTTTTTATTCTTTTTTTAGAGAGAACAGTGTTTCTACAGGTGGTTTGTTGAGCCCACTCTCCTGTGTGAACCTCACTTCATAAATTCACTTTTTTTAGATGTTGAATAATCGTTAAAAAAAAGTATCTGGTGCAAATGTGCAAAACTGGTGCAAGTGTCTGTTAAAGTGTCAGCGAGATGAAAAAGTGTGTTTTTACAGGTGGTTTGTCAAGCCCACTCACCTGTGTAAGGCACACTCAGAATTGCATAATGATTTTATGCTTAGGAAGAGCGTTTTTTTTTTTTAGATGGAGAAGAGTGTTTCTACAGGGGGGTTGTAAAGCCCACTCACCTGTGTGAGGCACACTCAGAATTGCATAATCTTTTTATGCTTATGAAGAGCGGTTTTTTATTTTATTTTAATTTTTTATAGAGAAGAGTGTTTATCAAGCCCACTCACCTGTGTGAACCTCACTTTTTTTTTTTAGATGTTGAGTGCTCATAAGAAAGTATCTGGTGCAAATGTCTGTTAAAATGACAGAGAGATGAAAGAATGTTTTTTTTAAGAGGGAACAGTGTTTCTACAGGTGGTTTGTCAAGCCCACTCACCTGTGTGAACCTCACTTCACGAATGCACTTTTTTTTTAGATGTTGCGTGATCAAGAAAGTGTCTGTTGCAAATGTGCAAAACTGGTGCAAGTGTTAGTTAAAGTGTCAGTAAGATGAAAAGGTGTGTTTTTATAGGTGGTTTGTCTCAGTATTGCATAATGTTTTGAGGTTGTCATGTGATGTGGTGTGGTGGGGGGGAGGGCGTCCTGGTTTTGTTCACGGGGGTTCAGGTTTCATTCAACCTTTGAATGAAAAGGTTTTGAAAACATTGAAATGAAAACATTGAATGAAAGACTATTTAAAGTGCACTTATCATTTTTAGAATAAAACCATTATTTCACTACAAAACTACTACAAAATGATATAGAATAGTGCATAAGTATGCGATTTGAGACGCACCTTATATAATGTTTTTTTTTTTTTCAATATATTTAAGCTAAAAACTAGATAACTGTGCTTGGTTTGACAATGTTAAAAATCTAGATAAAGAAGACAAGATAAAGAACTGAATAGAAAAAATCCTCACAGAATTAAAGCAGACGCAGTCTTATAGAACATGCTTTATAGTTAAAATGCTTTTGCAAAGAGAATGTGGGAGGATTTTCTTTAAGTATTAAAAATTTGTGTGACATCCTTTAGTGACCAAATCTACAGCAGGTAAAACAATCTGGTCCACTTTTGCTTTTTTAATTAGCATGATTATTTTAAGAGTGGGATTGTGTAAAAAAGACAAGAAAAAGAAATTAATTATATCATAGGAATATATCAATATCATTCTGTTAATTTAATTAACACACTTCATTTAATTAATTACACATACAAGTCTATAATTTGCATTTTTGAAGGCATAGTTCACCCAATAATGTACATTTTGTCATCAAACTTGTTTCAGTTTCTTTCTTCTGTTAAACACAAATTATATTTTGAAGAATCTTCATAATTGAAAACTATAATATTTTCCCCTTCTGCAAATGCAAATAGCTACCGGTTTCCATCATTCTACAAAATATATTCTTCTCTTTAAGAGAAGTTAAATATATATTAGTAGGAAAAAGTATAGATTTTGTAGTTAAAATATATTGAAAGCTGTAGACAAAAAAACAAACATACAAAAAAACAGAATTATAAGATTTAGAAATTTGCACAAATGTGCAAATTAGCAAATCATGTTTATGTTGTAATAGACTACTTTATAAGTATTCAATTATTTTATATTTTCTCTGTATAATACTATATTGTAGAGGATGAGTATTAAGAGTCTAATGATTCTTTTCCACAGTGGAATGAACCGCCAACTTATCCAGAATATGTTTTATGCAGCGGATGCCCTTCCAGCTGCAACCCATCACTGGGAAACACCCATACACTCTCATTCACACACATACACTACGGACAAGTCAGCCTAACCAATTCACTTATAGCGCATGTCTTTGGACTGTGGGCGAAACCGGAGCACCTGGAGGAAACCCACGCGAACACAGGGAGAACATGCAAACTCCACACAGGAATGCCAACTGACCCAGCCGAGGCTCGCCGCCCTTACATAAAAATGCATACCCTTTAAAAAAAAAAAATGTGTTGGTATCAATATCTGTAAAACAATATAAGAAAATTATTGGTATCATACTCAAAATTTGTAACACACTCATTTGTTTTATTTTTTAGCGTAATGTTCAATACAAACTTCTACATTTGAATATTTATTAAGTAAAACATAACTTTGTTATAGACTTGTGACGGCTAGAACATTGCTTTTTTTTAACAATTCACTTTTTATTGCTCTATAAGTGTTTCCCTTTTTATTTTATACGTGACAGTCATGGATTCATTTAGTGATTTTTAACCCCAATTTAACTATCACTCATGTCACTACACTACTACATTTCACGACCAATCTGTTGATAATAGAGTTATCAAGAATGAATTTTAAACACAGATATACAGATATTGTGAACCACTACAGCTGAGCCCCTATGTAGTGTTCTCCTCTCAGTTCCCAATAAATTACATTACTCCCCACACTCATGACTTTTCCCCATCTCTTTGAAGTCTGCTGCTTTTGAACAAAATTCAATAGCCGTTTTAAAAAAAAGAGAGCGAAAAAAAAAGATGAAAGGACAGTGGCAATTTTTCACACTTTTTCCGTAGACATTAGGGCCTTAGTTCTCTCATTCTTTCCCAAGCCTCTCGCAGCTCCACACACTGTGCCGCTGCATATAAGTATATTTTTTGAAATATGAAACAGCAAATATTATTTTTGCACCGCACAGAGAGATTCCTCTCAAACCCTCTGTGATGGCACTGAACAAGCACTCGCCCAGAGCGTGTTTGCTCTCTTCTTCACCACCCCTCCTCCTGAAGATTTATCTGTACTTTTTCATCTCCCCTCCATCTTTGTTGTATTTGGTCTTTGGCCTTATCCCGAGGCTTAGGACTACTGCCAGATTTGATAGTCCCGACATCTCCTTTTGGATGCTTTGCAATGCAGAAACAATGCTGAGTACAACATTCCAAGTTGCGTGACACATCTGCTGAAACAAAGCGATTTAGACCAAAGAATTGTTTAATATTCTGAGGAAAAAAAAACTAAATAGCTCAATGGAGTTCACTGCTGAGATAAGGCCTACTAAGTTTACTTATTTTAAATTGTTTTTCTTCTGTCTTTTACAGGAGGTCTGTTCTGCTGACAGGTCGTTCTGACTCAATAACATGAACTGTAAATGCCAAGCTAGTGCATATTTACTCTTGAGCAGCAGCAAAATACAGACTTTTAAAAGAACTCATTTAAGGAAAATGCTAATTTATTGTCGTAAAAAAAAAAAAACAGTTGTACTCTGCCACCATCTTTCAAACCATTACCTATTTGTCAGTAAGAAGTGTATAATTTAAAATATAATACACTTTAGCCTTATAACAAAAAAAAAAAAAAAAAAAAAA